>OU015496.1:103502324-103922324 GCA_907164885.2 Dolomedes plantarius
GAGTTTGAACGAACTAGAGGCAAGGTTACAGCAAATATGGAACGAAATGTCTCAAGACATCATACAGAACTTGTATG
Source organism: Dolomedes plantarius (assembly GCA_907164885.2). Classification (NCBI taxonomy): domain Eukaryota; kingdom Metazoa; phylum Arthropoda; class Arachnida; order Araneae; family Dolomedidae; genus Dolomedes; species Dolomedes plantarius. Next base: position 103,502,402 of record OU015496.1, read on the forward strand.
ACTCAATGCCCGATCGTATCGCATCGTGCATTCGCGCTAGAGGGAGTCCAACGGAGTATTAACTCCTCCGTTCTTTTGCTTTTTTCTCTGAAATAAATTATCCTTTTTCTTTGATTTTCTTATCATTTACTTATATCAAATTAGTCATTACGTATGTAAAATTTCGTTTCATTTTGACGACTCCTTCTTGGTGCGCTAATTTTTTTGTCCTTGAGTGTATATATATATATATATATATGTCGGACTTAAGCGGGAACGAAATAATTACCTTAAAATCAAAGGGGGCTTCGAGTTTTATCTATTATCATAAAGCGCAGGAAATGCGATAGAATCAGATCCTCTGAGAGCGAAAGTGTGTGTTTTCCCAACTTAGAGGAATTATTTTTAGAACGGGGTACAGGGAATTAGAGCGTGGCGGCCTTCAAACATCTATTTTGAATCTCTACGCAGGCGCAAAAAGAGTACGTGTGGAGCTTGACCATGAAAAAGTATGCTGATCGCGGGAGTTTTTCGATGACACTGGGCGCGTAATGGTATGCTCAGTCGCCAGAAAGAAATGGCGAACAACAATTATATTTCGCTTGGAACGGTGGTTATTTCGACATTGAAGAAATAAAGTGGATTACATTAGAACTATGCATTATGTATCGGACTACATTATTTACCACTCGCCACCAGAATTAAGATTTGACTGCAACATCATTTAATAGTACGGGCGTGATCTGAAGCCTGCCATATATATATATATATATATATACAGTTGGCTAAATAGTTCCACGTTGTTCTGAAGCACTTTCAGCTTCTTCCCTTGATGAGATGTTGCTTTATGCTTTGGTCTCATCAGGAGTGCAAGCGAATTCTTCTTGATTGCGTCCTGTATAGAGAGGATGCGCTCATCAAGTACATTCTTGACAAAGTCCTGATACTGCCGTTTGCCTATGTCCGCCGAGGTGCGTAAGGTTACAACCACCGACTCACTTGCTCAGTTGCGACTGTGAAGACTTACTAGATTAGAGAAATCATCCAAGAAGGGATTGCCCATTGCATTGATGGTTTTACATAAACTAATAACCTGTTGTTCTATGTTTTTCTAAGATGACAGTCCGTGCTGATGATGTTGGAAATTCTTGGGATTATCTGTGTCATCATTAACAAGAATGCATTCTTCTTCAAACTGTTTGATCATTCTAGCAATCTCAGGCCTTAAGAGCATTCATCGTCGGAAAGAAATAAGGTTTACTGAGATCCCAACATCAACACCCGAACCTTTCTCAATCTTGTTCTCTTCTTCGTGAGCCTGATCAAATAGTATTGTAGAAAAATGTGTTGAATGTTTTTGAAATGTTCCAGTTAGAACAGCGCTCAAACTGATCCTTGATAGAGTTTTGTGTCATGTCGGAAGCCTCTTTTTCACAAGCGGTGAACTTCATTGTCTTCCCCCCCCCCCACACGAGCTCTTCAAAGGACGTTAAGGGACGATAAAGGAAAGACATAATAATGACATTTTTCCGTTCCCGAAAGTCCCATCTGTTGCAGGTTAACCAGGACCGATGGCGACTGCCAAGTAATTTGAAATCAGAGGAGTGATGAATGACCGATGAAGGGTAGGAGCCCGTGTCTGGACAATAGGGGCATTTCTGAGTGTCACCTAAGTGAGAAATGACAGTCAGAGGAAGGCACGAGCGGAAGTCGCAAAGGACCCGGAAATGAGGGAGATTAGTCGTCTCTGGAAGATTCGAGGCCTCTTGAGAACTAATAAGAGGAGCTGATATAAAGGGCTGTTGTCTTTGTCTCGAGGACATTTGCTACGCCGACGACGTGGTGTGTGGTCGTATTGTAAAGGCTGAGGCCTGTTTTTCCCGAGAGATGCACGGGGTTGCTCTTGTTTGAAACAGAGACCGTGGTGTAATATGATTTTGGCTTTGGTTAGCCATTGAATTCATGTACAATATACTTTCTTGTAAATACAATTCAAGGTTTTAATAAAGCCTTTTGTATATAGAGTAAGCAAGTCTCAGTTTCGTGTTTTTGAATGATTTTCATCAAGCTTTGGTAGCTTTGGGCCACGATACCATACAGGCAATGACTTCATATCCCTGATGTGGAGAGGCATCCATGTTGAGTAGTTTACATGATCCAAGGCAAAGAATAGTGGTGTAAGTTCCTCTAAGACAGCAACATAAAGACTAAAGTTATTTTCCCTGTGAGCTCTAATGAAAATTAGTATAAGGGTTTCATACTCCATGGTCATGAAAGTTGGACTCTTTTTCCGCATGCCGTTTCTCCAGTCTATTTCAGACTCTTCATCTTTGGGGCACTCAGAGCGTAGGAAATCTTCATTCTGTAGATTTAACAGGGCCATTAAAGTGATTTGATGCGCACGCCTAGTTCGAGTTAAGTGTGCTGCCTTTAGGTAAGATTCAGCCTTACCAAAGGATGCCACTTCTGCATCTGCATGAGCAGTAGACCAGCCAGATCCTTCCAAGACATCTCCCAATGTATTCCAGAGGGCTACTTCAATGTGCAGTCCACCTAGAATAACCACTGAAGTCGCTTACCATGAGTGTTCGGTCATGTCAACTGTACAAACTTATCCAGGGCAAACAGAATTTGATCAAATGTAGTGATTGGTACTTGTCCTGGATTAAGGAATTGAATAGCCTGTGTAATGACATCTATTACCTGTTTAATCGATGTGTTGCAATCGAACTTCTGCAACACAGCATCATAAAAAAGTACATATAATTTACTGTAATAAATTACTTATAAATTTTGCACTTATAAATTACTGTAATAAATTATATGGATATATTTTATTTTATATAATATGTAGACTACCCTAAGTTAGGTTTGTAGTGTAGGTTTGTAGTCTACTTAGTTGGCTTAAAGCTGTAATTGAAAATTAACAGTAAAATAGATTGTGTTAAAAGTGATATTTTGTCGTATATGTCGGCCATTTTGGATTTTAGTGCCGTACATGAAAATTTTTGGAAATTCCAGAGGGCTCGTAGGCTAACTTTTATTAGTATACTCTAAGGTACCTTCATACCAAATTTGGGGCTTTTATCCACCAGGTAACGGTAATCTTAAAATACAGCTCTAAGCCACCGGACTATTAGTGTATAAGCTTCAAATTTTGCACACATACTATTCAAGACATGGGGAAATGGATTACACGAAAAAAACTTAGTTCCAGAAACTCCGATAGGTGGCGCTGTACAACTGGACATGACAGAAAAGACACAAAAACGCATTTTCAACAGATTTCATTTGAAGGTATCAAACATTCTTGTAACACGGACCTTATTGACGGAGGGAATGCTGCTCAGTATAGTTCCGTTTTTGAAGATGTAAAAACTGCAGTCTGTGGGCAGCTTATTAAACTGCGGATTGTAACTGGTTGACTGAAATGCTTCTCACACGCAGAGTGATACCTTCTTTCAAGTCTGCCAGATGTCCTCGATAAACAAGATTTTTTAAGTGTCCCCATAGCCAAAAATCCCACGGATTACGATCTGGAAAACAAGATGGACAGGTTTTCGGAAACGCACGACTGATTATTCTGTCATTACTGAAACGTTGCCGAAGAAACTGCTGTACGCAGATTCCAATGTGTGGAAGTGTTCCATTTTGCATAACAATAATTGAATCAAGACATTGCTGCTGTTACAGATGAGGTGCAGAAAAAGTTTCGAGCATCCTTTTGCATCTGTTGGCGTCACGATGCATGTCTCAGGGACACTGCGAGTAGCCCCTTTGAAAAAGAAAGGTCCAATAATGAATGTTGCTGTGAATGCACACCAGACTGTAACTTTCGGAGAGTGGAGTAGAATCTCTTGGATGGTACGGGGTTTTTAAGTGTCTAAAATGTGATAATTATGGTTGTTCACTATTCCACTGGGGTGGAAATGGGCCTCGTCGCTCCCAAGAATCTGCCAAAAATTTCATTTCGCATGAGTTTTTAAAAAACATTTATTTGGACTTTTTTATATTTTCTGTTCCACAACGCCATTTATCGGAGTCTCCGGAACTATTTTTTTGCGCAGCATGTTTCCCCATGTTTTGAATAGTATGTGTACAAAATTTGAAGCTTATACATTAAGTAGTTGAATATACGGAAAGGTCGGAGTACGGGTGATTTAATTACGGTCCTGCGGTAAATTAATTTTACCATTTTTCTTGTCATACAAGAAGATTATATTTAATTCATTTACCGTAAATCTCTAAATCAGTAAATTCTTCTGCAGGATGGAGGCACAGAATGGGAAAGATAAGATAATCAGGTAAAAAACAAACCGTATAAACAAATAGATGCCCAGTAACAATGAAAGATGTTTCAAAAATTGTCTCTAATATTCAGTAAACTTCATTAATAATATTTTTTTCTTGAGAAAATTTCCATTATTTAAAGGAAATTATGTTTCCTTTTATGTGAAGTGAAGAAATTTCTGTAAAAAAATCATTGAATTTAGTTATAAAAATGCAAAACAATGAATTCAAACAATGACATGTAATAATGTGTAACAACAATTAATAACAGTAAGCGTGCAAAAATTATTAAAAGTGACAATTAATGACATCTACAATAAAAGGGAAAAGAAAAATTCAAAAGAATGAAGGATGTCTCAAAATACGTGTCTCTTATATAAAATTGACATCATTAATAATATTATTTTTGTGAAAAAATGTCCATACCTAAACGGAAATAATGTTTTTCCTTTCAAGTAAAAGGAAAAAATTTCTGTCAAAAAATTGCATTTCATTTTAATTATAAAAATGCAAAACAATGAATTCAAACAAGGACATGTAATAATGTGCAACAACAATTAATAACAATACACATATAACAATAATGAAAAAGAATATAAGTGTAATAACAATTAATAACAGCAAACGTGTAACAACAATCAAACTAGAATTAATATCAGTAAACGTGTAATAACAATTAAAAGAACAATTAATGGCATGGGACATACAATAAAGGGTAAACAATAATCCAAAAGAATAAAAGATGTCTCAAAGTATATGTCTCTTTTATTCAATAAAACTCATTAATAATATTTTTTTGTGAGAAAATTTCCATACATAAAAGAAAATTATAGTCCTGCCATTTTCGTGATTTAAAGAGATTTTTGTAAAAAAAAGTTCATTGCATTTTAATATTAAAACTGCAAAACAACTGATTGAAAGTTGTTTCTTATTCAATCTAAAATGACTATTACTAAAAAAAAATAGCACTTATTAAAAAAGATAAAAATTCGAATTTAGAAAATATGGCTGTTTCTTGATTTCAACTGAAATGAAGAGGTTTTCACAAAATGTACTTTTGATATTATTTGAATAATTAAAACCTTGTCAAAAAGAGAACGTTATTGCTTTCAGACACTGATAGGTACAGAATAAGAAAGATATGATTATCAGATAAACAACAAACCACATAAACAATTAGGTGCCCTATATTAATTAACGATCTTTCAAAGTCGGTCTCTTATATTCAATAAACTTCATTCAAAATATTATTTTTGTCAGAAAATGCCCATGGTTAAAAGGAAATTATAAATTATTCTTCCTTTTATGGGTAATAAAGCGATTTATGTAAGAAATATTTTCATTCCATTTTAATTATAAAAATGCAAAACAGTGAATTCAAACAATGACATGTAATAATGTGTTACAAAAATTAATAACACTAAAACTGTAACAACAATTAAAATCAATAATTAATGACATGTACAATAAAAGGCAAAGCAATAATACAAAAGGGTAAATATCTCTCAAAATACATGTCTCTTATATACAATAAACTTCATTAATAATATTATATTTGTGAGAAAATTTCCATGCTTAAAAGGAAAATATATTTCTTCCTATTATGTGAAATGAAGATATTTCTATAAAAAAATTGAATATCGAAAATGCAAAACTACTAATTGAAGAATGCTTCATTTTTTAATCTGAAATGACTTTTATTTAAAAAAACACTTATTATAAAAATGCAAATTCGAATTTAGAAAAGTGGCTTGTTTCTTTATTTCAAGTGAAATATAGAATTTTTTATATAACGTACTTTTGATATTATTTTAACAACAAAAACCTTGTCCAGTAGTGTAGGTTATTGCTTCATTACCAATGAAATTTGGTAACGACATGTACAATAAAAGACAAAACAACAATCCAAAAGTATAAAAGATCTCGCAAAATATATGTCTCTTATATTCAATAAACTTCATTAATAATATCATTTTTTTGAGAAAATGTCCATTCTCAAAAGGAAATTATATATTTTCCCTTTACGTGAAATAAAGAGATTTATGTACAAAAAATATTTCATTACATTTTCATGTCAAAAATTCAAAACAACTAATTTAAGAATGTTTCTTGTTTAATCTGAAATGTATTGTACGAAAAAAATTTACATTTATTAAAAAAAAGATCAAAATTTGAAATTACAAAAGGTGACTGTTTCTTGATTTCATCTGAAATGTAAAACAATGAATACAAACAATGCATGTAATAATGTGTAACAATAATTAATAACAGTAAACGTGCAACAACATTAAAAAACAACAATTGATATCTACAATAAAAGTAAAAAGAAAAATTCAAAAGAATAAAAGATGTCTCAAAATATTTGTCTCTTATATCCAATTAACTTCATTAATAATATATTTGCGTAAAAAAATTTCCATAACTAAAAGGAAATTATATTTTTTTCCTTTTACGTAAAATGAAGAGATTTCTGTCAAAAAAAAATTGCATTGCATTTTAATTATAAAAATGGAAAACAATGAATTCAAACAGTGACATGCAATAATGTGTAATAAAAATTAATAACAATATACATATAACAATAATGAATAAAAAAATATATATATAAGAATATACAGAATAAATAGAGTATTTTTATATATAATTCTATATATAAGAATATATAGAATAATTGAAACAACAATTAATAACAGCAAACGTGTAAACGTATCAATAACAGTAAAAGTGTAATAACAATTAAATAACAATTAATGACGCGGGACATACGATAAAGGGTAAACAATAATCCAACAGAATAAAACATCTCTCAAAATATATGTCTATTTTATTCAATACACCTAATTAATAATATGATTTTTGTGAGAAAATATCCATACATAAAAGGAAATTATAGTTCTTCATTTTGCTTGATTTAAAGAGATTTTTGTAAAAAATAATTTCATTGCATTTTAATAATAAAAATGCAAAACGACTGATTGAAAGTTGTTTCTTTTTATTCTAAAATGATTCTTACTAAAAAACTCTACTGTCTCTTACATTCAATAAACTTCATTAATAATATCATTTTTCTGAGAAAATGTCCATTCTCAAAAGGAAATTGTATTTTTTCCTTTTACGTAAAATGAAGAGATTTCTGTACAAAAAAAAATTTCATTGCATTTTCATGCCAAAAATGCAAAATAACTAATTGAAGAATGTTTCTTATTTAATCTGAAATGATTTTTTACTGAAAAAAAATTTAACCCTTATTAAAAAAAAATATAAATTTGAATTTACAAAAGATGGTTGTTTCTGGATTTCCTCTGAAATGTAAAGGTTTTTGTAAAACTTACTTTTGATAATATTTTAATAATAAAAAACATGTCTAGATGTGAAGGGTATTGCTTCATTTCTTCTGAAATTAAGTAATGTCATGTACAATAAAGGGCAAAGTTACAATCCAAAAGAATAAATGTTCTCTCAAAATATGTCACATATATGCAATAAATTTCACTTATAATATTGTTTTTTGTAAGGAAATATACATACTTATATTTACTTCTTTTACGTGAAATGAAGAGATTTCTGTATTAAAAGAAAAAAAAGCCATTGCATTTTAATACCAAAAATGCAATACAACTAACTGAAGGATGTTTCTTATTTAATCTGAAATAACTTTACAAAAAAAGAAAAAATTAACAGTTATTGAAAAAGTAAAAGTTCAAAATTAGGCAGGAAAGATGTCTCTCTGAAATGTAAAGTTTTTTTTAAAACATGCCTTTGATAATATTTTAATATAAAAACTGTGTCTAGAAGTGAAGGGTATTGCTTCATTTTATCCTGAAATTAAGTAATGATATGTACAATAATTGAAAAAGCAATAATCCAAAAAAATTAAAGGTCTCTCAAAATATATCTACTTGTCTGTTATATTCAATGAACTTCCTTAATAATACTATTTTTTGTGAGAAAACTTCCATTTTTAAAAGAAAATAAGATTTCTTCCTTTTATGTGAAGTAAAGAGATTTCTGTGAAAATATTTTTTTAAAAAATTTATTGCCTTTTAATAACAAAAATTAAAAACAATTAATTGAAGGACGTTTTTGTCTTTTTGAAATGACTTTTACAAAAGAAAAAAAAATTAACACTCATGAAAAGATAAAAAAATTCGAATTTAGAAAAGGTGACTGTTTCTTGAATTCACCTGAAATGTAAAGTTTTTTATGAAACTCACTTGTGATATGTACTTTTATTTTACCGTAACTTAAACTTACTTTTATTTTAATAATAAAAACCCTGTCTAGAAGTGAATGGCGTTGCTTCATTTCATCTGAAATTAAGTTATATTAGAAATTTTTTTTAAAAACCCAGAAAATTCTATCCATAAATATATCTACAAAAAATACATGTCCGGAAATCACTTTAATACATCTTTAAGCATATTTCTCAAATTACAACTGTGAGGAAATTTTCGAAATCTAATATCAGTTATTCTTGCCCGTTCAAAATGTAGCAGACAGTGATTGCAATATTATTACTTCACCTGTCAGAGGGAAAAAAATGATATTAGTCAGGAGATAAATAATATAAAAAAAGCTAAATTTCAAGCATGGCAGTGTTTAAGTTATTCGAAATGACATCTTAATGATATCTAAGTTTGCCCTTTTGAAACGGAAAAAAAAAGTCCATGACAGTTATAGAAAGATATCTGAAAAGTGTAAATTCGAATAAAATAACGAAACGTTAAAGAAAAGTGAGATTTTTTTTCCCAGATGAGACTCTGATTGATGGAGGGAAAAAAGAATCTGTCTCCCTCTCTCTTTTTTTCAAAGCAGAAATTCATACTGTAAATTGAATAAAGCGATATTTATAATTGACGAGGAATTAATTTGAAACGAAATGTCTCATTTTTAATCGTGTGACTAGTTAGAGACGTAGCTTATTTTTACAAATTTCATGCATTAAAAATATTTTCTACATGCTTATGCACTAAAGACAGTATTTTTCAGTAGTTTATTCCTTTCTCCAAAGCAGTGATTCGCAACCTTTTTAATTCTAGCCCCCTCCCCTTAGAATATCCCTTATGTCTCCTCTGGAAGTGCCCCCTCCCGGTTGAAAACAACTGCTCTAAAGTACAGGGTGGCACAGAATAAATTCCCACATTTCAAAGAATAATAAAAATTGAACGAAACAATATGCAGTCGAACCCGTTATAGCGAACCCGGTATATAACGAACGAAAATTTCGGTCCCTCCGTTTTCCTATTGTATTTAATGCTAATTTATCCTTTTATAGCGAACCTCCAAAATCGGCTATAACGAACCTTTTTGTCAGTCGACAACTGAATTTTTTTTTAAACTTTTTAAGAATATTGATGATACAACGAATGTTGAAGAAGCAAAAAATGTTGAAGAAGATGATGAATCGAGATGTGGATAGAAAATGACGAAATTTCATCATTCTCAGATTGTGTTTGAAACATGAGATGATGAAGTCATTACATGTGAAAGCCCGACTGATGAAGATATTGTGTAAGAAGTTAAAATGAATCATTCTGAAATCGAAGATTCTGCTTCTGATGCTGTTGAAGAGGAGCGCATAAAAGACGAAATCCCCACCATTTCACATGCTACAGCAGCGATGAGTGTAATTAATAAGTTTTTGTCTACACAAACAGTGGAAGAAAGAGTGTTGGAGTCATTTGATTTATTGGACAAAGAAATTCATAAAATGTTTTTGAAATCGGCATCACGTCAGCAGAAGATTACCGATTATTTATGTATCAAAACAGTGAGCAACAATCAAAGGCAAAATTAATTCATTTCCATTTGTCTTCAGTTTTAGTTAATTTAATTAGTATTGTGTCAGTTTAATGTAATCGATTTTAGTCAATTTAATTCATTAATGATCATTTTTAATAGATGTTATAATTCTTTTAATACATCATTATTGCATATACATGGCAACTAATGAGTTATACAATTTGTGAACTCTAATATATTTCTTAACGGTTTGGATATAGCGAACTAAACCTTTCCTCCCTTCAAGTTTGTTACAACGAGGTTCGACTGCACATAAAAAAGTATTACATTTTTAAAATGTACTAACAATCTAGTTCTTATTTGCGTTACCGTTTGAAAATAACAACACTGAGATGCCTCCCGTCTTTATTAGGAATGCACTCTCTAAAGTTTTCCACGACTGTGATGGTCATCTCTCGGGGATGGTTGCAATTTTCTCACGAATAGCGGAGTCGCTACTAATTTTCGGGTGCTCTAATGTTCCAAGGACTACCACTTGGTTTCCCTGGTAATGCAGAACTACTTGCTCTCACGTATGAAATCCATACCAGGATTGTTTTGAGACCAGGGAAAGGCATTAGCTGCACAGACAATACGCTAACAACTGAGGCAATTTTTTAAATAAACTTTTTAGTCAATAGAAAAGTGTATTTAAAAATTGTTTCTCGAGTGTTAAAAATATGTTTAGAAATGTGTATTAAAATGTAAGCCAAAAAAAAACTGTTTCCTTGACTAAACAGTTATTGCCGTTTATTCAATAACTATTTATTTCTACCCTGCTTCAAGACTCCGTCCTCTTTATTATTTAAAGCAATAAATGAGAAACGTTCATCAATAAAGACTGAGACTTTTTTTTTCAAAAATAAACATTTGGAGAAATTGCTTTGTAACTCGTACTAGTACATAAAAAATCCTTTTCACCATGCTTTAGGATTCTGTTCTCTGAATAATTTAAGCATTTATGAGGGATGTTCATCCATTTATGCAAGATTTATTTTAATAAACAAACATCTGAAGCCATTAATTTTTATAACTAGAACTAGTCAATTAATACTAATTTGTGTTATGATAGAGGGATCCGTAATCTAAATTGTTTTTCTCAATATATACGGGTTGTTAATCAAAAATAGCCGAGGGTATTTTTTTCGATCTGAGAAAATTCATTCTTTTAAACAAAACACATTGTTTTCAGATATAATACTTTGTAAAAAATAATTATTCCTTTAAAATCATTTCTACTATGGTTTAGACTCCACCCTTTGAAATTTTTATCTATTGGTGCAGCTATCTTATTTTTTTTAGTTCAAATAATGTTCGGAATGTTCATGTACGATTCTTTTAGAAACGTCTTAACGATTCTTGTGTCAGCACATATGGGAATTAGAGAACGTATCCCCTCTTGGAATGCCTGGTGAAGAAATGAATTAACGAGATGTTTCAGCGTTTATAATATAATCTCTGGTGGGAGACACGTGGAGAGACTTGATGCTGTTGGACGTGTTCTCGGTTGGGCCATGATATAGAAAATGGCGAACACGGAATGGAGTAATGAAATGAAGACAAGCATATGTTAAGATTTTTTTTCTTTTCAAAGACCAGGTAATACTGCTATATGGCGTATATCAGTAGTGTCTTTTTTTGTATCGTAACTAACACACACACACACAGACATACATATGTAATGTTCTGGGGCGTAAATTATAATTAACTAGATTTAATTGGATTAAAATTAAGCTCTAGACAGTATTTAAATAATAAACAGAGGAAGATTATGCCAGATGCGGAAAGGAAGCGTCATCAGATGGCGATACATTGTCTATCTCTCGAGTATTTGGGAGCTCAGCCTTGAGCGATCAGTGGAGGATTGCGTCAAATTCTCGAATGTTCCACGTACAGATTTGGAAGCGCGTGACGCTGAGGCACCGATCATAAGACACTGAATGCCCACGCATTAGCGTTGCGCTTTTTTGAATGCACGAAGAGAACAAAGTAGACCGGGGATTTCGATAATGAATAAGACGTGAGGGAATCGCTCCGAAAAAGGAGGCGTTAGTCGACCATATTGATAGGGTTAAGCGTGTGGAGCAATGAAGGAAATATTATTTAAATAAATATGTATTAAAAAGGTAATAAGTCTTCTGTGTTATTCTTCGGCCACGAACTACTTCAACCTCGACATCAACGGCGTTTAAAATGATAGATGATTGACTTCTCAGGACTGCACGAAACAGGCTCAATAAATAAATAAATAAATATATATATATATATGTGTGTGTGTGTGTGTGTGTGTGTCTGTGTGTGTGTTGTGTGTGTGTGTGGAAGTGCAAGTGCAAATTATCTAATAATATGTACAGTGTTTCTTACATTGTTTAAAATGTCAGCTAATAACTTGTTTGTGTTAATATCAGCCTGTTAGATCCTTTTAGTTTCATCTTAAGTAACGAAAAACAATTTATTTTTTCTGCTATTCGAGCAATTCAATAATCATACAAATATACCTGCATATCTGTGATGCACTAGCAAATCAGTTATTCATTTTGGCTCTAATACATCTACCGAATTCGTTGAAACCAAATTTATTTAAAGGCATAAATGTGCCCATTACATATTTTAAGAGAAAATAAGACGGAAATCTCCATAAAAATGACCCCAAAGAAATTACTTAAAATCAAATCCACTCATAAGAACAAACTGTGTCCACTAAACATTTGCAAGAGATAATAAACATAGCCAAGAACTAATCTAGAATGTGCCAAATTTTGCGTCTTTTCTCAAGATAGTCTAACATGATTCATTAGAAACCCCCAGGTTCCAAAAGACATTTACTCTAGAGAATATTGAAAAATATATAACTTCGCACAGATAAGGTAAACTAGTAGACGTTTTTCTTTTAAATGTCACTAGTTTGAGAGTAAAAATAGAAAAATTAATTTCTAAATGCATAGGAGTGAAATGCTATCATGACGGAAACATCTTTTTTATATATACCCAAAATAAAACATCCGATTTTCTCCAGTGTCATTTGTGATGTCGAATTCGAATAAAGATTATTACACGAAATTTAGACCCAGGTTCCCAGTTTCAGATACCTGTTTGTTAGTAATATACATTTGGTTGAACCCATATGGTTTATCTTCTTTAAAATATACAGTCAGATCTGATTTTGTGCTGTAGATATTGACCGCACAATATATATATATATATATATATTTATATATTCAGAAACTTCATAAATAGCTATAACAAATAATTTTTCACGACATATTAAAGGAATTTTTTTATATACGATGGAGATGTACCGCATAAAAAAAGCCTCCCTTACAAAACATGTCAAAGCTTTACGAAATTAGTGAGGAAGTGCTTTCAAAACATATATATACATACAGTCGGACCTCTATTTAACGAATGTTTATTTTGCGAATTTCTCTATTTTGCGAACTTTTCCTCGGAACCAAGATCATTTTGCAAATTTCTTCGTAAAATAACGAAGTCCAAATAGCGAAGTGTATTCTCTATTTAACGAACTTTTTCTTGTGATCCAACTTTTTTTCTCCATATTTCTGAAAATATTTCTGAACATTTCAAACTTCAGAAGGAGGTCATTCTTTTAAAGCATTTTACGGTGATCAATGACCTTGAACTGGTTTTACCACTCGTCTAACTCACCGACAGCAGCAAAATCTGTGTGATTATTTGCATTTCATCCAGGAAGTGCAACATTTATCCCCCCCCCCAAAAAAAAAAAAACTCTTTTCTAAATTTCTCCTACAACGAAAGCTCATATACTGCAATCTTTATAAACTAAAAAAAATAGGGTTTAAATTAATTTTTAAACTTCTTAATTGAAACAACTCTAGCATGACTCATTTACTGTTATGAGTAGCCCACTGTCCACTTCACTAGAAAAAACCCTTTCACCCTCAATGGAGCTGTCCCGTGACCTTGAACTAGTCTCCCGTTTTCTAGATTGCTGATCAGAGTCGTGTTGGTAATTTCGGTTCTTGTAGCTGGAAAAGTCAAAGTTCTATCTCTTTCTAAACGGAATTGTATTCCCGAACAATGTATTGTTTTATTCTTGCTTTCCTTACAGATTTCTTTCTGATGGGTAAGATATATAAAACAAAGATATTAATTTACAATATAAAGGTGTGATTAATTTTTTAAATAATATTTAGTTTTTATGAATTTAAAATCTGTTTTGTGTAGTTTAAACTATTTTAAAAGGTGAATCTCAATTTAACGAATTTTCCATATAATGAACTTTTTTCGGGATTTAGCGACTTCATTAAATAGAGGTCCGAATGTATATATATATATATATATATATATATATATATATATATATATATATATATATACACTATATATATATATATATATATACATATATATATATATATATACATATATATATATATATATATACACTAATTATCAAAAATTAAGGAAAACTAACAAAAAGAGGGATAACACTTTCAAAACTAGGCCAATCTATTTAAAAATTGAATATGTTGTTAAGTAAAAGGTGCTGAACAATACTACATTATGCAAAATAGTGGCGCTGCAGTCGCTATACGTCATTTGCGAGGAGCATAAAAGTGCATGTCTCAGAGCAAGGCTGCAATTGTGTCTACGAGGCTGAGAATAGACATCTGACATAGCCAAAATGTAACAATGACCTCCAGACATCATTTGACCGAAGAACTGCGATGGCGAGCTATTGGGAGATTAGAGGCAGGACAAAGTCAGACAGAAGTGGCCAGATGGCTAAATGTGAGTCCGTCTATGGTTCATAGAATTTTTTCAACAATTTCTAAACACGGATTCGGCATCCAGGAGGTTCAGCCAAGGACGGCCATAAGCTACGACGAGTGTCGATGACCGATATTTGTCATATGCTCACGAAGGAATAGAACCGCAACTCCGTCTACAAGCTACGTCTGCAGATCCTCCCTCGCTGCTAGCTGTGAAAGGTTGGTATCAACGTCAACCGTGCGTAGATGGCTTCACGAAGGTTGGACTAGCTATTTACGTCCCGCTCACGCCACGCCATAAGCGGGAACGTTTACAGTGGGCACGTCAAGATGTCCACTGGATGCGTGATCAATGGAGGGCTGTTCACTTTATGGATGAGTCCAGGTTTAGCTTAGAAAACGATAGTAGGCGTATTTTGATTTGTAGAGAACCTGGAACTCGTTTTCATCCATCACACATCAGTGAAAGAGATGTATACGGATCAGGCAGTGTCTTTGTTTGGGGTGGTATCTCTTTGGGTGGACGCACAGACCTCCATGTCTTTCCCCATGGAAATGTGAATGCTCACACCTATAGAGATGACATCATTGATGCTTATGTGCGCCCTTATGCTAGGGCAATAGGTGATGTTTTCGTGCTACAAGACGATAATTGGAGACCGCACAGGGTACGCATCGTGGATGCTTATCTTGAGCAGGTAACAATTCAGCGAATGGAGTGGCTACCTCGATCATCGGGCCTGAATCCTATCGAGCATGTTTGGGACGCTTTAGGACGACGTTTAGATGCTCTCAATCCTCCTCCTCGGAACCTAACCACGCTTTCAACTGCTTTGCAAGAGCAATGGCTCTCACTTCCTACCGAACTCATAGACTGCATAATTGACAGCATCACACATCGCTGTATGTGCTGTATTGCTTCTCGGGGGGATCATATGTCATATTAAAGGTACTTTTCCTATACCAAACTGACACATCCGATTTGTTCATTGTATACATATGCTAGTTTCTCTAACACCATAATTATCTGGCGATTTCTTTTTATGCTACCTATGTGTTGTATAATGTGTATAAGTTTCATTAAATTCTACGCGTAACTTTTTCAGTAATCGCTATTTTTGTGACTATTCCTTAATTTTTGATAACCAGTGTAATTAAATTACACATGGAAACATTTTAAAAAAATTTAATTTCTCATTTTAAACTGGAGAAATTTTCAAAATATAGGGTATACCGAATATGAGACCTTGCCTAATATGAGACCCCAGCTTACAGGACGTATCAAGTACTACCGCCTGGCGACTGAAGCTTCTATTACATCATTCGTAATCAGTGAGTCAGTTGTCTTTTCGCAATCACACACAAAGGTGCAGTATTATTTTTTCTTGAATGTGTGCTCGTCGACTTTTTTGCATCACCATTTTCATTGTTTTCACCTTCAAAGCAAGACTCTTATTAAAACCTTTAGTATTGGATCGGTAGCTATAAATGTGGAGTGTAAACGCGCCTGTCTGTTTTTAAGCTAACGCCAATTCTGACCTAAAAAATTCGTTGGCGTGTTCAACAACATGGTCATAACCAATATGAGACCTCAAATCATGCCTAATATGAGATAGGGTCTCATATTAAGCAGTTTAGTTTTCCCTCTCACAGCATTGTTTCCTCTGAAGCTGCAGATGCAAAGACGCCCAGCCGAAATCTACAACCATGTAGCAGTAGTGACAATGTGGAAAGTATTGATCAACCAACAAGTTCAAACCAGTTCTTAGTGACTCCTGAAGAAATAAATCCCTTGCTTACGTTACCTGAGAAAAACACCTCGAAACCAAGTAGGGCCCGTAAAGCCGATATTATCACATCATCGCCCTATAAAAATAAATTGATTGATAGCATTAATAAAAGAACTGCAGCATATTAAAAAAATCTTTGTTTCCTACAAGAAAAAAAGGAATAGAGCTAAAAGATAAGAAATCAAAGGATAAACAAGGAAAAGGAAATCGGAAAAAAGGAAAATAACAGGAAACAATAAAGGGAAAAGGAAAAGGCAGAGGGGTCCCTACAGGAAGGGGAAAATTAAGGATGGACGAAAATACAACACTAGTTAAAAAACATAATTATAGCTATAATGATCTCAACTCAATTGAAGATGATAAAAAACTTTCTCTCCATGACAGCAGTAATGATAGCATTGATGAAAATGACGCGGAATACATTTTTGTAGTTTTTTATTTTCAAATGACAAACGGGAAGAGCAGTGGCGTCAATGTAGAAGGTGTTTCATGTGGGACTATGAAGATTGTGGAACTGATGAACTTTTTATTTGTAAACAATGTGAAAAGTTTGAATCTACAAACAAAAAGTAGGGGAGACAGGGGCTAGTTGGTATAGATTTTGGTTTTTGTTTTTTCTATTTGTTTGTGCAATACTTGGAGAGATTCTGGTGAATGCGGTGGATAGCTTGACTCTTTGACTACACAATCATGTAGTATTCAATAATTAAATCCGTGTTTAGGTAACCCTACTTTTCCTAAAAGCTTCTAACTATGCCAACTAACCCCTCACCCGGGGTTAGTTGGCATACCCCTAGGGGTAAGTTGGCATAACGTGATATGGATATGGATACATAAGCAAAACATAGCAATTTTCGAGAAAAAACATTTTATTTTATCAAAACTTGGGGTAACATGGCTTTTTTTTAATCGCTCTTTCAACCGCGATTCTATTTTTGGTAGGAGTGTCTGTTAAAATAGAAAACCTCCCTTTTCGGCCACGGTTGGATTGCTGTCGTGGCCTGGCTTTGGGGAAAGGGCGAATTTCCTCTGGGGTGATGTGTCGGGAAGATGATGGAGTGGCCACCAATGCCGGTGTACCTAGAAGGTCATTTGTTGTTAGAGCGGGTTCTTTGAGTTCCCTTATAGCTGATTCGTCGGCAGTTTGTGTAGCTTCTGGGACAGGGTGATCGGTAACGGAAGATGGCAAAATGTCTGAGTCCTCAAATATGTCTGGGTTGAATGGAAAGATCCCACTCACCCAGATGTAATGTTGGACGGAATCACAGCTGATTGAAAGGCTGTTTTCACAATTGCTTGGATATCGTATATGGTTAAAGTTTTGCCTGGGTGACTAGTCATCCAAGCGTCACAAGCCGTGTTGACGTATTTTTTAAGGGGTCCAAATACAGTTCTGTCCAATGGTTGCAATTTATGACTGCAGAGTGGAGGAAACGATAGGACAGTAACCCCATTTCCTTTGAACAAATCGAGGGCCTCGATGGACAAATGCGAGTCATGGTTATCGAGGAGAAGCAGCACAGGTCGCGTTTGTGAACATCTGGTAAAGTGGATAAAATGTTGGGCAAACTTCACAAAATTGCGTTCGACCATCTAACCTGTCTTGTTGGCATCGCCGCTGGAGCCCTCTGGTCCGGATCGCACGAAATGTTCATTGAACTTGGCTCGTGGAAAAATGAAAAACGGAGGAACAGCACTTCCTCCGGCCGAGACGCAAATATCCAAAGTAACAAGGGTACCTCTTTCAGCAGAGGTGATCTGTCCAATTTGCTTAAACCCTTTCCGTGCTATTACCTTGTCTGACTTTTGAATGGTTGTAATCCCAGTCTCGTCCATATTGTAGATGTCCTGTGGCTCGAATCCATGCCTGTTCAGTACTGTTTGGAGTAAAGTGAAAATTTTTCCGACGTCAGTCGTTGAAACTGATGGCTTGAGCTAGGCTAGTGGTCTCAGGTGTTAGAATAGATAAGGATTGGTTTCTGTTCATAAAATAAGAAAGCCAATCAGGTCCAGCCATCATGTTGAGCCAAGCTTTTGTCTTTAACATTGTGAGCTTGAACGACCTCGGTCACCCTCTCCATTGGTCGATTTGCTCGGTCTGTTTCCCTCTTGTATATAGCTATGCCAACTGACCCCATACCTAACTATGCCAACTAGCCCCACAGGGAAACCCAAAACAAGATGGATACCACACAATCCCAAACATCAGAAACAAAATATTATGATACATGCATGTAACCACAGTTAACCACTCTTCCGAAAACCGTCATCAGCAGAACCTCAATGTGATCTACAGGTTCACCAGATCAAATCAGTTACGATGAAAAAATTTACTCACCAGTCAGAAAAACAATAAAACAGAGGTCCTTCCTTTGTAATGCTTTCGAGCAGACTGAAATTTCGGTGGATGGTGCATCTTTACATACACTCCCTACTAGCAAGATGACAGCGCTCTAGCTCCACGGTGGCAGGAAATAAAAGAAGTGTGCTAACTAGCTCTTTATGCCAACTAACCCCGGTCTCCCCTAAACAAAACCTCTAGTGTAAACCAACTAATTTCTTTAAAATGTCACTTTTATTTTTCACCTATTAGTGTATATAGGTAACTGTTATCAAATTATTGAACACAGTTTTATTTTTTACGAACTTTTCAGTAATCTAATTCATTTTTAGAGTTGTAGAATGGGAGTCTCATATTAGGACTACTTTTTCAGATCCCCAAAAATGGAACACTTGTGTTTATAAATTCATACAAGAAAATTGTAAGGTTACTATAATTTTCTGTCATTGTTATATGTAGTAAAATATGTGCATTAAAAGATATCAAGTTGGTACTATAATCCTTCACTTACTTTCCTAGTTATATATGTAAATCAAAAGGGGTCACATATTCGGCATACTTACCCTACATATTTCGATACTACTCGTCGTAGTCCAAAACGCACATATTCTTCTGATGAACTGGTTCGTAATCGCTTTCGTCACCTGAAGATATTAGAGTTGATTTATTTTTTGTTACCATGTAGTCGGTGATCTGGTTTTCCAACGACAGTCGTTTGATCAGCTGCTTGTAAACGTCGCGATAGCAGATATATACGATCGAAGCTCTCTTTGGAATTTCAATTTTTTTCGATACATATTAATATACCACATAAAAAAATCGCATAAAAAAAGACCGCACAAAAACAAGTTTGAGTGTACTGAAGCTTTAAAAGAAAAATTAAAAAAAGTTTAAAGAAAAGAAAAGTAATATTGTAAGTGTATAATCCGGACAATGACTGAATTGACGAGGGCACTGGTATTTGGTACCAGAATCTGTGAGTTCGTGTTCCACTATTCGCTTGGA
Source organism: Dolomedes plantarius (assembly GCA_907164885.2). Lineage (NCBI taxonomy): Eukaryota > Metazoa > Arthropoda > Arachnida > Araneae > Dolomedidae > Dolomedes > Dolomedes plantarius. Next base: position 103,522,342 of record OU015496.1, read on the forward strand.
TGTCTGTAGACGTTCTGTATCGGCTTTAAGCAGTAGGTCCTGGTCTAAACTGCCTTCGTGTAGTAAAAAACATGACTGTAACGTAACAAAATCATAACTATTGTAGGAGAGTGAGATGCTATCATGAAGGAAACTCCTATGTTTAATATCTATTGCAAATAAGCCATCGATTTTCTCCTGTGCCATCTGTGATGTCGGACTTGAATAAAGATTATTGCAAGAGATTTAGACCCGAGTTTCCAGTTTCAGGCAGCCGGACGATGTCTAGGGTGCTTGTCATCAGTACCAGAATCTGTGGGTTTCAGTCTCACTACTGGCATTGATGTTTGTATCTGTTCGAAATGGGCTTCAAGTCCTGGTATAATTATCTCTCGTATAGCCAAAAAAAGACATAACCGTAGTTCTCCCACCCATCCCAGGTTCAGAATATGTTCAATAATAATATACAATGGGTAAAATCCAGATTGTTTATTACCTTTGAAGTAAAATAAAATTTTATAAGAAAGATTAATAAGTGTTTAAGCAAAAGTAAGCTAATATTCCATCTATATGAATCTCCCTTACAACTGATATGCGTAATCCAAATCCAAAATCTTACATATTTTTAAAGAAGATTTTACTTAAGGAAGCTTATATCTTAATCTTCTTACATATTCAAAGCATGAAACGTTAAAAATATAACAAATAAGTCACATTATTTGAATGCTTTCTCTGCATTTAAACCAAACGCGAAAATGCAAAAGAGAAAAAAAAGATATTTCACTTTGAAATTCACATTTTGAACGAACTAAATTTACTAGCGTATTTGTTCCTTGGAAACATATTTCGAATACCAACCGTAATGAATTTAGGGGCATTAAGATCGAATGAAATTTAATCTGGAATTCTTTTATTCAATCATTCGAGGGGAATGTTAAGTAAGGGACTATTTTCTGCGGGAATAAATATAAATGCCCACCAACATTAATACCTGAAACTATAGCTGGTTTTTCTCCCAGAAAATAAGACCCGAATAAAATAAACTGAAATTTTAAAAACCGCGTGGAAATAACTCGACCATGTATAATGTATATTTATTATTTGTGTCACATACTTTGCATACGCAACCAGGATTAGAATTCAAAATATGTTTCCAGTCATTATTTCAGTGTTTTAATGCAACCTAGTTCTTACATATCTTTAAAGTATTTATTCTTACGTGGAATGCTAAGAAAAAATTGCGAAGGTTTACGCGAAATAGCAGTTTGTGAACTTTATGCAAATCTTTCGTTTGAAATACTGGTTTGAATGGAATTTGTTTGATCACTAGTTCTTTTTCCACAACAAGAAGGAGATCGCAGTTAGACCAAAATGTATTTGTGGCCAAAAAGTGAAATGCTAATCTTTGTACTTTCGGAAAATGCTCTCAAACTCTGGATCCCAACCCCCTAATCTCCATTCGGTCAGGAATCGAGACTTGTATCTCCATTTAACCCAGCAAACATATAGTAACCTTTCGGTATGAAGTTACTGTCACAGAGGGGTATTCCCCTTTTAATTATTTTTCTGTTTATTATAAATTTTCGAATTTTTAGGACAGTGCTACCAATAAAGTTTTACGTATAACTCTCTGGATCTCCTTTCAGCTTTTATGTCTCTGAACATTATTAGTCCCATGAAGTGATTGCAGAACCTGGTACTTGAAAAACCTGGAACTGGTGAACCGGTAACTCGGTTCCAATGGTTATACAACCAGGTATTCGAAAGTAGTTAGTCTTAGATTTAAAAATCAACATTTTAATATGGAGAAACAGCTTACAATATATATATATATATATATATATATATATATATATATATATATATATATATATATATATATATATATGAATATACAGATATACAGTGCCGTAACTAGCTATCCCTGTGCCTTGGGCAAGAATTTGCATTTGGACCCCTTAATTAATTGGGTTTGGAAAATTAGTAAAACAAATACATCATTTTGCCCCCCCCCTTCCAAGTGGGCCCCCGGCGATGCCCCTGTTGCACCTGCCAGATTACGGTACAGTATATATATATATAGTCGAACCCCGTTATAACGAACTTCAAGGGTCCAAAGGGTTTTTTCGCTATATCCGGTGGTTCTCTAAATCGGAACCATTAAGAAAAATGTTTGAGTTCACAAAATGTATAACTCATTAATTACTATGTATATTCAATAATGATGTATTGAAATAATGATAAAATCTATTAAATATGATCATTAATGAATTAAATTGACTAAAATCGATTACATTAAACAGACCAATGCTAATTAAATTAACTAAAAATGAAGACAAATGGAAATAAATTGATTTTATCTTCTTGTTGCTCTCTGTTTTAATACAGAAATAATCGATAATCTTCTTCTGACGTGATGCTGATTTCAAAAACATTTTATGAATTTCTTTGTCCAATACATGAAATGAATCCAACACTCTGTCTTCCACTGTTTCATGAATTACACGGATCGCTGCTGCAGCATCTGAGATGGTGGAGATTACGTCATTTATGTGCTCTTCATCAGCATCAGAAGCAGAATCTTCGATTTCAGAATGATTCATTTTAATTTCTTCCACAATATCTTCATCAATCGGATTTTTACATGTAATGACTTCATCATCATATGTTTCGAACAACTGCATGCCACAATCTGAGAATAATGAAATTATGTGCTTTTCTGTCCACATCGCGATAGGTAAATCTTCCTCATCTTCTTTTTCAACCTTCTTTGCTTTTCAACATTCTTTGTATCTCCAACATTCTTAAAAAGTTTAAAAATTAAAACAAATTCTGTTGTCGACTGAAAGAAATGTTCGTTATAGCCGATTCTTAAGATTTCGGAGGTTTGCTATAAAAGGATAAATTAGCATTCAATACAATAGGAAAACTGCGGGATCAAAATTTTCGTTCGTTATATCCGGAAGTTCGTTATATACCGGGTACGCTATAACGGGGTACTACTGTATATATATATATATATATATATATATATATATATATATATATACAGTCGGATCTCTGTTTATCGAAGTCGCTATATCCCGAAAAAAAGTTCAGTATATGGAAAATTCGTTAAATAGCGATTTACCTTTTAAAATACTTTAATCTACCCAAGACAGATTTTAAATTCATAATTACGAAATATTATTAATAAAATTTGTTTATCACACCTTTATTTTCTAAATAAATGTCTATTTGTTTTATATATCTTATCCATCAAATAGAAATCTGCAAGGAAAACAAGAATAAAACAATACTTTGTAAGGAAATACACTGTATTTTCAATTAAAAAAATGATATTAGAATCAATTAATTTTAATGACATTATGTCATTTATTATAACAAGTAATTTTAAGCTTACATTACCACATGCGTCCTTAAATTTAATTACTGATAAAGTTTGTTAATTTTGTCTGAGCTTTTTGTTTGAAAAAGTGTTTTCTCTCATAATACATCTCGCATCTTTGCAATACACCAAAATCCCCTTCAGGCGTATTTTCTTCAAGCTGTAATCCGCGTCGGAATGTGTAAAAAGAAAATTAATATGTTAAATGTGTTAAAAGAAAGAATTAGTTTGAAATGTTTAGAAATATTTTCAGCAATATGGAGAAAAAATATTGGATCACAAGAAAAAGTTCGCTAAATAGAGAATGCACTTCGCTATTTGGTGGTTATTTTACGAAGAAATTCGCGAAACGTTCTTGGTTCCAAGGAAAAGTTCGCAAAATAGAGGTTCGTTAAATAGAGGTCCGACTGTATTTTGTCTCAAGCGCATCCCTAGTATTAAGTACTAGGTCCTCCTCAACCATCTCAGAAGGCAATTAATCTCCTCAAGCTGTCAAAAGATATGCAATAGATGTGATTTGATTTTAATGCCTTATTTCATGTGAAATTTTCAAAAGAAATTCTTTTTATTGTAGTTATAAACAGCAAAAAAAGATTGTATTCTATGTTATTTAAAATTATACAATCTAGTGATCGACGAATTTCTAATCGAGTGACAAATTGAAAATAAAAACATAAAACCAACATAAAACCTTCGGCAATTTAGAACCCATATCTTTAAATTAAAGTAAATTAAAATAAAATAAAAACAAATATATTATTTACTTACGTAAATAATAATGACTAAAATTCTTTGCATTATAAATAAATATAGTTTTTTAATTAATATTTGGAGCAAATGCTTTGTGGTCATGTATTTATGAAACCCACGTAGTACCCGATTCTGGAAAGATTTGACCGCTGGCAATTCTCGAAAGGAACTGCTGGCAATTGTTGCAATGTTTTAGAACTAGAGTTCTACACGTAATCTAACCATGTTACATCTCTTTCACTTTTCTCTCTTATAGTCCAGATACTCTGACATTTCTACCCACAATTTAGAAAGGTAGAAAAAAACCCATAGAAAATATTAAACCGTTAATAAGGTCACACTTTCACACTAAAGTGCGGTCTTAGAGGACTAAATCGATACATTTAAGTAGCTAGGCCGGTTTTTTGGCAGTCCGTGAGAGAAAACTTCTGCATCAATTTACTTCATATTGGTCTTAAACGAAAGATTTCTATCTATAAATGTGTCAAATTTGGTTTTTGTAAGTCTTCCGCTTTCTAAAAGAGGCCCCGTCTAGAAAGGGGAGCTGCAACCCTTCGTCCATTGCCGGTGCCATCTTTTGCTAATAAAAATTCTTCTTCTGCGATTGTGTGATTCATTTTTCTATTTCCTTGTATTAATATGTACAACGGATTGAGATGTGACGTATAGAAGTCCAACCTCTCTTGAGGCAATGGTACCCCCTCTTCTGCGGAAAGTGCTTCTATCCGCAGACACGACAACAAGCAAACATAAAACTACCGATAACACAAAAATGTAATTATAGTATTTTAAGCAACGTATTTTTACCACCTTTTTATTAACTTGTTTCTTGTTTGTGTGTGTGTTTGTGTGTTTGTCCAGTAGAAATCTTTCAATCGACTTTTAACTAACTTCCCGACTAGCTAGACATTTGAAACTTTTAGAATAGCTCAGAACACGATGACAATGCATTTTTAAAAATATTTTTAGTTATCTTTAAACAGATTTTTACCATGTTTTTTACTTTCAGTTAATTTTGTCTTGTAGACTGGTGCAGCCATCTGTCGGCCGGGACGGGAACGAAAAGTTAAACGCAAGTTAACTTCCAATTAACTTTATTTTCTTTCAAGTTGATGGGGATATTCATCAAAAATTTTTTTAAAAAGTATTTATTAATACATAGAATTGTTTAAGTTTATATGATTCAACAGAAAATTTAAAAACATAGTATATAAAAAGTTCTTTTTATCTTGTAATTATTAGTAAAATCTAATTACCGTTTAGATTTCCGATTAATTAGGTATTTTCGCTACAGTATAACTTTGAAACTCAAGAAACGTCTAAAAATATACCAGTACTGATCAATGAAAGCATTTTTTGAAAATTAACGGAAGAAAGCAACAGTACATACATTCATCTAGGAAATAATGTTTTTTGGCTCTTCAAGAATTCGATAAATATCGACTCAATATTTTTAAATACGTCTTGGTATATTGTATAACAGATGAGCTGATATAATATCTTCTCTGTATATATAAGGAATGAGTTCGACCATAAACACTTTTTAAGCTTAGATTTGTCGTCTAATACTTCAGGTGTAAGGTGAATATAAGTAATACCTGAGTAAATGTAACATTTTTGTCAACTATGTCCCATTGATGTTCATTGCAAAGCGATTCTCTATGCCAGTCTTTATAAAAATGGAAGCTTTAAATATCTGGACAACTAAATATTTTAAATTTCGGCCTGAGGTAGCCTAATGGGGGTGCGTAGGGCTTTGAAGCTGGTGTTGTTCGGTTCGAATCCCGACAAACGTCATTAAATATCTACGTGTCTTGGATATGGGCAAGTTAAATCTGTAGACCAAAAAATCATTTAACTCTTTCAGGGGCACCAACCTCCCCCGTTTTCACAATGCATTTTCCCGATATTTTTTTACCTAAAGAATATTGAACAATTTTCTAACTAAAGGTTGCAAAATGTTTTTACTTCTTTTAACTGGTAACAGATGGCAGTCTTAACCATTTTTCTGCTCATTTAACTGGAATACATTGAATGCAAGGGAAAAGAAGACTAGTTTTACGCGTTTACTCTGTGCAAACGGCACCGTTCAAAGGGTTAAGGTAAAACAAGGGGGAAGAAGGTACGATCCTCCGAGATGTCGCATGTGGTGGTGCTCGGTCATAATGGAGGTTGCACCACCGGTTGGGGGTTTTGGGTCACCTATACGATACGGTACCCCCATTGATAGGGACCAACGATTTTCGCAGATTATACGGGAATTGTATGGGAATGTCCTCCTGGACAAGTGCCCATCATCGGAAAACAGCATATTTTAAATGTATTGCCTTTACGACTATTTAATATCATCTGGTATCATCAAAATTTTAAACTAATTTAGTTAGATCTGAAAGTCTTTCCAGGGTTCTTTTATGTTAAATAAATGAAGAGTTTATAACGCTGACTCAAGATTTCTATAAACAATTTAAAAAAAGTAAGCTTCAATTACTATCCCCATACAAAAAGCTATTAATCTATAGCTACGCGTGACGTAAAATACTTAAATTAATTGCTCCATCTTTCCTTTTGTAACACGACATCACAAACATATAATAATGTGGGTATTAGATTTAAATGAGGATTAAAATTTATATTACCTATATAAGGAAGTGCGTTAGATAATCAAATATCTTTCATCCAAACGCAAGCAGAAACGTTTGCATAATTTTAAGTCCTGCAATATTCCCAACCGACTGGGTTTTGAGAAAACAAATTACTCATATTCCCCAGATTAACTGTTTCAAATGCTTGCATTTCTAGTTATACGTGAGAATGCAAATATTGATTCACTTTAGGGTAAAGAAAAGCAAATAATTTCGAATTTATCAAATTTGCAAAAATATGGCCAGGAGTGTTAACACCATGAATATTGATATCTGCACCTTGGTTTCATTTAAATGTATTCCAAGTTCCGTTTCCCATATTTTCTTAATACGTTGTTCTTTATTTGTTTAGAAACTTTGCTTTCGAAATATATTTTTAGAAATACTCACGCAGATAAATATTTGCACACAAAGTTGGTTCCGAGACATCCTGTATGTCTCGTCTGTTTCATTCGTGGGTGGGAGCTGCTTGGAATAAAGAAATCGTGAAATTCAAGGTAAATATTTCAAAGCATTAGTTTATATAAGTCCAGAGGGATATATGAAAAAAATTAAATAATCTTTTAAGAAACGCGTGGAATCTGAAAAAAAACAACGAAGGTTCATCTCAGGTTCGAATTAAATTCAATATACATCATCAAGCTGAACAAAAAATTAGTCCGGGAAAACTGAATGCGACAAATATTAACTGTAATTTTTTTTAATGTTGGTTAAACTATTTCAAATATATTTTTCACTGGGTTTCCCTCTCTATTTAATTGAAAAATCCAGATTGGATTGTTCTAGACTGAGTGTTTATTTCGTGATCTTGATATTCTTGGTAGAGAACGAATGAATAGAAAAGAAGAAATATTCCCCCGTAGCACAGAGAATAATAAACAAACATCAAATCAGCGATCAAATCCGGTAAGGTTATTTTAAATTTTTTTCCATCCTTACACATACTCTTATGGAGCAACTTTCTGTTGCCTGTGCTGCCGGTGAGACAAAATTAGCCAAGCTCCGTGAAAATAGTGGAAAGTGTACTGAACTTGAGTGAGGGCATAAATACATATGCTTCAGATCAAAGAAGTGCATTTATTGTTGGTTATTAAGATAACCTTTTTACTGTATTATTCGTTCCCTATAGACTCTAATGAAGCAACACTTTGTCCTTCGAATTGATAGTGCTAGATCTGTACGTTTCTTTCATTTACCAGCAATAAACAGCTAGCAAACAGTTCTTGAGGGCATAAAAATTGCTGGAAATTATCTGGACGTATCCAGCTCTAATTGTTTCGACAATTTTTCAACTGTCTAAGATCTGATATCCAGGAGGGTATGTTTATGGAGTAATTCTTTTCAATCTCATTAAGCTATAGGCTGGAATTTTCAGCTATAATAAGTAGATCTTATATGAGCTGGAGGATTTAATCTTTGCCATGACGAATCATCAGTCTAGTTGGCTTCACTGAATCGATGCTAATACAAATTGGTTTTCAAAAGGATTCTAACAGATAGTTTCGCAATACCCACCCAACAGAGACGACACAGCAGAAATCTGGGTCGTTTCTACTTAAAAATATAATATCTACATATATTGAGACAGAGAAACAAGAACCCAGAACAGCAAGCTGGTATATCTGTGTACTAGTCTTTGCTTCCTGAAACTAAACTGATCCCCTAGGCTACATAAACATTTTTTTGTCATTAGCTGCAAATATTAGCTTTAAAAGAAACTGGAAACGTTTCAACGCACTCACCGCTGCTCGAAATGGCATCTTTATCGAATCCCCACCTTAGAACCATAGGACCTTAGGAATATGTGATGAACTATGTTCCCTAGAGTAACGCCTTCTAACGAGAAGATTTCTGATGGTAGCAATTTCTGATGGAGAGCGAGTGTTTGTCGATGTGACAAAAAACGGAGTGTTCTGATTGGTCGGTTTCAGGATCTTCTGATTGCTTCACAAAAGTGAAGCAGCATGTAGTTCGGTCAGTACTTTGGAAGGTGGGGTCTTTGGCTGTCTGTATGCTGGATTTCTATTGGCATGTAGAAAAGGAGGAAGGAAAGTGATTGGATAGTGAGGAAAGAGAGATTCAAGGTTCAGGATCCGTGTGTTCAAACACTAAAGCTTGGAGCTTCTCTACGAGTGGATCTGCTCCAAAAACACGAGAAAAATGCGAGTTCTAACCCATAAGATCGATATAGAGATACGACGACAAACTCGAAAAATAATACTGGTTGCGTACCAACTTTTTAACTGCGAGTTACAATATAAAACCTCTGTTCAGATTATCAGTAATATCTGGAATATGCAACCTTAAGAATTGAAGTTTTCTGAAAGATATATTCTTGGTAGTGCTGTTAGACAAAGCACAAATTCCTAAGCACCGCAAAAAAATATATCCCAAAAAATAATTCCAGGCAAGATATGTTCCGTTCCACTAGAAACGTAAAATAGAAAATAAAGATCTAACTCTTTAAAGTTGATTGGAGACAAAAGAATCGAGTATTTAACAGGAGAAAAAAAAAGACACTTCTATCGAATTTTTCAAAGGAAACACTTGAAGAGTAATTGTCAGTGGCATCAATGTCACCCTTTGTACAAAACATGCTAGGTAGCAGTACAACGTCAATTTGTCTTCTCGTTTAATCACTGATAAATGATTAAGTGTCCCGTTATGTCACTGCTTAAAAGTCTTGATGAATGATGTGCTAAAGCAATGAAATTTTATGAAAAAAAATTAATGTTCAAATATAGGTTTTGAATGTACTTTTTTATTTTTTTTATTTATTACCTGCGAGTATAGTTTCAGTGAATTTTGGGAATATAAGCGATCAGTTTTCTTGAAAGGGGGCAATTACAACTATAGAATGGTCCAAAAAATAATTTCTTGTTTTTTATATTAATTGAAACCCGGATTTTTTTCTGAACAATTTACCACACATTTTTCTGATATGACAGTTACGTCATAAGGTATTAAAACAATTGTGAAGATACAAACAGCGATTTTTATACAAAATTTGAACTTTAAATGCATTTCTGACTCTGCGTTCTTGATATTTCAAAAACTACTCGAGGTAAATGCTTGAAATTTTCTACGCACTTTAATGTTTACCTTTTATATAATATTACCTAAAAGCTTAGGTAAAATCTTTATTACCTAAGAATTTGCTTCTAAAATAAAAATTTTACAAAAAGTTTTATGAGAAACTTTTTGTAAAATATTTTTTTAACTAATTGTTAATTATAAATATTAAAAAGGAAGGTAATTGAATGATTTTAAGTCAATATGTTAAGCTAAATATTTTGTTTAAATTAAAGTGGGTTTCATGTTAATAAATTAAAATAAACATCAGTTCACATGCGAGCAGTGACAAGTGCTAATTATGAAAATCGTTAAACAACACGTTACTTAATTAAGTTTTCCGGATTAATTTAAATAATTTACAACGATCTGATATTTTTGTTGCAACACGTTATATTCCATCTAACAGTCCAGACATTTTCCTTAAATTTGCTTCATCGGTTAAATTGTTAAAAATTATGAAATCTTAGTCAATTATCTAACATTTTTCGCTAGTCAAAGGTGCACTGGCCCCTTATTACTTAAGCCAGATTTTGAAAATCTTTGTGTGTTTTCCATAAAATAGTAGAAGCAAACACATATTAGTAGAAAGAGTAAGCTTTACTAAAGGGACGTCACTGGGATATCTATCTAGTAAAAAAAAATTATGCATGGTATGTACATATATATATATACCTTCGGATTTCTTTTTATTAATATGGCTTATAACAGTTCGAACAATTTTTTTATGTGAAAAATCAGAATCGTTTAGAACAGACATGCATTTTCAGACATATTAAAACGTTAATATATGTTCAAAAATAATATTTCAAAGATTTCTTCTTTTTTTCGTATTTCAAGATAATTCAAATTTTTAACTTTTTATCTGGATTTTTTCTATGCACTAAAAACAACTAGTTTAATAAAAATTGCAATTAAACTATAAACACACTAATATCCAGTTGGGTAGCGCAGTGGTTTGGTCCAAGGGCATTCTTTGAATGCCGCCAGGTCTGCGCCTCTAGAGATGTGTACCAGAGAGACACAACAGAGATGTGTATACCCCAAAATTCTGTATAATTGCTATTGTTCCGCTATTTAATGGCGATAAAATTTATCATTATTTTCTTAACGTAGGATTACATTCCTCCATAACGGTCCTCCGGAAAGCAAAATTTCAGACTCTAAAACCGTCCGTCGTCATGAGTTATAATTTTGGCAGCGCGCTAAACCCCGTCTGTATCGCTTGGCCAAGCAGTAAAGAATTAAACACAAAAGTACAAAAATAAGTCAAAATTTTTATATATATATATATACCGCCGAACCCCGTTATAGCGAACCCGGTATATAACGAACTCACGGATATAAAGAAAAAAACTTTTGGTCCCGCTGTTTTCCTATTGTACGTAATTCAATGCATTGTGTCAGTTTAATGTAATCGATTTTAGTCGATTTAATTCATTAATGATCATTTTTAATAGATTTTATAATTTTTTAATATATCATTATTGAATACACATTGAAAAATTGATACATTTTATGAACTCTAGCACTATTCTTAACGGTCCAGATATAGCGAACCACCGGATAAAGAGGGCAAAACCTTTGGTCTCTTGAAAATCGTTATAACGGGGTTCGACTGTATATATATATATATATATATATATATATATATATATATATATATATATATATATATATATATATATATATATATGTAGAGAGAGAGCCGCGCCTTCCCCACCCCATTCTCATAATGTATTCGCCTGTGACGTTATGCTGACGTGGCTTTCGCCTCGCTTGGATTGAACTTTGACTTTTCAGCACAGACGATACCGGAAATCAAATCCAGTAAAGACTTACTTCTGTATCATGTTAGGAGCAATGCTAAACGACGGTTTTTATTGTTTAAAAGAGACTATTTCCAAGACGTAACTTTATTATCCTTCTTTGTAAATATAAATGTAATCTGTGTCGTCCCTGTATATCCAAGAACTATTAAATGTTTTCGTTTGTAATTATCCCGCTCGACCAGTTCCTGATCTACATACATATATATATATATATATATATATATATATATATATATATATATATATATATATATATATATATATATATATATATAGATAGATAGATAGATAGATAGATACATACAAAAGAAGTAAGCAACGATAAATATAATCCTACGTTAATAACCCGCGGTAGTTTCGTTAGAAGAGACTACCTGATTTTTTTTATTTATTCCTTTGAATGTTCATCCATCTCCAGCTCTTTTCATTCCTTTGTCTTAAAGTTGTATATTTGAGTTTTTAAAGTAAGTTGCGGAATTTTTTTTCAAACCCCTTAATTAATTCTTCACTAGAATAAGTCATAGATTTGTCATGTTAAAAATAAACTAATTATTCTGAGCAAATCGGCAATTTATTTAACTTTCTAAAAGGCATATAAGAGTCATAAAATTCATCCTAGCTTTATCTTAAATGATATTTCCAAAACAAAAGCATCTAATGAGAAATAATTTATATTTCTCCATCGCTGGCGTATATTGTCTTAAGCCAAAATATAACAGATATGTTTCATTTCGTTTAAAATCTTACCTCGAGATCAGATATGTATCTGGACGAAAACAGATTCTCTAAACAGATTATTTTCTCACATCCATTGCAACACTCCCCCCGATTCAAGGATCAAATCTAGCAATACTGAATAAACATAAGTGATAAGAATGGGAAACAATGACATTGTTATCACAGGAAGAATTTCCCGAAAAATGTACATTAAATATGCAGACTTGGAACCATAAAGTGATGTTCGAATTCCCTGCCTTAATTGAACAAATCGGAGGCTAATTTGTATCATTCGTAAGGAATCAGAAAGAAGATTAAAGCTCTGCAACAATTCACATATTTCCCACGCGAAGCAGAATTTTACTTAAATGCATATTTGCTTGGATTTTAGTCCGGGGATTCCGGTGAGTTGATTTTAAGCTGAATTAGATTTATTTTTCTTGTTTATGAGAGGAGAAATTATTTCTTTGATACCAATTAATCTGCTGATTATGATTTTTTTCATTACTTGAGACTATTTTTTATAAAAAGAAACTAGTACTCCATGATGATAGTCTATATATATAAAATAGTTCCGTAACTGACTGACAGATAACGCACAGACGAAACCGCTGGACGAAAAGGGATGAAATTTTGCATGGTGATTCTTCTTATAGTGTAGGGTGCACTAAGAAAGATTTTTGAAAAATTCTTAGATTTTTTTAAAATAAAATTTTTAAACTGTTTTGGTAACATTCTTTAAAGTTTGTTTTTAAAATAATAATTTGATAGTTATAAAATTTATATCACATGAAAGATCGTAAAATTGTCTTTAAAATGGAATCTTTTTCGAATCTTTACCTCCATTTTTTGATTTTTGGTGAATATTTAAAGATTAATTTTTAGAATTTAATTTTACCGATCACGTCGTTTCTTTTCTTTTTGTGATACTATGAATTAATTTTGTGTCACGTCCATAACAAAGAAATAAACAGACAAAAAAAATATTAAAATGCGGTAAAAGATAAAACTTAACCACTAGACTAATTGAAATGGAAATTTTTTAAGAATCTAATTCAAATAAATATGTTTTATGGATATTAAACATACAAATTAATTGTATACATTAGCCATTGTATTTAATTTCAATATTTTCATCTACATTGTGGCAATTTCCCCCCCTCGAGGCGAGTAGGAACACCATTAAAATCGCCGCTAGCCGTGAGCCGATGCTAAAGAATGGCAGACCCCGCGGGTGGAAGAGGACCACAATAGGCACCTCTTCGGGACGCATTCCTGGGATGAAAAGAGGAGACAGTCTGGCGCCATATTTTGACAGTGGCCGACAATGACAGTTTACGCCCTGAAACGAGTTCGCTAATGAGTGAGTGAGCGATGAAGATGTAATAATCGGCATCGTTTTTTGCGCACGGCTAGACGCTCAGCCTATCCGGAGCGAGCTATAGAGAGGAGGCTAGAAAGAATTCCGCCAGGGATCAAGTTTTTAAAAGAAGCCGACGAGGGCTTGAAGACCAGAGTTTTTTGTGCGGAGAGTTTTTTCCTTAGAGAGCTTAGGGGTGATACCTGATCTCCTAGCTCCACGCACTTTTAAGTGACTTGTTTTTTTGTGAGGCTCTGCCCTCTACGTGAGAAGACCCTTTTTCACCGAGAAAGGTCGGGGGATCCGATCGGAACTTGATCTCCCCAACTGTGTTATTTCAGAGAAGCTGCTAGTTTCCAGTGGACGAGTGCGGGCCCTTTTTTTTTCTGTGACCTGACCAGCGGTTCGTCACCTCGTTTTAGCGACAGTGTGCTCCATCCTGGAGAGACAATCCACGTTTTCTACTCCAACTTCTATGGACTGTTTGTATATATATATTATTCGAGATCGCGGCCTAACCGTCTTTATTAAATAAAACTGAAAATCCTCATTATCTTAAAAGTCTCTATTTTAGTAAGCTGTCTACCTTACACGTAACCTGTGACGCTACCTAAGTGTTTGCTTTTGACACAAATCGCAGGAATACGTTACAGCTATACTAATAATAGAAGAATGGTGGCAGCAACGGATGAATCCAGCTTTAGAGAGTGATTTTACAAGACTGTGAGTGTGTGCGCGTACGATAGTTTGAACTTTCAAGAGTGCATAAAAACTGTGACTAGTGTGGAGCCATTCCTACTGAGCCAAGAAAGCCAACATCCCCGATTAGAGAAGCAAGCTTCGAGGACAGGTACTTGTTTTTTCATTCTCTAGAGGCAATTGTGTTTTTTAAATATTAACTCTTAAGTTAATTACCCGTCGAGAAAGTCGACATAATATTTGTGTTTTTTAAATATTAACTCTTTAAGTTAATTACCCGTCGAGAAAGTCGACAGAATATTTGTGTGTTTTAATATTAACTCTTAAGTTAATTACCCGTCGAGAAAGTCGACAGAATATTTGTGTTTTTTATAATTAACTCCTTAGTTAAGATAACTCGAGAAATTCGAGAAACGTTTGAGCATCAGCTCGTTAAGTATATTTTATTTTGAGTCCGAGAAATTCGAGACTTGTGGTTTTGTGATCTGGTTTATGAACAAGTCGCGAAGTGTTACAAAATTTAGTAAAGTGTATCTATTGAAAACATAGAATTTTTTGCAAGTGTATGTATGTTATTGTGGGGAAATGTATTAGATGAAATTTTTTCTGAGTAGAATTGTATAACATGTTATTGAACCGAGATTGCATATTGTGTTTTGAGTATTAAGTGTATTTGTGCTAGAAATTAAGAAAAGTGCATTTTTATTATTCTTTATTAACGTATCGTATTAGAGTGTATTATTTTGGAGAATTGGTTTTGATTAGTGTATTGGGGTTATATTGGGTTAGGCAAAATGGCTTTCTTAATGACCTATAAGAAAGAAGACCTCCAGGTTCTTTCAGATGATCTAGGGATTGATTTCGAGGATCACGATAGGAAATGTGACCTATACGACAGAATTTTGTCCAGTGCGAGATATGATGAAGAGAGTGTTAGGGCTCAAATAAAAATCATTAAGGAAGAGCGCGAAAAAACAGAACGTATAGAATTAGAACGCGAAGCTAGGCAATTAGAACGCGAAGCTAGGCAATTAGAATTTGAACGAGAAGTGAGGCAGAGAGATTTCGAACTGCAAAAATTACGGTTGACTCAGGCAGCCGAAACCGCCAGCGTAGCTTCGTCCCAGAATGAGAGCGCTAGGCCCGTACGAAATTTCAAAACCCTAATGCAGAAATATGATCCGGATAAGTCGGACATTTCGCTCTTCCTAACTCTTTTCGAACGTCAGGCCCGCAAGGCTCAGGTTGAAGACGGGGAACGAATGATGCATTTGCTTTCATTATTACCCACGGAGATCGCTGAAATAATTATTCGCGAACCCGTTGAGGTAGCAGATGATTACGATCAGGTAAAGAAATTACTTCTGAGCCGTTTTAAGTTAAGTCCGGAGACTTTTAGAGTTAAACTAAATCAACACCAGAGGCGGCCAGGTGACCTATGGAAAGATTTAATTTTCGAGCTGAGAAATTATTTAGAGGGATGGCTTGAAGGGGTAAGTGTAAAAGATTTTGAAGCCCTTAAGAATCTCATGGTTGCAGACCAGATTAAAAAACGCGTCCCGGCGGAAATCCGAGAACACTTTTTAGATGATTGGGGAGCTATAGTGGACCCTCACATCTTAGTGAAAAAATTGGACGAATATGAAGCGACAAGGCGCACTATCAGAAAACCCCTTAATTTAAAACCACCAGAGAAAAAGGCGGCAGAGAAACCCAAAATCGCCGAGGAGATAAATGAGGATAAAAAGGGAGACTGGGAAAGGTCTAACTCTTTTAACGGGAAGAGCCAAGGATCAGGTGGGAATAACTGGCGCATACGCGAGTTCGAAAAACGTAAGCCCCCGGCTTGTTATCAGTGTGGGTCGACCGACCATCTGAGACCTCAGTGCCCCGAATTACACAGGCAAACTGCCGAGCGTGTAAACAGTGTAGCTACTGCGGAGATCTTTGAACCAGTGTTCAAGCCATACTTAAGTAAGGCAAAAATAAACGGTATCGAGACCACCATTCTCAGGGACAGTGGTTCGAGTTTTGATCTAGCCCCTATTAAATTAATAAACGCCTCAGATTTTACCGGAGAAAGGGTATGGGTCCGCACAGCCTTAGAAAATGAATTGCGGAGTTTACCGGTCGCTAGAGTGCGAATAGAAAGTGAGAAATATGGGGATCTGCTCACGAAAGCAGCAGTGGTAGGAAAATCAGTGGGAATGAACCATTACTTAATGGGAAATTATACCCAGGAACTCGTAGAGAGGCTCAAAAGCGAACCCCAGTCCGTGAACGGCATCGTTACGCGAAACCGGTCGCTGACCATAGTAAGTCGTGGAGAAAAACTAGAAAATTCAATTCCCGCCGTAGGAGTTGAAACCGAAACTGGTCAGAGTGAAGAGGGAACGGTCCAGGTCGAGAGCGAATTAGTACTGCCCCCGGGAGAAGGGAGCGCAGAAATGGATTTAGCGGGTGTAAGCTCAGAAATTTTCCGAAAAGAGCAAGAGAGGTGTAAAGAACTAAAGCCCCTCTGGAATAGGGTTAAAAATAAAACCACAACCGAATATTTGGTTGAAAAAGGGTTGTTGTTCAGAAGATCCACGGATCACAGAGGCAAAGAACGGAGGCAGTTAGTCATTCCTAAATGTCTTCGAGCCAGAATCTTAATTTTGACTCACGAGGGATTACGGGGACATATGGGGGTCCTCAGAACGAAAAAGGAGCTATTGCGTTATTATTATTGGCCCCAGTGCACCAAAGACGCGGAGATGTTCGTAAAATCTTGCGACCCGTGTCAGCGAATAGAGAAAAATAATGCCGGTAACAACCATAGGCTTATGAAGTGGCCTCTAGCTATGCAACCATTTAATTATAAGATTGTTCATAGGCCAGGGTCACAAAATAAACACGCAGACTGTCTCAGTAGAGCAGACTGATTTAAAAATAAATTGAATTGAAACATTTTTCATTTTTTTTCGTATTGTAATTGGAATTAATTGTATTGTTTTTAAATTAAGAAATTGTGATAAGATAAAGTTTTCTTTTTAGTTGAACCTCTAAACCTAAGATAGTGTTGTAAATATGAATATTTTTTTTTTGTGTTTCTGTAAATATAAATGACATTTAATGTTTTAATTGAGGTATTGTGTTAGTGTAAAATTTTTTTTTTATTGTAAATTAAGTGTAACATGAATAGTAAACTTAACCTAGAAGTTGATGCATAAATTAAAATTGTTAGGAATGCCTCTGGAGATGGAATACAAGTAAGATACCTGTACCTAACCCTTGATTTTCAGATTTTGCAGAACCGCAAAATCTCTTCAAAGGGGGGAGGGGCTGTGGCAATTTCCCCCCCTCGAGGCGAGTAGGAACACCATTAAAATCGCCGCTAGCCGTGAGCCGATGCTAAAGAATGGCAGACCCCGCGGGTGGAAGAGGACCACAATAGGCACCTCTTCGGGACGCATTCCTGGGATGAAAAGAGGAGACAGTCTGGCGCCATATTTTGACAGTGGCCGACAATGACAGTTTACGCCCTGAAACGAGTTCGCTAATGAGTGAGTGAGCGATGAAGATGTAATAATCGGCATCGTTTTTTGCGCACGGCTAGACGCTCAGCCTATCCGGAGCGAGCTATAGAGAGGAGGCTAGAAAGAATTCCGCCAGGGATCAAGTTTTTAAAAGAAGCCGACGAGGGCTTGAAGACCAGAGTTTTTTGTGCGGAGAGTTTTTTCCTTAGAGAGCTTAGGGGTGATACCTGATCTCCTAGCTCCACGCACTTTTAAGTGACTTGTTTTTTGTGAGGCTCTGCCCTCTACGTGAGAAGACCCTTTTTCACCGAGAAAGGTCGGGGGAACCGATCGGAACTTGATCTCCCCAACTGTGTTATTTCAGAGAAGCTGCTAGTTTCCAGTGGACGAGTGCGGGCCCTTTTTTTTTCTGTGACCTGACCAGCGGTTCGTCACCTCGTTTTAGCGACAGTGTGCTCCATCCTGGAGAGACAATCCACGTTTTCTACTCCAACTTCTATGGACTGTTTGTATATATATATTATTCGAGATCGCGGCCTAACCGTCTTTATTAAATAAAACTGAAAATCCTCATTATCTTAAAAGTCTCTATTTTAGTAAGCTGTCTACCTTACACGTAACCTGTGACGCTACCTAAGTGTTTGCTTTTGACACAAATCGCAGGAATACGTTACAGCTATACTAATAATAGAAGAATGGTGGCAGCAACGGATGAATCCAGCTTTAGAGAGTGATTTTACAAGACTGTGAGTGTGTGCGCGTACGATAGTTTGAACTTTCAAGAGTGCATAAAAACTGTGACTAGTGTGGAGCCATTCCTACTGAGCCAAGAAAGCCAACATCCCCGATTAGAGAAGCAAGCTTCGAGGACAGGTACTTGTTTTTTCATTCTCTAGAGGCAATTGTGTTTTTTAAATATTAACTCTTAAGTTAATTACCCGTCGAGAAAGTCGACATAATATTTGTGTTTTTTAAATATTAACTCTTTAAGTTAATTACCCGTCGAGAAAGTCGACAGAATATTTGTGTGTTTTAATATTAACTCTTAAGTTAATTACCCGTCGAGAAAGTCGACAGAATATTTGTGTTTTTTATAATTAACTCCTTAGTTAAGATAACTCGAGAAATTCGAGAAACGTTTGAGCATCAGCTCGTTAAGTATATTTTATTTTGAGTCCGAGAAATTCGAGACTTGTGGTTTTGTGATCTGGTTTATGAACAAGTCGCGAAGTGTTACAAAATTTAGTAAAGTGTATCTATTGAAAACATAGAATTTTTTGCAAGTGTATGTATGTTATTGTGGGGAAATGTATTAGATGAAATTTTTTCTGAGTAGAATTGTATAACATGTTATTGAACCGAGATTGCATATTGTGTTTTGAGTATTAAGTGTATTTGTGCTAGAAATTAAGAAAAGTGCATTTTTATTATTCTTTATTAACGTATCGTATTAGAGTGTATTATTTGGAGAATTGGTTTTGATTAGTGTATTGGGGTTATATTGGGTTAGGCAAAATGGCTTTCTTAATGACCTATAAGAAAGAAGACCTCCAGGTTCTTTCAGATGATCTAGGGATTGATTTCGAGGATCACGATAGGAAATGTGACCTATACGACAGAATTTTGTCCAGTGCGAGATATGATGAAGAGAGTGTTAGGGCTCAAATAAAAATCATTAAGGAAGAGCGCGAAAAAACAGAACGTATAGAATTAGAACGCGAAGCTAGGCAATTAGAACGCGAAGCTAGGCAATTAGAATTTGAACGAGAAGTGAGGCAGAGAGATTTCGAACTGCAAAAATTACGGTTGACTCAGGCAGCCGAAACCGCCAGCGTAGCTTCGTCCCAGAATGAGAGCGCTAGGCCCGTACGAAATTTCAAAACCCTAATGCAGAAATATGATCCGGATAAGTCGGACATTTCGCTCTTCCTAACTCTTTTCGAACGTCAGGCCCGCAAGGCTCAGGTTGAAGACGGGGAACGAATGATGCATTTGCTTTCATTATTACCCACGGAGATCGCTGAAATAATTATTCGCGAACCCGTTGAGGTAGCAGATGATTACGATCAGGTAAAGAAATTACTTCTGAGCCGTTTTAAGTTAAGTCCGGAGACTTTTAGAGTTAAACTAAATCAACACCAGAGGCGGCCAGGTGACCTATGGAAAGATTTAATTTTCGAGCTGAGAAATTATTTAGAGGGATGGCTTGAAGGGGTAAGTGTAAAAGATTTTGAAGCCCTTAAGAATCTCATGGTTGCAGACCAGATTAAAAAACGCGTCCCGGCGGAAATCCGAGAACACTTTTTAGATGATTGGGGAGCTATAGTGGACCCTCACATCTTAGTGAAAAAATTGGACGAATATGAAGCGACAAGGCGCACTATCAGAAAACCCCTTAATTTAAAACCACCAGAGAAAAAGGCGGCAGAGAAACCCAAAATCGCCGAGGAGATAAATGAGGATAAAAAGGGAGACTGGGAAAGGTCTAACTCTTTTAACGGGAAGAGCCAAGGATCAGGTGGGAATAACTGGCGCACACGCGAGTTCGAAAAACGTAAGCCCCCGGCTTGTTATCAGTGTGGGTCGACCGACCATCTGAGACCTCAGTGCCCCGAATTACACAGGCAAACTGCCGAGCGTGTAAACAGTGTAGCTACTGCGGAGATCTTTGAACCAGTGTTCAAGCCATACTTAAGTAAGGCAAAAATAAACGGTATCGAGACCACCATTCTCAGGGACAGTGGTTCGAGTTTTGATCTAGCCCCTATTAAATTAATAAACGCCTCAGATTTTACCGGAGAAAGGGTATGGGTCCGCACAGCCTTAGAAAATGAATTGCGGAGTTTACCGGTCGCTAGAGTGCGAATAGAAAGTGAGAAATATGGGGATCTGCTCACGAAAGCAGCAGTGGTAGGAAAATCAGTGGGAATGAACCATTACTTAATGGGAAATTATACCCAGGAACTCGTAGAGAGGCTCAAAAGCGAACCCCAGTCCGTGAACGGCATCGTTACGCGAAACCGGTCGCTGGCCATAGTAAGTCGTGGAGAAAAACTAGAAAATTCAATTCCCGCCGTAGGAGTTGAAACCGAAACTGGTCAGAGTGAAGAGGGAACGGTCCAGGTCGAGAGCGAATTAGTACTGCCCCCGGGAGAAGGGAGCGCAGAAATGGATTTAGCGGGTGTAAGCTCAGAAATTTTCCGAAAAGAGCAAGAGAGGTGTAAAGAACTAAAGCCCCTCTGGAATAGGGTTAAAAATAAAACCACAACCGAATATTTGGTTGAAAAAGGGTTGTTGTTCAGAAGATCCACGGATCACAGAGGCAAAGAACGGAGGCAGTTAGTCATTCCTAAATGTCTTCGAGCCAGAATCTTAATTTTGACTCACGAGGGATTACGGGGACATATGGGGGTCCTCAGAACGAAAAAGGAGCTATTGCGTTATTATTATTGGCCCCAGTGCACCAAAGACGCGGAGATGTTCGTAAAATCTTGCGACCCGTGTCAGCGAATAGAGAAAAATAATGCCGGTAACAACCATAGGCTTATGAGGTGGCCTCTAGCTATGCAACCATTTAATTATAAGATTGTTCATAGGCCAGGGTCACAAAATAAACACGCAGACTGTCTCAGTAGAGCAGACTGATTTAAAAATAAATTGAATTGAAACATTTTTCATTTTTTTTCGTATTGTAATTGGAATTAATTGTATTGTTTTTAAATTAAGAAATTGTGATAAGATAAAGTTTTCTTTTTAGTTGAACCTCTAAACCTAAGATAGTGTTGTAAATATGAATATTTTTTTTTGTGTTTCTGTAAATATAAATGACATTTAATGTTTTAATTGAGGTATTGTGTTAGTGTAAAATTTTTTTTTTATTGTAAATTAAGTGTAACATGAATAGTAAACTTAACCTAGAAGTTGATGCATAAATTAAAATTGTTAGGAATGCCTCTGGAGATGGAATACAAGTAAGATACCTGTACCTAACCCTTGATTTTCAGATTTTGCAGAACCGCAAAATCTCTTCAAAGGGGGGAGGGGCTGTGGCAATTTCCCCCCCTCGAGGCGAGTAGGAACACCATTAAAATCGCCGCTAGCCGTGAGCCGATGCTAAAGAATGGCAGACCCCGCGGGTGGAAGAGGACCACAATAGGCACCTCTTCGGGACGCATTCCTGGGATGAAAAGAGGAGACAGTCTGGCGCCATATTTTGACAGTGGCCGACAATGACAGTTTACGCCCTGAAACGAGTTCGCTAATGAGTGAGTGAGCGATGAAGATGTAATAATCGGCATCGTTTTTTGCGCACGGCTAGACGCTCAGCCTATCCGGAGCGAGCTATAGAGAGGAGGCTAGAAAGAATTCCGCCAGGGATCAAGTTTTTAAAAGAAGCCGACGAGGGCTTGAAGACCAGAGTTTTTTGTGCGGAGAGTTTTTTCCTTAGAGAGCTTAGGGGTGATACCTGATCTCCTAGCTCCACGCACTTTTAAGTGACTTGTTTTTTTGTGAGGCTCTGCCCTCTACGTGAGAAGACCCTTTTTCACCGAGAAAGGTCGGGGGAACCGATCGGAACTTGATCTCCCCAACTGTGTTATTTCAGAGAAGCTGCTAGTTTCCAGTGGACGAGTGCGGGCCCTTTTTTTTTCTGTGACCTGACCAGCGGTTCGTCACCTCGTTTTAGCGACAGTGTGCTCCATCCTGGAGAGACAATCCACGTTTTCTACTCCAACTTCTATGGACTGTTTGTATATATATATTATTCGAGATCGCGGCCTAACCGTCTTTATTAAATAAAACTGAAAATCCTCATTATCTTAAAAGTCTCTATTTTAGTAAGCTGTCTACCTTACACGTAACCTGTGACGCTACCTAAGTGTTTGCTTTTGACACAAATCGCAGGAATACGTTACAGCTATACTAATAATAGAAGAATGGTGGCAGCAACGGATGAATCCAGCTTTAGAGAGTGATTTTACAAGACTGTGAGTGTGTGCGCGTACGATAGTTTGAACTTTCAAGAGTGCATAAAAACTGTGACTAGTGTGGAGCCATTCCTACTGAGCCAAGAAAGCCAACATCCCCGATTAGAGAAGCAAGCTTCGAGGACAGGTACTTGTTTTTTCATTCTCTAGAGGCAATTGTGTTTTTTAAATATTAACTCTTAAGTTAATTACCCGTCGAGAAAGTCGACATAATATTTGTGTTTTTTAAATATTAACTCTTTAAGTTAATTACCCGTCGAGAAAGTCGACAGAATATTTGTGTGTTTTAATATTAACTCTTAAGTTAATTACCCGTCGAGAAAGTCGACAGAATATTTGTGTTTTTTATAATTAACTCCTTAGTTAAGATAACTCGAGAAATTCGAGAAACGTTTGAGCATCAGCTCGTTAAGTATATTTTATTTTGAGTCCGAGAAATTCGAGACTTGTGGTTTTGTGATCTGGTTTATGAACAAGTCGCGAAGTGTTACAAAATTTAGTAAAGTGTATCTATTGAAAACATAGAATTTTTTGCAAGTGTATGTATGTTATTGTGGGGAAATGTATTAGATGAAATTTTTTCTGAGTAGAATTGTATAACATGTTATTGAACCGAGATTGCATATTGTGTTTTGAGTATTAAGTGTATTTGTGCTAGAAATTAAGAAAAGTGCATTTTTATTATTCTTTATTAACGTATCGTATTAGAGTGTATTATTTTGGAGAATTGGTTTTGATTAGTGTATTGGGGTTATATTGGGTTAGGCAAAATGGCTTTCTTAATGACCTATAAGAAAGAAGACCTCCAGGTTCTTTCAGATGATCTAGGGATTGATTTCGAGGATCACGATAGGAAATGTGACCTATACGACAGAATTTTGTCCAGTGCGAGATATGATGAAGAGAGTGTTAGGGCTCAAATAAAAATCATTAAGGAAGAGCGCGAAAAAACAGAACGTATAGAATTAGAACGCGAAGCTAGGCAATTAGAACGCGAAGCTAGGCAATTAGAATTTGAACGAGAAGTGAGGCAGAGAGATTTCGAACTGCAAAAATTACGGTTGACTCAGGCAGCCGAAACCGCCAGCGTAGCTTCGTCCCAGAATGAGAGCGCTAGGCCCGTACGAAATTTCAAAACCCTAATGCAGAAATATGATCCGGATAAGTCGGACATTTCGCTCTTCCTAACTCTTTTCGAACGTCAGGCCCGCAAGGCTCAGGTTGAAGACGGGGAACGAATGATGCATTTGCTTTCATTATTACCCACGGAGATCGCTGAAATAATTATTCGCGAACCCGTTGAGGTAGCAGATGATTACGATCAGGTAAAGAAATTACTTCTGAGCCGTTTTAAGTTAAGTCCGGAGACTTTTAGAGTTAAACTAAATCAACACCAGAGGCGGCCAGGTGACCTATGGAAAGATTTAATTTTCGAGCTGAGAAATTATTTAGAGGGATGGCTTGAAGGGGTAAGTGTAAAAGATTTTGAAGCCCTTAAGAATCTCATGGTTGCAGACCAGATTAAAAAACGCGTCCCGGCGGAAATCCGAGAACACTTTTTAGATGATTGGGGAGCTATAGTGGACCCTCACATCTTAGTGAAAAAATTGGACGAATATGAAGCGACAAGGCGCACTATCAGAAAACCCCTTAATTTAAAACCACCAGAGAAAAAGGCGGCAGAGAAACCCAAAATCGCCGAGGAGATAAATGAGGATAAAAAGGGAGACTGGGAAAGGTCTAACTCTTTTAACGGGAAGAGCCAAGGATCAGGTGGGAATAACTGGCGCATACGCGAGTTCGAAAAACGTAAGCCCCCGGCTTGTTATCAGTGTGGGTCGACCGACCATCTGAGACCTCAGTGCCCCGAATTACACAGGCAAACTGCCGAGCGTGTAAACAGTGTAGCTACTGCGGAGATCTTTGAACCAGTGTTCAAGCCATACTTAAGTAAGGCAAAAATAAACGGTATCGAGACCACCATTCTCAGGGACAGTGGTTCGAGTTTTGATCTAGCCCCTATTAAATTAATAAACGCCTCAGATTTTACCGGAGAAAGGGTATGGGTCCGCACAGCCTTAGAAAATGAATTGCGGAGTTTACCGGTCGCTAGAGTGCGAATAGAAAGTGAGAAATATGGGGATCTGCTCACGAAAGCAGCAGTGGTAGGAAAATCAGTGGGAATGAACCATTACTTAATGGGAAATTATACCCAGGAACTCGTAGAGAGGCTCAAAAGCGAACCCCAGTCCGTGAACGGCATCGTTACGCGAAACCGGTCGCTGACCATAGTAAGTCGTGGAGAAAAACTAGAAAATTCAATTCCCGCCGTAGGAGTTGAAACCGAAACTGGTCAGAGTGAAGAGGGAACGGTCCAGGTCGAGAGCGAATTAGTACTGCCCCCGGGAGAAGGGAGCGCAGAAATGGATTTAGCGGGTGTAAGCTCAGAAATTTTCCGAAAAGAGCAAGAGAGGTGTAAAGAACTAAAGCCCCTCTGGAATAGGGTTAAAAATAAAACCACAACCGAATATTTGGTTGAAAAAGGGTTGTTGTTCAGAAGATCCACGGATCACAGAGGCAAAGAACGGAGGCAGTTAGTCATTCCTAAATGTCTTCGAGCCAGAATCTTAATTTTGACTCACGAGGGATTACGGGGACATATGGGGGTCCTCAGAACGAAAAAGGAGCTATTGCGTTATTATTATTGGCCCCAGTGCACCAAAGACGCGGAGATGTTCGTAAAATCTTGCGACCCGTGTCAGCGAATAGAGAAAAATAATGCCGGTAACAACCATAGGCTTATGAAGTGGCCTCTAGCTATGCAACCATTTAATTATAAGATTGTTCATAGGCCAGGGTCACAAAATAAACACGCAGACTGTCTCAGTAGAGCAGACTGATTTAAAAATAAATTGAATTGAAACATTTTTCATTTTTTTTCGTATTGTAATTGGAATTAATTGTATTGTTTTTAAATTAAGAAATTGTGATAAGATAAAGTTTTCTTTTTAGTTGAACCTCTAAACCTAAGATAGTGTTGTAAATATGAATATTTTTTTTTTGTGTTTCTGTAAATATAAATGACATTTAATGTTTTAATTGAGGTATTGTGTTAGTGTAAAATTTTTTTTTTATTGTAAATTAAGTGTAACATGAATAGTAAACTTAACCTAGAAGTTGATGCATAAATTAAAATTGTTAGGAATGCCTCTGGAGATGGAATACAAGTAAGATACCTGTACCTAACCCTTGATTTTCAGATTTTGCAGAACCGCAAAATCTCTTCAAAGGGGGGAGGGGCTGTGGCAATTTCCCCCCCTCGAGGCGAGTAGGAACACCATTAAAATCGCCGCTAGCCGTGAGCCGATGCTAAAGAATGGCAGACCCCGCGGGTGGAAGAGGACCACAATAGGCACCTCTTCGGGACGCATTCCTGGGATGAAAAGAGGAGACAGTCTGGCGCCATATTTTGACAGTGGCCGACAATGACAGTTTACGCCCTGAAACGAGTTCGCTAATGAGTGAGTGAGCGATGAAGATGTAATAATCGGCATCGTTTTTTGCGCACGGCTAGACGCTCAGCCTATCCGGAGCGAGCTATAGAGAGGAGGCTAGAAAGAATTCCGCCAGGGATCAAGTTTTTAAAAGAAGCCGACGAGGGCTTGAAGACCAGAGTTTTTTGTGCGGAGAGTTTTTTCCTTAGAGAGCTTAGGGGTGATACCTGATCTCCTAGCTCCACGCACTTTTAAGTGACTTGTTTTTTTGTGAGGCTCTGCCCTCTACGTGAGAAGACCCTTTTTCACCGAGAAAGGTCGGGGGAACCGATCGGAACTTGATCTCCCCAACTGTGTTATTTCAGAGAAGCTGCTAGTTTCCAGTGGACGAGTGCGGGCCCTTTTTTTTTCTGTGACCTGACCAGCGGTTCGTCACCTCGTTTTAGCGACAGTGTGCTCCATCCTGGAGAGACAATCCACGTTTTCTACTCCAACTTCTATGGACTGTTTGTATATATATATTATTCGAGATCGCGGCCTAACCGTCTTTATTAAATAAAACTGAAAATCCTCATTATCTTAAAAGTCTCTATTTTAGTAAGCTGTCTACCTTACACGTAACCTGTGACGCTACCTAAGTGTTTGCTTTTGACACAAATCGCAGGAATACGTTACAGCTATACTAATAATAGAAGAATGGTGGCAGCAACGGATGAATCCAGCTTTAGAGAGTGATTTTACAAGACTGTGAGTGTGTGCGCGTACGATAGTTTGAACTTTCAAGAGTGCATAAAAACTGTGACTAGTGTGGAGCCATTCCTACTGAGCCAAGAAAGCCAACATCCCCGATTAGAGAAGCAAGCTTCGAGGACAGGTACTTGTTTTTTCATTCTCTAGAGGCAATTGTGTTTTTTAAATATTAACTCTTAAGTTAATTACCCGTCGAGAAAGTCGACATAATATTTGTGTTTTTTAAATATTAACTCTTTAAGTTAATTACCCGTCGAGAAAGTCGACAGAATATTTGTGTGTTTTAATATTAACTCTTAAGTTAATTACCCGTCGAGAAAGTCGACAGAATATTTGTGTTTTTTATAATTAACTCCTTAGTTAAGATAACTCGAGAAATTCGAGAAACGTTTGAGCATCAGCTCGTTAAGTATATTTTATTTTGAGTCCGAGAAATTCGAGACTTGTGGTTTTGTGATCTGGTTTATGAACAAGTCGCGAAGTGTTACAAAATTTAGTAAAGTGTATCTATTGAAAACATAGAATTTTTTGCAAGTGTATGTATGTTATTGTGGGGAAATGTATTAGATGAAATTTTTTCTGAGTAGAATTGTATAACATGTTATTGAACCGAGATTGCATATTGTGTTTTGAGTATTAAGTGTATTTGTGCTAGAAATTAAGAAAAGTGCATTTTTATTATTCTTTATTAACGTATCGTATTAGAGTGTATTATTTTGGAGAATTGGTTTTGATTAGTGTATTGGGGTTATATTGGGTTAGGCAAAATGGCTTTCTTAATGACCTATAAGAAAGAAGACCTCCAGGTTCTTTCAGATGATCTAGGGATTGATTTCGAGGATCACGATAGGAAATGTGACCTATACGACAGAATTTTGTCCAGTGCGAGATATGATGAAGAGAGTGTTAGGGCTCAAATAAAAATCATTAAGGAAGAGCGCGAAAAAACAGAACGTATAGAATTAGAACGCGAAGCTAGGCAATTAGAACGCGAAGCTAGGCAATTAGAATTTGAACGAGAAGTGAGGCAGAGAGATTTCGAACTGCAAAAATTACGGTTGACTCAGGCAGCCGAAACCGCCAGCGTAGCTTCGTCCCAGAATGAGAGCGCTAGGCCCGTACGAAATTTCAAAACCCTAATGCAGAAATATGATCCGGATAAGTCGGACATTTCGCTCTTCCTAACTCTTTTCGAACGTCAGGCCCGCAAGGCTCAGGTTGAAGACGGGGAACGAATGATGCATTTGCTTTCATTATTACCCACGGAGATCGCTGAAATAATTATTCGCGAACCCGTTGAGGTAGCAGATGATTACGATCAGGTAAAGAAATTACTTCTGAGCCGTTTTAAGTTAAGTCCGGAGACTTTTAGAGTTAAACTAAATCAACACCAGAGGCGGCCAGGTGACCTATGGAAAGATTTAATTTTCGAGCTGAGAAATTATTTAGAGGGATGGCTTGAAGGGGTAAGTGTAAAAGATTTTGAAGCCCTTAAGAATCTCATGGTTGCAGACCAGATTAAAAAACGCGTCCCGGCGGAAATCCGAGAACACTTTTTAGATGATTGGGGAGCTATAGTGGACCCTCACATCTTAGTGAAAAAATTGGACGAATATGAAGCGACAAGGCGCACTATCAGAAAACCCCTTAATTTAAAACCACCAGAGAAAAAGGCGGCAGAGAAACCCAAAATCGCCGAGGAGATAAATGAGGATAAAAAGGGAGACTGGGAAAGGTCTAACTCTTTTAACGGGAAGAGCCAAGGATCAGGTGGGAATAACTGGCGCACACGCGAGTTCGAAAAACGTAAGCCCCCGGCTTGTTATCAGTGTGGGTCGACCGACCATCTGAGACCTCAGTGCCCCGAATTACACAGGCAAACTGCCGAGCGTGTAAACAGTGTAGCTACTGCGGAGATCTTTGAACCAGTGTTCAAGCCATACTTAAGTAAGGCAAAAATAAACGGTATCGAGACCACCATTCTCAGGGACAGTGGTTCGAGTTTTGATCTAGCCCCTATTAAATTAATAAACGCCTCAGATTTTACCGGAGAAAGGGTATGGGTCCGCACAGCCTTAGAAAATGAATTGCGGAGTTTACCGGTCGCTAGAGTGCGAATAGAAAGTGAGAAATATGGGGATCTGCTCACGAAAGCAGCAGTGGTAGGAAAATCAGTGGGAATGAACCATTACTTAATGGGAAATTATACCCAGGAACTCGTAGAGAGGCTCAAAAGCGAACCCCAGTCCGTGAACGGCATCGTTACGCGAAACCGGTCGCTGGCCATAGTAAGTCGTGGAGAAAAACTAGAAAATTCAATTCCCGCCGTAGGAGTTGAAACCGAAACTGGTCAGAGTGAAGAGGGAACGGTCCAGGTCGAGAGCGAATTAGTACTGCCCCCGGGAGAAGGGAGCGCAGAAATGGATTTAGCGGGTGTAAGCTCAGAAATTTTCCGAAAAGAGCAAGAGAGGTGTAAAGAACTAAAGCCCCTCTGGAATAGGGTTAAAAATAAAACCACAACCGAATATTTGGTTGAAAAAGGGTTGTTGTTCAGAAGATCCACGGATCACAGAGGCAAAGAACGGAGGCAGTTAGTCATTCCTAAATGTCTTCGAGCCAGAATCTTAATTTTGACTCACGAGGGATTACGGGGACATATGGGGGTCCTCAGAACGAAAAAGGAGCTATTGCGTTATTATTATTGGCCCCAGTGCACCAAAGACGCGGAGATGTTCGTAAAATCTTGCGACCCGTGTCAGCGAATAGAGAAAAATAATGCCGGTAACAACCATAGGCTTATGAGGTGGCCTCTAGCTATGCAACCATTTAATTATAAGATTGTTCATAGGCCAGGGTCACAAAATAAACACGCAGACTGTCTCAGTAGAGCAGACTGATTTAAAAATAAATTGAATTGAAACATTTTTCATTTTTTTTCGTATTGTAATTGGAATTAATTGTATTGTTTTTAAATTAAGAAATTGTGATAAGATAAAGTTTTCTTTTTAGTTGAACCTCTAAACCTAAGATAGTGTTGTAAATATGAATATTTTTTTTTGTGTTTCTGTAAATATAAATGACATTTAATGTTTTAATTGAGGTATTGTGTTAGTGTAAAATTTTTTTTATTGTAAATTAAGTGTAACATGAATAGTAAACTTAACCTAGAAGTTGATGCATAAATTAAAATTGTTAGGAATGCCTCTGGAGATGGAATACAAGTAAGATACCTGTACCTAACCCTTGATTTTCAGATTTTGCAGAACCGCAAAATCTCTTCAAAGGGGGGAGGGGCTGTGGCAATTTCCCCCCCTCGAGGCGAGTAGGAACACCATTAAAATCGCCGCTAGCCGTGAGCCGATGCTAAAGAATGGCAGACCCCGCGGGTGGAAGAGGACCACAATAGGCACCTCTTCGGGACGCATTCCTGGGATGAAAAGAGGAGACAGTCTGGCGCCATATTTTGACAGTGGCCGACAATGACAGTTTACGCCCTGAAACGAGTTCGCTAATGAGTGAGTGAGCGATGAAGATGTAATAATCGGCATCGTTTTTTGCGCACGGCTAGACGCTCAGCCTATCCGGAGCGAGCTATAGAGAGGAGGCTAGAAAGAATTCCGCCAGGGATCAAGTTTTTAAAAGAAGCCGACGAGGGCTTGAAGACCAGAGTTTTTTGTGCGGAGAGTTTTTTCCTTAGAGAGCTTAGGGGTGATACCTGATCTCCTAGCTCCACGCACTTTTAAGTGACTTGTTTTTTTGTGAGGCTCTGCCCTCTACGTGAGAAGACCCTTTTTCACCGAGAAAGGTCGGGGGAACCGATCGGAACTTGATCTCCCCAACTGTGTTATTTCAGAGAAGCTGCTAGTTTCCAGTGGACGAGTGCGGGCCCTTTTTTTTTCTGTGACCTGACCAGCGGTTCGTCACCTCGTTTTAGCGACAGTGTGCTCCATCCTGGAGAGACAATCCACGTTTTCTACTCCAACTTCTATGGACTGTTTGTATATATATATTATTCGAGATCGCGGCCTAACCGTCTTTATTAAATAAAACTGAAAATCCTCATTATCTTAAAAGTCTCTATTTTAGTAAGCTGTCTACCTTACACGTAACCTGTGACGCTACCTAAGTGTTTGCTTTTGACACAAATCGCAGGAATACGTTACAACATTATTTAGCCTATAAAAATATCCGTTACGATTTTTAAATAAATATTTTTTTTGGCATTAATTGCATACATTGATCATTGTATTTAATTTGAATCTACTCCTTAGCGAAGCACGGGTATTCAGCTAGTGCTATAATATTTTTCAATCCACATCATTTTTCAATGGACCTGAGGTAGCCTATCGGTAATGCGTCGACT
Source organism: Dolomedes plantarius (assembly GCA_907164885.2). Lineage (NCBI taxonomy): Eukaryota > Metazoa > Arthropoda > Arachnida > Araneae > Dolomedidae > Dolomedes > Dolomedes plantarius. The sequence continues at coordinate 103,553,891 of OU015496.1, forward strand.
TTCGGTACTGAGGGTGCTGGGATCGAATCCCGACAAGCACCGTTAAATATCTTCGTGTCTATGCCGGGTATGGGCACATTAAATCCGCCAACCGGAAAGTCCTTCTTTGAGTTCCGTGGGTGGGGAAGGTATGATCAGCCAGATGTCGCCATTCGGAGTGCTTGGTCGAAATTGTGGTGGCAATGAGCCAAGACGGACTCCGACCCTTGTAGTGCTATTATAAACCGGAGCTGTATAACTCAGCCCTAATCTTATATGAACCCGTTCTTGTACTTCTGGACAGGAGGCATTAGGTACAACAACAACATCATTTTTCAAAATTATTTCTATTTTATGAGAAGTTAATATATGTTATATTTAAAATATTGAAACGAGAGTTATCAATAAAAATGTATTTATACAAGACTTTCAAACAAACTGCAACAAAGCAATTTCATCCAAATTTAGCTGTTTTAAACTTTTGAATTTTGTCTCTAAACTCTATGGCATATGCTAAATATTCTTAAAAATTCAAAATATTCTCACTTATGTAACACAACCGCGCAGATATAGTACATGAAATACATAAAATGGCATTTCATGATGTTACCGACGCTCCTCCACGTAGCAAGTACTTATTTTCGGTTTTATATAGAATCAGTTTCACCTTCTGTAACTATTTATGGATTTTTGACTTTCCGTTTTGCATTACATAAGAATAACCAGCAAATATTCTAACCTCTTTCTGTTTTATTACGCATTTAAATTATTCTCTTATAGTAATTCTGCTAAAGAAAAGATTTTTTATGTTTGTTTCGGATGCTGAATATTATTATTTTTACATATTTATTGAATTACAATTTTTGGTTCGTTTACAACAACTCTAAGGGGATTCTTTTGTGCTCTATTACTGATTAAAGTCGTCCGTTATTCTAATATAATTTCTTATTTCAAACTAATTATTTTGAATTATTGCAGCTTGCAGAGACTTTTTCAAAAGTCCCAGTTTTTAGATAAACAAATAGATTTGATTATTATATCCAACAGCCTCCAATCCCACGTAACTTTTCTCATACTTCATTTACAAGACATGGTGCTCAGTTGAGGGTGTCACCAAACATGGCCCCGCCTTTAAAACAGCGATGCGCTTCTATTGTTTATTAATCTCACCAATGGTTGGCAACTTGAAGAAGCTCCTGGAAATGATTCGTAAACTTTTTAAGTTTCGGACCTCCACTGGATGACCCTCAGACCTTCCCCCTCCCCCCTCCCCCCGGCCTAAAATACGTAATTGACGTTACTGAAATACGTTTTTGCCATATTTTTTGTTAACCATTCGCCTTCCCCCACCACCCTGTGAATATCACTAATCTAAGATTGAGAACCACTATAGAAGAACTGTGGATCGAGCCCTGGACCACTTCATAACCAGCATTCTACCATAACGAAAACTAGTTTGGAAGTCTCAGTTTTGGACTATTTCTGACATGCACATCGTTTCCTTCGAGGGTGTACAACATAAAATGTTTGATATTCTTAATTTTTTTTATTTGTATTGATTACATTTTGGAATCATGGTGAAGAAATTTTGTCATACAGTAGAGCCCCGATTATCCGCGAGCGGATTATCCGCGGTGCGAATTATCCGCGAGTGCGAGTGCAGCGAAAAAAAAAATTTAATTACAAACCTCAAAAAAACCAATTTTAATTTTTAATCCAAGCCAACTTACAAGGGAAATACAATAGACGCTGTACGGAGGTGTACGATGTTTAAGAAAATAAGCACAGTGGACTGTAAATAATATAACATAAATTTAATAGCGAGGCATTGGTTGCCATAGTAAAACTCCGCTTGTTGCAGGAGCTCCGTGCTAGACAGATACAAAGTTCGTTCTGATGCATTCTTGCAGCTAGAGGGCGTACATAGACAAATGGGTGAAGACGTTACGACAAACTTTACGTAACAGACCCTGCAGTGCGAATGTCGAAAATGAACGTCGAAGGTGAGAATGTCGACGAAGAGAACATAGAGGAGTGTCTGGAATGCGACGCAAGTGAGTCGGGGTTTGAATGACTGACTGGCATAGAGATAACGAACAAAGCAATGGGACTGAACGAGAATGAAGAACAAAATAAAAGTGAAGACGAGGCGCCTACGCGGATGACACACGAAACTGCTTTGCAGCACGTAGACGGATTGCTTCAATATTTAGAGTAATAAGACGAGGATGAACATCTGGCAGAAAAAATCATGTTAAGAAAAGTACAATTTAGAATAAAGAAAAGGGGTTTTCAAAGCAAGAAGCAAAAACGAGTGACTGATTTTTTTTAAAAGGTGTAGCTGAACACTTTTTGTACATACAGTATGTATGTATTGTTTTTGTTTACCGTTCTTTATATTAGTGATTTAGACATAGAGCAAATGTGTCTCTTGTACTGTACATATGCAAGTATTTTAAAAGTTTTATTATGTTTTTGTACAATAAAACATAGTTTTTATGTTGAAATTTTTTTTTCGTGTGTGCAACTCATTTTTAGACATTTTCGGGTTATCCGCGATTTTTGCTATCCGCGGTGCCCTTGACACCCAATTCCGCGGATAATCGGGGCTCTACTGTACTTTTAAATAACCGTCCATTTTTTTTCCAATTGGCAGCAGTAAGAACCGCTAGCTCCCAAAAGCAGCGTTGTTGCAAGTGTTTCTTGTAAACTAAGTATGTGTTGTACAAACTGATTTAACTCGCTCGAATTCTCTTCTTCAAACAGTATTAAAATAAATTACTGAGTGATGAGAAATGGTCATTTTTCTTCATAAACTCTGAAAACTTTAATTCTGAAGAACAGATTACTGTGTTCTGTCTTCAATCATGACAGAAGGGCAACCTCTACGAAGCGCCTTCCTCTAGCGCCATCTCGAAATCCCCCTGTTTCCCCTTAACACCAACTTGAGATCCCCCTAGACCTTCCTAAAAGAAATTGTGGTTCCAAATAGGCATCCTGTTTGAGAGATAAATTGAAATAAATAGAAAATACACACTTACATAATGAAATGGTAGTTTATTTACATTCGACATATGTATGGAACTTATGATGTAATAAAAAAAAACGTGTCTCGATTGTACTAAATACTAAAAAATGTTTCCCCCACAGAATGCCCCTAAAGGCAGCCCTTTTCATTTAACTTACCCCCAAATTTAGGGGGAAACCCCTAAGTTGGTAACATTGCAAAAGGGTGAAACTGTAGACAAAGCTTTTAATACTTATTTTTTAAAATTAGTATTATATATTCAAGATAGATTTCTGGTATCAAACAGGAGTGAATTTTTTTAGCCTAAAGATAAACCTTTATTGGCATCATATACGACAAAAATTATCTATATTCAAATATATTTGAATTATTTTGTCCCTGCTCTTTTTATCCAGTTTATGCTCTTGCAGCGATAAAACAGATTATTCTTATCCCGGTACATGCATTTTCACACATACGGACACGAAATATCTTTGCACGTATTATTTTTTAAGCTCTTGTGTCGAAAATCTGATTGAGCATGTGCCATTTATTACATTCTTGAAAATAAATACTTTTATGCGATAAGGAACAGATCCATGTGGACCGTGACAAAACATAATAGCGTTTTTCCTAATTTCATTTTGTCATGCTACTGTTTCCAACAACACAAAAATTAATGACGAATAAAAGTTTCTCAAGGATACATTTACGTGTTTCAAGATTTTAGCAACAGTATCTTAGCTTTAATTAAATGGGGATAAATAGGTTTCTATCGAAGATAAATAATTGTTATACTTGACAAAATATTTTCCTTTGTTATAATGTTGTTGTTTACCAATGCAGGGAACTTGTCAATGAAAACATTCACTGTTTAACCGCGAGAATCGTTTGTTGCTTTCAATGGGGGAACTGTTTAGGTCAGGGATTCCCAACGGGGGTCCAGGTGGTCCCTTGGTGGTCGATGGAAGTTTAAAAATTGTCTATAGTAATCCAAGGATCTATTGGGGGGGTAGATGATAATTTTTTGTCTTTTAAAGTTTAATTTAATTTTTTAGGAATGTAATTATTAGATAATAATATCCGTTTTAATATGTAGAAATACAGATTCGCATAGGGCGGAGTGATCCACCCATCTAAAGTCGAATTTCATGACGTTTTGTATATATGTAGGGTGAAATTATATTAAAATTACACATAAGTCAGTAAATTTGTTTAGTAAAATACACATTTATATTCGTTATGTTAGTTATTGTTACTATACGATGATAAGGAATTTCAGGCTAAACGTTAAAATAATTGTGTCAATGAATCAAGCACAACCACCACATTAATTGAAATCGAACTTTCGTGCAATTACAATCTGTATTTCAGAAATCTTGTTTATAATTGTAAAATTAAAATGAAAATAGCACAAAAATAATAAAAAAAGAACCTAATAAACCACTTTTCTAACTTTTTTGTTCATATTCTTAGTCAAATTATTTATCTAATAAGTGTTTATGTGCAATTATTAGTATTATAATTATGTTGTATGCTGTATATTATAGAGAAAAATGTGAGAGGTCGATGAAGAAAATCCTTATTTTAAAAGGGGTCGATGTAGGAAAATGGTTGGGAACCCCTCGTTTAGGTGAACCAACACCACGCTCAGCCACATCAATTTTCACCGATCATCCATCCCCAAGGGCGACAACCTCATAGAAGACGCGACCAAGAGACGCCTTTGACCAAGGCGTGTCATTGGAACTTGCTATGAGTTTCTCAGCAAGGCGTATGCTGGAAGGAAAGGAATTGGTAATGAAGAATATCTGTAACTTTTTACTGATGACTGACAAAGTGCAGTTTCTTCGGAAAGAACCATCGTCCAACACGATTTGTGGTACAAGATTTACAGTGCAAGAACATGACAGAATGTATAAAGCATGCAAAAGAGGCGGAGCTTTCATTCTCTTTGCGCTCTAAATGTTGTACCACAATTCGTCAACAACGACGATTCTTTCCAAAGTAAGCTAGTTGTGCGCTTTGTTTGTGATTAAAAAAAAAATCATAGAAATTTTGCTTCAGGAATTCCTTTCCCTCTAGTGGACTTATCATCTGCGCCTTTCTTAGCAGACTATAACAAGGGATAAACTTAGGTGAAGGGTACCTGTGCTCTGGAAATGTAATTTTTTTGCTTTTAGCTCCACCTCTCTGGCATGCTTTATCATTTTGCAAACTCGGCTTAATATATCATTGTTCAACCTCTATTTCAGAAATTTGCTCAGAATTTCTAACTCATGCTTGTTTGTTTAAATACTTCTTTAACAGGCAATTATAATATACTGGTGATAGTGAAAAATATTTTTTTAACTGAACTAAACGAAAAGAAATCGGAACTCTAGAAATCGGAAATTTAAAAATAAAATAGAAATTCCCCGGTTATATCAAGCATAGCCATTAAATTCTCTCGAAAGTATTTCAGTATTTCCGAAATGCATATTAATATCTTTCCATTGCTTTTCCCAAATCAGGTATCAGTTTGCTTTCAGTGGAGAACAAATTATGTTGCACTTTCAGTATATTAAATCACGATGTTACGCTGTATAAATATGGATATAAAATCTGTCTCTATTACTGCCACATATATATTAATATATATATATATATATATATTATGATGTATTGCTACATGCATTATGATGCTGTACAAGAGAAGCGATACAAAATTAAAATTAAAAAAAATACAGAACGATTCTTGGCCTGCATCATTTACAACTCAAATTTTAAAAAAAATTCTGCCATTGAGTTTGGTAGTTAATTGACACATTTCTGGGAGTTCAATAATTTCCCATGGTTCAATTTTACTTATGGCGGCATCAGTCACTTTGATATGTATACTATACAGGTTGAGACGTCTACATGTCTCAACATCATTGTTTATTAGCATTTGTATTCTGAAGAGAAAAAAGGGGAGTCAAATAAAATTAACTGAAACTATTCTGCATAAAATACATTCCCTCTCCAGTTACCTGTCGCATGGAAATATTAGCATTAAGTATCATATGAAATAACACGTTTCTCTGTCAATATTACTTGACGTGAGGAAATTTAAATATCTCTGACATGAAAGATTACTTCTTTAATATCTCATCAAGGAGTTCTTTGATTGACGTGGGTAAACTACTTCTGTTGAAATGGAGATAATTTTATAACTTAAATAACAGTTCTTCAAAATGAGTTGGTTTGAGATTTTATATTTTATGTGATCTCTATTTCCCGAGGGTCTATAATTCGATGTTATATGTCTGTTTATACGGTGGTATGTTGAGTAATTCGAAGCTTCCATTAATAATAGAAACGAATTTTCTAAATGTAGATATATATGACTAATATAACAACTTATTTCACCTTTTACAAACTATGCATGATGGATGGATTTTTTTAAAATTTCTAATGTTCCTGATTAAAAATTAAATTGCCCTCGAAAAAAAAGAAAGAGAAAATAGTTGTCCTCAATAAGAAAATTACTCCAAAAGCTTCAGAAAATTGCTTTCCTTCATTTATATAGCTGCACGTCTCCCCAAGTCAACAGGGTAACTAACATTGCCAAAGAAAGGACAAGACATCCGACTGCTTTTTATTTATTGTGTATTACATTTCCAGATATATAATGTTTGTTCGTATCATCTGCTTTTAAATAGTTTTCATAACAATAGTAAAATAATATTAATTTGTGCTAAATTCCTGGTCATTGGGGAAACTAGCGTAATAAGAAGGTTGATATTTGTTGTTGTTATTCCTAATGCCCCCTGGCAGGAAGTGCCAGACCAGGTCCATATAGGCTTCGGGCTGAGTAGTGAGGCTCCGGTTTATAATAGGATCACAAGGGTCGGAGTCCATCTTGGTTAGGTGACACCACAATTTTGACCGAGTACTCCCAGGGGCAACACCTGGGGGATCGTACCTTCCCCAACCATTGACCTCATAGGAGGACTTTCCGGTCTACGCATTTAACGTGCCCATATCCAACCTAGACACAAAGATATTTAACGGTTCATAAATATTATAATAATAGTAGGAATTGAAAAATATACCACCAAATTTTCATAAATATAAGTATTAAAGGTAGGTGAAAAAGCATCTTTTATAAGACTTTTTCTCAAAATGAGTCATTTCCATTGAAGGCGTTGGCCTAGGCAACACAGTTAGCGAATTGTTCCTATGGTACTATGGAGTCATTTCCAGTTTTGCAAATCTTTGAAAGCTCCTTGCGTCATATTATTTGACGAAATGTTATAAAATTTATAATAAAGACTCCTCTAATACATTAAAATAAAGTTATGCATCCATTTCAGGTTTCGAAATTATTCTGATTATCAAAGTTTAACTTAAGTGTAGAATAGAACACAAATTTCACGAAAATTCAGAGTACAAGCGTAACAATATTTCCTGAAAATTAACTCTTCTACGAAAGCACAAAGTAATACATAACTCTGTTCAAAATGTATTTAAATGCAAAATTAGGGGGGGGGGGAGTTCAAAATTGGATCGCAATTAGCATTTGAATAATAATTACAAGATAAAAGAACTTCTTGTAAACCACTTTTTTCACTTTCTTTTATTTAATTTTAATCACTTTTTAGTCGTTTCCACTATCCACAGACTTTACAAACTGCTAACTTTTATATTTTTTAAAAATTTTTCGTACAATATTTTTGTAGACAAGCTAAATTCACATGTATTATGTTTTCAAAATCGTCAAACGCCATTACGCAAAAGTGCAAGCATTGAATTCGATCGAAGCGCCACCTTGCGGATTTTTTCCGAACTAACTTTCCATACAAAACAAAATTAACTGAAAATGAATTCAAATCTGCTTAAAGATGGCTAAAAGTATTAAAAGAATGCATTGTCATCGTGTTCTGAGCTATTCTAAAAGTTTCAAATGTCTAGCTAGTCGGGAAGTTAGTTAAAAATTGATTGCAAGATTTGTACTAGACAAACAAGAAAGCGAGTTAATGAAAACGTGGTAAAAATATAAGAATTTCAATTTTTAGTATATAATTTTTTAAAATATTTAAAATTTTTATAAGGTGTTTGATATAGTTATACTTTAGTGAATACATATGCAAAATTTCATAAATCTGAGTTAAAATTTCAAAAATCGTTTTCTAATGTCCACCCTTCTCTTAAAAATGTCTTATCTTCGGGATAATACTGATTTTGTTCGTCTTCTCAACTGCCTGCGTTCCTTTGTATATATATCATTGTGTGAGCAGTAATGAAAGGCCAGAAATCGAATGTTTGTACTTTTCAAATGTGAAATATACCCTTATCTACTTTTTTTTAATTCACAGTTATTTTCAGATCACAGTATATACAGTGGAATCTCGATCGATCGTTTTCGGATCCATCGTTTTTCCGTATGTGTCGTTCATTTTATCCAGTCCCAATGATCATATTGCTTTGTTGTGTTTCCGCATCTATCGTTTTCCCGCATTTATTGCTCATTTCAATCGGTTTCCTTGAAAAACGATAGATCGAGATTCCACTGTACTATTATTTCAAAATTAAATTAAATTGACCTTATGATTCAAAATAAGTGATATAATTAGAATATTTGAATACATAAAGTAGGGACGGCCAAATTGTGGCTCGCAAGCTGTGTGCCACTCTCTGTTAGAATTGTTGACACTTGTGCCAGAATCAAAATATTCCAAATTAAAGTTAGTGGTACGTCAAATAACCTCCATATTTGATAGAACTTATAGGTGGCTATCCTTGTATTCTATATTTAGGTTAATAAAAAAATTAACAACGCTCTGTGTTTAAATATCAACATTTAATTGAATGGCTATGAACTGAAACAACTCAATATAGTGAAATTTCGTTCATCCAGACTAACTGAGACCATAGGCAATCCGGACGATCAAAATTCCGAATAATACGGGTAATATGGGCAATAAGCAAATTAAAATCCTTAACTAAGTAGACTTACAGTTTATTATGATAAAAAACTATGTTTTGTAACAAAATGACATAGTATTGTTTACAAGACATTAAAAAATATAAAAATAACTTTTCACATCATAATTTATTGTACAATCCATGCAGGAACTATACATTGAATCAAACTAAAAAGCAAATATTTGGTGTACTTATAGTTAACTTCTTTCTGTCATAGTCAAAAATTATTATCTAATGTGAACATTAAATAAAAATATGCCTACAAATCTGACCCCTTTTATTCAGAGTTCCGGATAAATGAGGTTTTAATCTATATGCCAGATTTGAGAAATTCGGAAAAATAATTAAACGAAAAATAATTGTTAAAGCTATTAAAATTATTTAAGAATTTAGAAATATTAATAATTCTAATAATTGACCGGATATAGTCACGTTAAAACCGTAGATCGGAAATTCCCTCTATGAGGTTATTGAGGGTGGCAGAGGGCCCTCAGATGTCGCCCCTGGGTTTGATCAGTCAAAATTGAGGTGGCAGCTGGCTAAATCGGAATCCGACCTTTGTGGTGCCTTTGTAAACCGGATCCGCACCCCTCAGCCCCCGAGCCTATATGTACCTGGTCTAGGATACTTCCGGCTAACAACAATATTTTACATACAGACAAATGACATAAAATTATTCCTTCGTATACCAGTAAGAAGGGGAAATTTTTTTAAACAAATTATAACATTACCTTGTTAAAAATTATTATTATTTAATAATATTTTTTTTGTTTTCGTCCTTTTCTTCTGAAAAAAACTGATATTTAGCATGTTAAGGTAAAAAAACTTTATCGAATTCTTTTAAAACCAAATAAACATGTACTACTATCCTTAAACTTCCTTCTCTCTTCTTGGCATCGATCGTGTACCTTCCAATCTACTGTCCTTGCAAAATGCTTGATCACTTTTTAACTACTTCGATCTCACGGATTCTGAGCTCTGCGATCACTTTTCTCCTTTTCTCTTCACTATGTCTATTCAAGGTTCCCCTCTGCTAATCATCGGAAAGTCTGCAATAGAGGGCGTAGCTCAGGAATTGCAGTTGGATCCCATTTTCCTATGGTTAAAAATTATTCAACGCAATACAAAAAAAATTACTCTGATAGATATTAATTAAGAACTAATTTCTCAAATGCTAATACAGTGGAGTCCCGATAATCCGAACTTCGGTAATCCGAAAGTTCGCTTAATCTGAAACCAAAAGTCAAAAAGAACTAAGGTTACAATAAAACTACAGTGATACTAAGTAATATAAAGCGTATTTCTGAAAATTACAAGAAAATTCAACTGAATATTACAAGAAAATTACAAGAAATAAACAACAGTAGTATTATATAGTAGGACACAATAGAATAAACAACATGTGTTTATGCTAATGAAAAACTGACACTAAGGCCGTCCGCACACGGAGCAACTCAAAAGAAACTGATAACCGACTCCATTCACAAACCAATCCGTGATGAGTCGTAACCTATGTAATTGAATGGAGCCACGCACACGGCGCAACTGTTTACAAACACGTCAGAAACGCGTTTGTAATCAGTCGCAGGCAACTCAACGTGTCGAGTCACTAGCGACTTCAGTCGCCAGTTTCTCTTGCGTTGTGCGTGTCAGTACACAATCTATGTTACAGTCGCTCTTTTGGCAAGCTGTCAAATGACGTATACGAGAGTCACGTGACTTCTGCCTAGTGATGAAATGAAATTCTAACGTTTTTTGTTGTATGGAATATGTGCGCCCATAATAATTTAACTAAAAAATGCTCGGAATAATGATGTTCTTCCTTCCATGACAGGTCGCAAACTATTGATTTGAATCACTTTTGAGTAGGCCCGTGTGCGGAGCCGCATCACTAACGAGTTTGCAACCGATAAGCAATTTCAGTCGCTAACCAGTTCAGTTTCCTTTGAGTCGCTCCTTGGGCAGATGGCCTAACAGTTACAACGCACCTCTCCAACTGTCGAGCACAATGACGTATTGTTATAACAACTTAAACTCTACTGTACTGTGCTAAGTAGCGTTCCGCTTTCTTATCACCCATTTCGTCCCGAGATTTGGTTATGATTAGACAGATCTTATAAAATAAACTGTGTAATCACACGTAATATGTAATATTTATGTAATCACAAGCTATTATGTCATTTAAGCTTATTTTGAGAATGATTTCGCTTAATCCGAAAAGGCTCTGGTCCCAATCATTTCGGATTATCGGGACTCCATTGTATATATATAGAAGCATAATTTTTCAACTAATGTGGGCAAAACTCAGGATGAATTAAAACAAAGATACCAGCCTATAATTATTGTTTAGGTACAACTGATGGCAGATAATGTATTTTTCTGTTTCCATGCCATTTCGTGAATATCACAGAACTTGAACTGCGTTTCGAGATAGCAAAAAAAGTCCTATTCAGTAATTAGCGATTCTTCGTTTACCGAAAAAGGAAGACAAACATGCTTGTCTCAATATTTCTGTCGAAGAGAATATTCAATATTAAACACATATGATACAGAGGCAGAATAAAGAAAGAATGAAAACGGGAAAACGTACGAAAGTGTTGCGTTATCTTTTTCTTCAGATCCTTCCGTTACGCTTCGCGTGAAAATATCTGCCAATAAGGGCGATATTAGATGACACGCCCCATCGTGCTCAATAAGGTTTCCGACATGAAGTAAAAGGATTATGATACGATTTGTCACATTCATACGAACGAAATGAATGAAAGTTGTGATTTTACTTCCGGAATTATGATTTTTCTCTAAATTTTTTATATTAGTTTCGATATGTGCATTTCAAAGCATTACGTTCCATGAAGTCGAATATATTCCTATTAATGTTGCGACATTTTGCCATTTTCAAGCAAAAAAATATTCCAGTTTTATGCATTAAATTAAATTTTAAGAACATGTACTCTTCACTGCTATATATGACATCAAATCAGATTTTTTTTAAAACTTATATATTTTTTTTTCTTTGTTGATTTAGAGAGTATTCAAGCATAATCCGGTTGGATATTGGTGATGCAATTACATTTAAGTAGAACATTATGTTTTGTATGCTTATGACATGTTCATCAAAATATTTTAATCTTTTCATGGTTTATTATTGGGAAAACATCAATAAATGATATATCTTGCACGATATAATTTTATCTTAAGTATCTATAAAATGCAGTAAAGTAAAATTCCTGATTTTTTTATTTTACAGTATATTTTTATCACAAACAATAGTAAAGTTCTCTAATGAAGCTGAATGTCTTTTTCTAATTAGCACTTTTTTTGTTTCTAGAAATTATAATGCCCGTACAAAAATTTGTTTTGAATCTTTGCTTTTTCTTCTTTAGATTCAAATCATGAATATTACAGCTGGAAGAAATTTTTCATCATACTTCTTAAGTGAAAAAGGTTCAGTTAGAAAACGAATTAAACATCTGAGAAGGGAGCCACATACACGTCCATTCAGCTTTTAGATAACGATATAGCTAAAAAATTCTATACGTACGTTTATCATGACTGCGAGATACATGACCATATTATGTCGGACTACAAAAGCTGCTGGGAGAAAATCTAAAAAGTAGATAATTCGTAATTTTTACTAGTAACTAACAAAATTTTGTGATCATCAAACTATCTAAATCTTACATCACAAAGCGTTTAAAATGCTGGCATTTTCCCGTATGGATTGGACTGATTGCAACTTATTGTTTGCAACATATATGACTATATAAATTCCGTGTTTAGAAATTTTCCGCCACGGGCTGTGTTAGGGTGGTTTAAGTTGAGACTGCGATGATCAAATTTTTTCTACACGAGAACTACGTACACGATAGACTGGTACATACTGCTTAAGGCCCATTTATGTGGGCTTCAAACATCCATGCTAATAGTGTGACAAACCTACAAACTCTTCACAGGCAGGAGTGATGGGAATCCTTTTTGGGCTCTTAGAAAAGTCACTAATGTTAGTCCTATAATCGAGAACGTTGAGTCTCTTCAAGTGGCACCTGCGCGACTTATTCCCCTGTGTCCAATGATGGCCGACAAAAGAACTGTTACAGCCTTTCTCGGTGCACCCCAATACAGAAACAATCGGAAACACAGAGTTCAGTTCATTACCCACACAACGAGTTGACCCTGAGAATCACCACTGCCCCTTGCTATTCCAAGTTACGGGCAGACTGGGACCTGCGGTCGGAGAGTAGGATACTTATGTTTAACGTTGCTACAGGGCACGGCCCATTAATGGGTGGCACGAAATCCTCCAGATGAGAAGATTGGGAGTCATCCGAGGGGATCAGGGACACCGCAGTCGAGGATCCAGAAGGCCTATTATCAACATTGACAACGGGCGAAACAGGAACAGCAGTTCGAAATGCAATAGGTGAGACTCCCAAAAAACCCACATCAGGCCCGACCTGGCCGAAGCCCCACTGGGTAAATCCTGATGGTGCGGATAGACCCGCAGCAGGCAACCACTCCACGCACGACCCAGACAAGGTCCCACACAGGCAGCACAAGACGCAATAGGTGAGACTCAACTGGACCCAGCTACATAAGTGCGATAGGAAAAATCCTTACAACCGTAGAGGGAGAGAACGCATCCACGAACACTGAAAAAGAAAACTTGCATTTTTTCGGCGATACTGTGCGCTGTAGTAAAAATTCTATCCCTGCCTTAAATATCAACAAACAATAGCTACGAGCATGAAGCTACAGAAGGAGCGGAAGCTTCAATGGGGAATTTTTCGAAAAATGAACCGATTGTTGTCGCTCATCGGTAGAGGGCGCGACATGCGATCGAAGTGACTATTTTACATTGAGTTATACGGCGTGGTGGTGAAAGTTGTTTTATAATTTTTTAAATTTATTATGCGTGGAGAAATATGCCAAACACGTGTTTTGCCCCGGGTTGTTCTACTGGCTATAGATCAGTCTTAAAAAGAAATAAAGAAACTGGACAGAGAAATCCTAGTATATTTGCTGCTCCTAAGGTAAGAACATTATTATTGTTTTGTGTTAATATAAGATGTATAATAATGAGAGAAAAGTACAGCTGCTGTGTTTTAAGTGAACGCAAAGTTAAGACATCTTAAGTTCTGCTGGAAATAAGCGTGTTTTATTTTTCAATCATCCCTATATCCCATCAAAAATAATCATCACGTGTTCACAAAGCTCTATTGTATGTAAAAAGATGTAAATAATTACTCATACTATTGCTCTAAAGGAAATAGCTCATCAATAAAAGATGTACGATACTTACGTATATAATGAAGCATTAGTTTTTGATGGTTTTCAAATTTTTAATTACAAATTTACCTTCATTAGCGATTGTAATTCATTTGATATGTTTGTGGTATGTAACAAGTTATCAGAGAGTGAATTTTATACCAAGCATACAATTTTCATTTTATAAATATATATTGATTGTGTTTGTTGTTCATTTCAATTCTACTCATTCCAGGATAGTGAACTTTTGGAGAAATGGCAAAAAGCCATCCCCAGAAAAGACAAAGTTTTCAGTAATCGTGACAAGCTCTGTGAGTTGCATTTTGAAAAAGAGTGTATAGAAAGGTCATATGTGACTAAACTCACTGATGGAACAATATTTACTCTTGAGAGAGGGTCACCTCTTTTAAAAGCAGGTTCTGTACCAACATTATTCCCAAATTTACCAAAATATCTGTCTGTTAGAACATGCAAGAGAAAAGATCCAGCTCCTCGTCATTCTTCATTTGAAAAAAACAAAAGGCCTAATATAAGTACAGATGTTGAATCTCATACAGAAGCTGAACAACAGCAAAATTATTATTCTACATTTTTGATTCATTTAGAAAATATACAAAAACCAGATTCATGGTGGACAGTAGCATCTACTCAAGAGTATCTGATATGTTCAAAATGGAATTCTAAATATTCTTGTGAGCGACGAGTCATTATTTGTCAGGATTCATCTGTAAAAGTATGTACAGAATATTATTGTTTAAAAAAGTTGAAATTGCAAAATGGTTAATGGTTAATTTGAAAATGTTAAATGGTGTAAAATAATATTCTAAGTATATTACTTCCACCTTAACTATTAGATATAAAAGTAATGAACAGTTGTTTCCAATTGTTGTGTTGATTAATGTAATCATAAGTACTTTTTAAACAGATTTCTTTACTTTAAGAATACATGACATAATGAATTAATGCATATTGATTTTAATCATTAAATATTACTAATAATAGAAATTGAAGTACACTGCTTTTCGAATTTCAGATTTTTTTGGGAAATATAGAAATATCACTCGATGTTGATGTGCATGATATTGAAAGCCTGTCATTTTTACTACAGCGTGTTAATGATTTAGTAATTTGCAAAAATGCTGAATCAGTGTAAGTTTAATTTTAATCTGTTTCATTGGGTGGTAACATTTGTTCTTGAACTTTACTTATTGTTTTGATCAAATTTATCTATAGTAAATTGTATATCACACATTTAATTTTTATTTTATAATAATGTATTAATAGTGTATGTTGTTAATTTCAGTTCTTTATAATTATGAAATACTTTTCTTCTATTCAATATATTTTGTGGTTATGGCAAATTGAGCTACACGTCTGAACTAAAGCCATCATTTTTTTTAATTGTGCACAGAAATAAAATATTTCCAGTTAACTTTTCTTAATATTGAATTTTATCACTATTAAGTTAGTTGATAAGTAAATAAGTTTTCATTGTGTGATAAATAATGTTGTTACTATAAATGCTTATGCAAAATCTGTTGAGTATAATTTTTAAAAAAATTAATATTTTCCTATCTTTTTACTGTGACTACAATGAAACCCATACTTTGTGAAAATGCGAAAATATAGCTGATTTGTCCTTATGAATGTTATTTGGGGATTTTTTCTTTTTAATTTGCTGAAAATATTTGTAATCGATAATTTACCAACTTGAAGGTAATTCCTGACAATGCTGGAACCATAATATTGAATTTAATCACTATTAAGTTAGTTGATAAGTAAATAAGTTTTCATTGTGTGATAAATAATGTTGTTACTATAAATGCTTATGCAAAATCTGTTGAGTATAATTTTTAAAAAAATTAATATTTTCCTATCTTTTTACTGTGACTACAATGAAACCCATACTTTGTGAAAATGCGAAAATATAGCTGATTTGTCCTTATGAATGTTATTTGGGGATTTTTTCTTTTTAATTTGCTGAAAATATTTGTAATTGATAATTTACCAACTTGAAGGTAATTCCTGACAATGCTGGAACCATAATATTGAATTTAATCACTATTTAAGTTAGTTGATAAGTAAATAATTTTTCATTGTATGATAAACAATGTTACTATAAATGCTTATGCAAAATCTGCGTACAAAATCTGCTTATGCAATTAAATGCGTACTTTGTGAAAATTCAAAAATATAGCTGATTTGTCCTAGTCAAAGTTATTTGTTTTTTCTTTTTAATTTGCTGAAAAAATTTGTATTCTGTAATTTACCAACTTGACGATTATACCTCCAGTTTTTGAAAGTGTAATCTGAGATGCTTTGACTGATTTTTTTTTCCCCAAAGGAAGATATTTTAAAGTATTGTCTACTTAAATACTGAATTGACTTCCTATTTTATTAGTCCTGATAAGAATTTATTTGGGATTGATAGAAAATGTTGCTTTTTTTTTTAAAGGCCTGTTATATATGATGTATTATTCATACTTATCTGCAAATAAAAATATTCTTATATTACTATGTGTGTGTGTGTTTTGGTTAATCAGTATTATTTCTCACAATTTTTTTCCATAAGAGATTATGAACAATGATAAAAAACTTTCTTCACAATTCTTTTCTGTAATTTCATTTCCTTAATTATTAAATTATTACAGAATTCTGAACTAATTTATTCTGAAACCAATACACAATTATTCTGAAAAAGTTTATTTACTCATTTCCTTTAAGAATTTTATTGAATTGTAGCAAAAAAAAAAAACACTTGAAATAAAGATTTTGAATGAAAATAAAAAATTGTTAAATTGAATAAATAAATTCATATTAAATACGCACTAAAATAAAACAACTTGTTTTCACTAGGAAAAATACGAAAAATCCATATTAAAGCGTATGGTTGTCCGTGTCTAAGCCGCCCGCCAGAGCACGCGAGCGCCCTCTAGGGGCGGCGACAAAAAGGGAGACACATTTTTAACACTGAGCTGCGCCTCCTTCTGTAGCTTCATGGCTACGAGCTACGACAGTAAGCGCAGGTTATATGATAATCACTTTATGATTAGAGGACACCAATAAACTACAATTTGATCTTAGTTTTGGAGATGCCAGAAGGCCGAGAAGCAGTATAGCGATTACAATATAAATTTCTTCATAGCAAGAACAAATATAAAATAACGGTGAGATAGAACATTAAAACCATTATGGGGTATATATTTTTTATTTTAACATTCACGGATATTATACTGTGTGTTATATGTATATTATCTTTTATTACATTTATTCACAATCGTGGTTTACTGGTATAATCTTACCTTATTGGTAGTAGACCTTTAAAATGTCTTCTTAAGGGGTTATAAGAACCTGAGATTTATGTTTGTGTACGGCTTTATAGAGTTATATGAGAGCAATATAGTTCACGAAAATATAAGAAAGATAAATAAATATGATAAAACCGCCTGTGAAATTGGCTAAGTTTTTCCTTCCCTTGATATTCTTTTGCTACGTATCGCATGAAAATATCTGCCAGTAAGTATGATATTAAAGGACACACGGCGCTGCGTTCGATAAGATTTTCGTCACAAAATAAAAGGGGTTAAGTCAAGATCTGTCACATTCGTATGTTAGAAAATAAGTATATCTGGTAAATAGGATTTCTTATCCCCGATATTGGACGTTCCGCAGGAAATTTAACGTGATAAAAAATTTCGGTATGTGTTTTTGGTAGAAATATTCGGTTTCGCAACCTGTGTCAACGGTTTGTGGTAGTAATCCGCATGATATTTAACTAAAAATAATAATGTACATAGACAGCTTACGAGATGGCAGATTTGGAATTGAGAAAGATTAGTAAATGGAAGATTGGAAAAAGAAAAATATAGAGAAGTGGAAATGTTATGGAATGGGAATGAAATTTAGTTTTCTTCAACGACTTTATGTATAGGACAGTGGAATTGATAAATTTTAGTGACATCAATTCATCGCAATCTTTTAGATCCCTTAAAGGACAGTGAGGAAGAGTGAAGGGTTTAGCAAAAAGTCTTGTTACAAGAGAACTTTTGAAAGGAGTAAAGCATTAAGAGATTTTATAAGTGCTTATAATTATTTACATTCATTTTGTCTTCCCATCCTATTTGATGACCTATAAATACTCTGAAGGCTTTTCCATGGGCGATATTTATTTTATGTATTATGTATCTACATTTCTCTTTGACACATTACACAATATGCCCAGAAAAAGTATGAAGTCACATGTGATTGACTGAAAATTTTAACATTTGGAAAAGCCGAGAATATTCAGTTTTAATATTTATAATAAAATTACAAGATCTTTTTTATAATCATATACTGCTGATCTACCAGCATTAGTTCAATACAGAAATCAGAAAAGAAAACTTTAAGAAAGTGTTAGTGGTCAACACCTAATGGGGCACTATATAGATGGATGCTTAAGATAGTGTTCTATATCACACACGTTTATCCATTACATATAAAAACATTGCTTATTCTTTTTATCTAGTCTCCAACTGATGAATTTAATACTCCACAGATGAGTTACCCTCTCTTTTATATAGAGGTATTTTTTCAGTAAAATCATATTTATATATATATATATATATACATACATAAAGTTTGACAACTATTTAAGGTGGCAGAATTGATTAAAGGATACACGATGGTTGAGGATTAAGTTGAAGTCGGTGAGATAGTCTTGAGGTCGATCCATCTAAGAATGACAGGTCAGAACCAGAAGCTCCGGGTTATTGTAATTTAGAATTTGGAAGAAGGTGGTGGGAAATTTAAGAATTTGGGAAGGAGACCAGGATAAATAATCAAAGTGGCCTTAGGACGCATATAGCATTCTCTTGGGTCGTAGTCGGATAGGTTACCTATATCTTTGCTGTCTATTGATTATAATCTATTGTAGAAGTGAGTTACGAGATCTTTAAAGTGCTTCCGAATGGATTCGATTCTCAGATTCCTATGAATAAGCAAGTGTCTAAGGTATCAGGGTGCTCTCCTAATACCGCAGTGTTTCATTTTTAAATCGTCAATTATTATAATTATACCCACTGAAAATTATAAAATGTGTCAAATGTTTCCGGATATACGACAAATTTTATTTGTGGTTATTCCCAGTATTTACAATATATCTACTGCACATTAAGAGTAACTTTAAAGTAAAAGCAAAACTATTGGAAATCTTTAAATTGCTGGAAAAGAAATTTTCAGAGCAGATAAATCAGTATTATAGTGTGCTATTTAAAAATACAAATAAGAGGTTAGGCAGAGAGCTTAGCTTTTGATAACTATTTTGTAAGTATACATCATGCAATGATCGGATGTAAACAACTTTGATGTGTTGCCAATTACGAAAACAAAATAATGTCTTGCCACAAAATAAGGAAATAATATCACATTCACCCCCTTTAATTTTTAGTCCCTGACATAGACCTTCAAATAAACAGGAGGTTGTCTAAGGCGAGCAGGATACAATGATGGAGTGTCCAAGTTCTTTACAGCTATATCTCCTGAAGAGATAGCCGAGTCATTTATTGGCTGCACTTCAGAATCCAGTAAGAGGTTTTCTTTGTTAACCACCTCGTCGTTAGAGAA
Organism: Dolomedes plantarius; assembly: GCA_907164885.2. Lineage (NCBI taxonomy): Eukaryota > Metazoa > Arthropoda > Arachnida > Araneae > Dolomedidae > Dolomedes > Dolomedes plantarius. Next base: position 103,573,695 of record OU015496.1, read on the forward strand.
ATTGGTATAATCTACTTTTGGAGCTAAATGTCTAAGAGAAAGGGTTGTCTCCTTTCCATCCGCAAGTTTTACAAGAGCGTACTCAGGGTTTGCCTCAATTAGTTCTACTTCTTGGACAAGTGGTTCATATTTGTTCGTACGCACTTGATTTTTCATTTGAACTGGACCTGGCTGTGTAAGCCTCGTAGGGATAGAGCAGCCATTATGGGATCTCCGAGGGTGAGTGAACATTCGCTCGTAGGGAGTAGCGTTAGTGGTCGTACACAGCAGAGAGCGAATCCAATCTCTAATGATTGTCCTTTTAGGATGTCATGACCTATCAAAACATCGGTGCACAGGTGTTTCATAATTAACAGTTCTGCCTCCTGATAAGTGAAATTTTCAATTCTTAAATTTACTTTGCAACAGCCTACAGCTTCAGTAACCATAGAGATATTAGCCATCGATATTTTCCCAAAATATGGTACTATTTTGACTTTACATTTAGCTACATGTTTCTAATAAAAAACTTAGGTAGCTGCCCGTGTCGATTAAGGTATTAAGCTGAATATTGTTCACTGATGCCCAAATGATTGACTTCTGACGGCAATGAACAGTTCCAGAAACAGCTGCCAGTGTGTTTGTACATGCTGCCACCAAAGGGTTTCTGATAGGCGTCGCTTTACAAACCCGTTGATAGTATCCCTTTTTGCCACACTTTCTACACATGGCATCTCTGGCCGGGCAAATACTTCTGGAATATAAATCGTTTCCACAGAAAAAAACATTTCTGAGATCTCGGGGAGGAAGCAGCTGATGTTGGTAAAGCTTCATCTTCCTGAAAAGAACGATCTTCTACCGCCGCAGACAACGCAGAATTGGAATTTCCCAAATATGAGGCCGCCTCAACTTCAGCCGACTCAAGGGCTCTGCCTTGTTCCAAAGCTTGATCCAGCGTCATCGATGTATTCGCAAGGAGTTGTTCACGGATACGAGGGCACCTTAATCCCCGTATGAAAGCATAAGGAATATATTCTTTGCGGTAATCTTCCGCTTTAACATCACTAAACCCGCAATCTTTGCTCAGTTGGTTCAGGATTTGTAAATATTCTCCTACTGTTTCACGTGTTTATTGAGCGTCGACAAGCAATGTCTAACGAATATAATATTTCGTTTCTTAATGTGCAACTTATCCAGAGTCGCAACTGCTTCTGCATAATCTGTGCAATCATTTATGAACTGCTACACGGTCGAACTAACATAATTACACAGTAGGGGTAATTTATTTCCTTCACCGATGTTTGTTATTGTTGTAAGGAAGTTTTCGAAAGTCTTCTTCAAGTGGCTCCATTTTAATTCCGCGATAGCGCACGTCGGACCAACATCAAATCGTTCTGGTTTGAGAAGATGCTCCATGACATATCGTTAGGCGTTCAAAATTTCAAGAAACATAATAGTTATTAAAATTGTGCTATTTGAAAATACAAATAAAAGGTTAGGCAGACAACTTTACTTTTAATAACTATTTTGTAAGAATACATCATGCAACGATCGGATGTAAATAAGTTTGATGTGTTGCCAATTACGAAAACAAAATAATGTGTTGCCACAAAACAAGGAAATACTATCACATATAGCAAGCAGTGTGATTGGTCGTACAGATCTGTACTTCTATTCGAGACAGAATCGGAAGGATTTAGTTTGCGAATAAATGGCAAACGAAAATTTCCAAAAAGCTCATTAATAAGTTATAACATTTTATAAATAGTATTTTTCAGGACCATAAAGCTAGATGTTTCTCATCTATTAGCTATGCTCAACATATTTGCTTTCATATGAAACTTGGAGTATTCTTATCAAAGTTATTTTCTAATGTATGTTAAACCTTAGAAAAAATTTTATTTAAACAATCATAATTATAAATACATTGTAATCTCGATTATCCGTCTGCGAATCATTCGATTTGAGGATTATCCGTGCAGAAAAAAATCTGAAATCTTTAAACAAAATAATACTTATTTAATTTATTAAGATTTGCATGCATATTCATTTCGGCACACATACTATAAAAAATAAGATTTTTAAAACAACAGTTTTCTGTTTTTCTAGATTTTCTTTTGATAAAGGATGTTATAATGTACTAAAATAACACTTCTTTGATTTCCCGGGAGTGTGAATACAGAAATCATGTTATGAAAATTCATGGTGATATCAAAAATATCATAGATTCAGTGAAACAAAAAAAATTATGATTATATACATAAATTACATTAATAAAATAGAAAAACAAGTATAGTATTATAGTCTGAAAATAGAATGAAATTTAATCGAATCGGAATATCAGTGTTTTCGATTATTCATGCTGCTCCTCCCCTTCGCCCCGGGGCCCGAAACACGGATAATCGAGAGTACACAATTTATACTTTTTCAAGGTACCCAAGAAGTTTCACCGTTGTTTAGGAGTGTCAGTAAGGCATGGCCGAGGCGGACTCTAGGTGGAAAAGACTCTAGATGGAAGGAATTTCTCTTATTTTAAACTAATTTTTTTAAAATCAAAGAAATTCAGCATTTAGAATTATTTTCCCTCCACCTTCTTATCGACGATGACTTACTGAGGATCCCATAAGAAGGGTAAGTTTCAAATTTTAGATCAAAGCCTAAAGGGTACACTGGAGATATAAAAATCTGACTTAGTAGCCCCTCCCTTCGAGGGCGTGTTTCACGATTTTTTCAGTTATGATGATATTTGATCTGTTGTATAGATCTCAGTACTGAAATAGAAGAACTGTAAAAAGAAAGATGTAGTCTGATTTCACAGCACAAGCAGACTCTTATAGAAAACCTACAGAACGCAGACTCAATGATTTTCAGTACTTCGAATAGCCTTCCGGTTTCATATCAGTAGTTACAAAAATATTGTTTTTAGTATCTTCGGGTCTAGGTGCTTATTTTAGTATCACTTTCTATTGTGAATTTTGTTAAATGTAAATTGAATAGCAAAATTACTAACGACGACTTCGAATCGTGCCTTAAATTAAAGACAACTAGTTACTAACTGGACATACAGAAACTTTCCATGGAAATGCAAAATCATTTCTCATACTGATTAAACTATTGAGAGTATTTTTTTGTGTGATTTTTTCTTCATTTACTAAAGTGATAATTAATACTACAAAAGGTTATAATATTGCTTTAAATTTCTCAAAAATTTGTAAAGATATATTTATAGCTCTAGAATAGTTTTTAAATCGTCTTGAGGGACAAATTTGGCTCTTCCGTCTAAAAGGTTTGCCGACACCTGATCTATCAGATATTTTACATTATAGAAATTTGTCCCAAATAGTAATATACATAAAGAAGAATATACATTTATCTTTGCATGAATATTCATATGTCTATGGTGCCCGGTATAAAGGTCTTCAGTCAAAAACGGTGATTTAAATATATCTAGTTATTGGATTTTATACCAATTAATCATAGAAATATAATTTCGACTTGGGTATTTTGTACAAAGAAATGTACTTTTGTATACAAAATTGATAGACTTAAGCCTTTTATACAAGTCAAAAGATTATTTTTATCAATATTAACAAATACCTAAAATTCGCTTTTTTTTACTTAAGCCCTTTATACCGCGCACCGTAGATGGATATATACACACATAAACACACATAAACGTGCTTTAATTAATAAATAAAATGCTGTAACTCATCAAAAATATATATCCATTTTCCTGAAATATTTGCCCTTAATAAGTATCCACTCTTCAGAAATCAAATTTTTCTTTGTGTACAGAAGAATATCCGAAACTTTTTCTGCGATATTCCTACAACGAAGTTTCATTCAATATTAATATAGGTGTCAGAGGAAAAGAGTGACACCATGAAATACGAAGATGAGAGAATCTCCCAAGAATAGGATATGTATTTTCTCACTGCAGGGATACATCTTTTTCGTATCGCGTGAAAATATCTGTCAATGTGTGTGATATTAAATGACACATGCGCCACTGCACCGAATAAGATTTTCTTCGCAAAATAAATTGTGTCATGCCCCGATATGCAGCATATGTAAGGGAGAAAATATGCTTTTTTTGTAATAACGGAAATATATACACTAACATTTCTTTGCTATCAATTGAGAATGTAATATCTTATAGTATTTACTTTCAATGAAAGGGAACAAAAATTACTCTCTACACGTAAAACAAGAAAAAGAATCCTCTCTTCGAAACAATTCAAAACCCTTTGCAGTTAGTTTTGGATAATCTATTGTGGTCCTTCATCAGTGAACATCGATAAAAATACCACATAGAACGAGCAGAACTTTAGAGTGTTTAGCTCTTTTACACTCGCGGGAGGCGATCTGATCATCGTATTGGAAGTTTTGAATAATATTTACTACAAAACATTGTTATATAGATTCAACAGTTTTAGTCATTTATCTGAAAATTTTATCAGTTCTCAAAAATTATGTGCTCGTATCCTCCTATGTTTCTGCTTTATTTAACCTTTGCCTCACGAGGTAGGATAGCATGTATCCCAAGAATACAGTTCCAGGAATATATATATATATATATATGTGTGTATGTATATATATATATATGTATATATATATATATATATATATATATATATATATATATATATATATATATATATATATATATATATATATATATATATATATATATATATATATATATATATATATAACCCCCTTAATGGCCGTTCTTGCGAAGGGGATTTGAAATTTTCCCGTTCTAAAGTGGGAACTGGAAATATAGGCCCCGTAAGGTGAAGGTTAATCAACATCTTTCAACTCTTAATTTCCCTTCTTAATTCCTTATCTAGATCCTATTAATCCCGTCTGGCTTATTACCAACTTGCTACTTTTTTCCATTCAAAGTACTATATTCTTTATTCTATTGTTTCTTTATTCTGTTTCGTTTCTTTAAGCTGTATTCCTCTGTGCGAAATTGAGAACATTTTTACTCCTCACCCCACTTTATAATACACTAGCCGGGCTTCGCCCAGCTACGCTCAAACCATCAAAGGAAGACGATGAATGAATCAAGTGAATGAATGACTCAATCGTTGTTTACAACCCAAGGGGAGAATTTGCCGTTCTTCGCGTTTGAAGAACCGATAGAAAATTTTTGTTAAGTATCGTTCTTTAAAATTAAATTAAAAAATCGAAATTTTAAGATAGAGTCTTGAAATGCGGTTTATATGAATGAGAAAGCTTTCATCATCCAGGTGATATAAATATTTTCTTTGTAAGATAAAAACTCGAAGAGGATCGACCGTATATCCTCAAAATTGCGTAAATTTCTCGAAAAAGTGGGATATTTTGATGAAAATATTAATCTATTTTAAATTATTTTTAAACAAATGAGGTCTTGTTTGAAGGAGAAATGTCTGTAGTCTTAGATTGTAAAAAGATCAAAATTCTACGATAATTTTTTTGCAGAGATATCGTAATCTGAAGTTAAAAAAAACATAAAATATCCCACAAAACAGAAAATAAAAAATTTTATACAATAAAATTTAAAATTCGGGCTTCGAGGTACACTTTCCCGTAGTCTGCACTACCCCTGTGCTAAATTTCATGGCTGTAAGTTTCATAGGCCGCACACACGCACACATTGAGGCGGTATACCCGGAGAGTGTGACCGACAGACAGACCCGGACCTTGCTTTATTAATATAGATAGGCATATGATGAACTTCCTTCAAATCTTCGCTTCAGTTTGACAAGCTAAGATCTATTCTGAAAAAAATGTATTTACTCCCATATACACTCATGGATAAAAAAATTAGCGCACCCAGAAGGAGTCGTCAAAATGAAACGAAATTTTACATACGTAATGACTACTTTGATATAAGTAAATGATAAGAAAATCAAAGAAAAAGGACAATTTATTTCAGAGAAAAAGGCAAAATAACGGAGGAGTTAATACTCCGTTGGACCCCCTCTAGCGCAAATGCACGATGCGATACGATCGGGCATTGAGTCATACAAGTTCTGTATGATGTCTTGAGACATTTCGTTCCATATTTGCTGTAACCTTGCCTCTAGTTCGTTCAAACTCGTGGGATGCCCAACTCGTCGTCCCAAATGATCCCAGATATGCTCGATTGGAGACAAATCTGGGGATCGGGCAGGCCAAGGAAGGGTAGTAACAGTGCGGAGACAGTCTTGTGACACCCTTGCCGTATGAGGCCGAGCATTGTCTTGTTGAAAAATGGCTCCTGGGAGCCGTTGCATGAGTGGCAGCACATGTGGTTGCAGGATTTCATGAACATACCGCTGGGATGTCATGGTGCCACGGAACAATACTAGGGGTGACCGTGTATTGTAGGCAATGGCACCCTATACCATCACACCAGCTGTGGGAGCGATGTGTCGCTGTACAGCAAAGGCAGGATTGAAGCGTTCACCACGGGCTCTCCACACACGAACACGATTGTCATCACTGCCGAGATTGAATCTGGATTCGTCGCTAAAGACGACCTGGTTCCATTCCGCTGCAGTCCAGTTTCCTCGTGCGCGGCAAAACTCCAAACGGAGGCGTCGATGGGTGGGCGTCAAGGGCAGCACACGTAATGGGCGCCGCGATACTAACTGTCCTTCAGCCAGGCGCCTTCGTATGGTTCGAGAAGACACAGAGGCCCCTAGTGAAGGTGCTACCTGTGCCTGGATGGCGTCCGATGAAGCAGTTGGCTCTACGCGTGCATTTCTTACGATGTGGCGGTCTTCTCGACGACTGGTCTGTCGAGGGCGTCCTGAGCCTGGTCTTCGTGTACATGACATCTCTCGGGTCCACTGGTCTCAACACCTCCTCACAACACAATCAGAGCGGCCTAATTGACGAGCTACTCGCCTAGCTGACCACCCAGCTTCCATCATCCCGACGATTCTCCCCCTTTCAAACTGCGACAACTGCTTATATTGTCTTCGAACACGGCGTAATGGCATGTCTATCTCAGCTCTTCCTTTGTAAATGATTCAGCACACTCAAACAAGCTTTGGTTACCTGTTTTATACTCCACAAAGTACGATGTTCAACGCCCTCTACCGGCTATACGTAATGCGCAATAACGCTGTATTTCTAATCATTTGCATATCTCCCCGACATGTACCTTCATTGCAAGTTTCGTTACGATCCCGCAATTATTTCTTGGTGCGCTAATTTTTTTGTCCATGAGTGTACATATCAAAGTGTCGTCTATGGACAATTCTATATTCTGTTATTCTATAGCAAGCATACCTAACTTGTGACTCATTTGGCCCACCAAGGTTATATGTGCTGCTCGAAACAGTCATTATCAGACAGATACGTCTGTACACACATTCGGGAAGAGTAGTGGGAACTACAGTACATCGTCCGGGCGCTCCCCTGTTTTGTACACACCTGGCAATCTAAGTTTTTAAAAACCGTAAAAAAAAGCTAAATATGATGGTTCAGACATTTCTCAAGAAAACTTTAGAATAATTTCAAATCATTTAGCTGCCTTATCAAAGGAATTTAACCCTTCAATACTCGCGTGAGGGACATATGTTACCCACCTACATTCATGTTCCCTAATGGCGCTCATCGGAAGGTTGGAATTCTCCCCTTTTTCTTCTATCTTCAAATGAGCCTTCCTTCTTGTCCCCTCTCTTTTTACTTTATTTAGCCTCTATCTGTTTTTCGATTGTATCGCGTCAAAGTTCACTGGTTGACACCTGTCCCCCACGCGACCATCTACGTAAATTTTGAAGTTAAGTGAATTTGTTTTGTTCTCCATAATATTTAGATTTTAGATCCTTTTATTTATTTATGATTAAAAACTAATAAGAATGAGTCAATGCTAAATAGGTTCTTTACATAAAACTTTTTTAATCATACTTTTGAATGTGATTTAAAAAAAAGTTTGTCAGAAATGTCAAAACCAAGCAGGAAAACAGTATAATAATTTTTTCCAGGGCCAAATGGCATAGCAGCAAAACTTTTTTCTCCAGAAAATATATTAGATTTGTTTATTGACGAACAAGTCTATAAAATAATAGCAGACTTCACTAATATTTACATTGATTCTATCAAATGTAAAGTTGAAAGGTATCGCGATGGCAGAAATACCAACGAGGGAAAGGTCGGGGCCTTATTTAGTTATATTCCTTTGATAGGCAATTATAAAAGTTCCAAGACAAATATTGATAAGTTATGGGATAACTCGAAAGGTAATGGTTTGGAATCATGCTACCTAACAATGAGCAAAAACAGGTTTGCGTTTCTTCTCAGGTACCTTCGTTTTGATGACATTCGGCATAGGGCATCTCGACGAGAATTTGATAAATTTGCTCCTATAAGGAATAGTGTACCTCACTTGAAATAGTGTACCTCACTTTGAAATAGTGTACCTCAAGAGGAAAAGAAGATGCCAGAGGACGCTGTTCAGTGGCACACCCAGGATTTAATCTTTGGGGGGGGGGGGCGAGTTGAATGAATAAAAATATTTGTAATGCAAATTCAATATTCATAATACAGTTCTTATTTCTATGGGTGTGGGGCAGGGCCCCATCACCCACCCGTGGGTGAGCCACTAATGCTGTTACGCTTGTGGACCACAGAGAGACAGAACAACGCGAAACTGGTGCGAGAAATGCGGAAAGTGGATATGTAATGACCATTTTAAAAATGTATGTGCAAAATGTTTTAATTTTTTTATTTTAAATGTATGGTTGATTTGTAACAAACAATATTTATCTTTCTAAAATTTAACTGTGTTTCATTTGTATTATATACTCCTAAAAAACTACAGAAATAATTTGGTTACATAAAAGTTAAATACATATGGAAATAACACCGACATGAAAGTGGGGGACACTTGTCCCCCCCCCCCCGCGACCATTCGTGTTACAGATGACACGCAAGTATTGAAGGGTTAAAGATCAGATTTCAAGATTTAAGAAGTATTAAGATTTGTCTGTTGCTCGTAGAAAATCCCTGGCACTTAGAATAGCAATTATTGAACAACTACCTGCATTAGAATGCTTGTATAAAAACAGATAGAGGGAAGGAGTACGCAGAATTTTCTAAATTAGTGCCTGAAGAATACAAGACTCTACAAACACGATAAGCTTACACAGCAGGGGCGTGCTTAGGGTTTTAGCGGCCCTGGGCGAAACACATTTACTGGCATTAAAATTTCTCAACTATTCGGCATTTTACAACTATTTCGTGAAAACGGACAGATTCCAACAAAACGGTTTATAATTCTTCAAGTGACTGTATGTAGTGACTGACAGATAGTAGAAACTGATATTGAAAAAAGGGATTGATAATCAAGGTTTCACTATAACTGAATTGAAGATAAGTCATGTTTTTCTAACCGTGAAATTTTTCAAACCAAAAGGTTAGTTTGTCAATTAAGATTCTTTTCAAAAAATCGAAACCTATTTTTTTTATAATTTGAATTATGGAAGCCGTGAAAAATGAGGTACCATTTAGAAAAGTGTTGCTATGAGGAATAAAAATGGCGACCCTAAATTTTTAGCGGCCCTAAATTTTAGCGGCCCTGGGCGGTTGCCCAGTTCGCCACCCCCTAAGCACGACCCTGGTACACAGAAATAGGCTTACTGATTCTCACCTTAAAGACGTATTGAGCATATAACAGTTATAATCCCGATCTGTCTACTGTAGTCAAAAGTTTATCTTAACAAGAAATATCACACTCATTTTTAAATAAATGCTTGGATACATTTAGGTTTTCAGTTTTTTATATTACATTATTATATTATGAGGTATAGTGTACTATGTTTCTGTCAGAATAACGTAGCAAACATATGTATGTGGCCCGACAGAAAAAAAGTATATTATGGTCTATTTTTAGAGACTGGGGACATTTTTTTCTTTCACTACCTTGAATTATACAGACAAGAAAGACTAACAGGGATATTCAAACTGCGGCCCATGAAACTTTTATATGGGGGCCGAAACATTTCCACTCATTATCAGACAGGTGTTTTTGTCAACATAATTTTGGAAATAACTGCCTAACATATACAAATCTTTATAAAAATGTGCTAGCTGCTGCTCACGTTGTTCGCATGAACGTATCTTTTTGAGTCACCCTATTCCAAAATGAAAAATCTGAAGAAGGTATATAGAAATTGGCTTATTGATTCTTATCTTGATGACGTACGGATAATAGCAAGTAGCAAGTATAAACCTGATTTGTCTAAAATAGTACCTTCAGGACGAGTAGTGGGAACTACAGTACATGGGCCGGGTCCTCCACTGTAGAATGATAAAGCAATGCATAAGATTTCAGTGATAAGGAAGAAACGAAAGTAGGAAGGAAAATAGAAAGTGGTGGAAACAAAAAATTTTAAAAATTAAGGCAGAGCGAAGATCCAAGCAAGAACGTGGTCACGTGGACCAAAGGGCAATGACTAGCAATAAAGAGTGGAAGTGAAACTGATCGGTTTCTGGAACGATTTCGGGAAAGAATGAGAAAACGAGATGACGACCAACGGAGAGCTTGAATCAGAGGCCAAGAAAAATGAGAACAATAAGAAAAACGGACAAGAAACGAATTTCAGGCAAAAACAAAACAAGAGAGTTTAATACAGTAAGGGAAGAACAACTTAAAGGACTAACAGTTAAAAGTAACGAGCAAGAATGACCCAGGACCGTTAGCTGGGCCAGCAGGGTCGTAATCGGCAAGATTTTTAATAAGATCATTTGGTAAATTTTTATGAAAGTTAATAGCAAAATTTTGAAGATAATTTTTAATAGTGGGGAGATTTATCTCCCTAGAAATGTCAACATTTCAAAAATATCATGGATAGTTAGTGATTTGACGAACAGTCATGTTTTATGCAACAGCCAGAATTTTAAGGATGGAATCCGCTGCATACGACCAAACTGGCCTATTATACGTAAGGAAGTGTGTTAAGAAAGATTTATAAATGAGCATTTTGTTACTAAAGTTCAATTTACTATTTCGGGCAATTAAGGGGTAAAGTTGTCTTTTAACATTACGAAATTTATTACGATTAATAATGATATGTTGTTTCCAAGTGAGTTTTTTTTTAATCAAGGGTAAATCCTAGGGGATAATGGTGGAACCAATTTTAATTTTGCAATTAGCATAGGTTCTATCGAATTTATGGTCTAAAATAGTCAAAAGTTTGTCGCAACATAAAAAAAATCACTCATTTTTTAAATAAACGGTAGAATAAATTTAGGTCTGTAATTTGTTTCTTACATTAGTGTATCATGAGGTATAGTGCACTATGTTGTGTCCTGCGTCCCGTAGCAAACACATGCCTGTGGCCAGAGAGAATAAAATGGTGAGTATGGCTGGAAGGGAAAGAAAATTTTAGTATTTTGATCAGCCCCCCAAAAGATGGGAAGGAGTGGCCAGAAATCTCTCTTAATGTTTTATGGGTCATATTTCTGTGGGTTTTAGCACAATGTTGAGTGTGAAAACAATTTGAATATATATTTTTGTTTTAAGAAGAAATCAAATATATATATAGTTGGGAAACATTAGGGCCTACCTATAGAATTGTGCCGCCCGTTATCCATAAAAAATTTTTAAATGGTCTTTGAAAATCCATGATGTTATGTTAGGGTACAAAATGTCTGATCATGAATTCTGAATAACAGCTTTAGCTAATGAAGATTCCTAAGTTAGTAAAAAGATCATCTTAAACTGTATTTTTTACAGAAAGACACAATTAATCTTTTAAAGATAGAATTCTGAAATTGTGCATCTGTATGGGTGATTGAAATCAAGCAAAGACGAACAGTCTCGTCAAACGCTGGTGGATAAATGCACCTGTTGTAAGTTTTAATTAAATTATTACTAAGTGGCAATTATTTAAATATCAGTTTACTAGAAACACCATTAACTTTATTACTCTAAAATTAATTAAATTTCTTAATATTGTTAAAATATCACTTAATGGATTCCAGCTTGGTGGATCAATGTAAATTTCAAGTTCCATACAAAATTCTTTTAAAGAGCAAGACCTTAAATCAGCTCCTATTTCGCCTTCATTGTTACTAATATCAACCTTTACGGGATTGCAATTTAGTTGCCATATAATTACCATGAGTTGAGAAATTTCGGTATCGGTCATTTCGTTTATTTTCTCTTGAATTATATTAATTGCTTCATTTTTAGATATTCATGCAAAACCCCTTTTTGTTTATGAATATAGCATTCTTTTTTCAATTTCCTTTTTCCGATATTCTTGGTCTGATACTTATTTTTTCTTTTATCAGACGTATAGGAATGTTAAAATTATACTAAAAGCTAAGTATTAATAACCGTATAAAAATTATTAATAATCATTACATTCCCTGGGGTTGACCCAATGTAAAACACGGTAAGACATAGCCATGACATCACTATTAACACTGCGTACGGACTATCCAAAATCGTTCATGGAAGATAGAATAACGACCATAGTCACACAGTAAAACATTTCAAGTTACTTCAGTCATTCTGAAATTTTATACATAATCTAATCTAGGTTCATTAAGAATATCTTACTGTACTTTCATTACGCAATTATGATAAACTATTGTATTTACTCCTCAGTTGAACTCACTGCCAACAATGGAATAGGAAATAAACGCAATATCGAAGATGTTCTGTAATCACCAGATCAATTGATATCAACATTGACAGTGCAATACCAAATGCAACATAATACCACATTATTTGAAATGTTCACGACTGATAAAAAAATTAACTAACAACTTACAGAAGTTTGGTTTCAACAGAGAAGGAATAAATGGATTCTTTAGGTTTAATTGTTCGTTTAGTTTAGATTAGCTTTGCCTCCGCGTTCAACATTCTCATCACGACAAAAAAAGTAACACACGATCGTGGGTTTCTTTGAGGAACTCGCAGGTGTTTGGATTTAGAAAAGGTTTAAAAAGCTCAGGAAATGCGGAAAATTCCCGCTGTTTACGAAAAAAATATTATTTTATTCTACCTAATTAAGTAACTAAACATATCTAAGGGATTCTCTGCTTAATATTACACTAAACAATAAGAAAAAATACAATACAGACAGAAAGAAAGCCATGACGCAGCCTACCAAAAAATATTAAACAGGGTTAATTACGTAGAGATTTGAAATTTAACAAAGGATTCGGCCTCTGTGTTAGAGTTCCCACTACTATACTCTTCCTGAAGGATTTTCTACAAGTATAGGAAAATGCTAGAAATATAATATTAACTAGCCGCTGCGCGACCAGCATGGTCGCTATTAGTTTATTAATTTCTTTTGCAAAACAACGCAACTGAAAGTAACACATGTAAGGAATGTTACCATTACCTGCCATCACAAATATATGTTGTAAGGGTTATTCTCTATAAGGGTAATTCTAGAGCATCTTGAAAAAAAAAATTTGAATTTCCATTACCTCGGAAAAGAGTTAAAGATAAGACTGAGAAATCCAACATCAATGATTTTAAAAATTACATCTCTCTTTGCACGTACTATTTTTGAAAATTAAGATATCTACACTTTATCATTACAACAAATAAGAAATTGTTGGGGAAAATTTTAAAATATAGTGTTGATTACATCACTCTCTTTATGTATTACTGTTCACAATTCAGATATCTACACTTAATCATATCAAATAATAAATTGTTGAGAAAATTTCTTCACTTATAAAGTGGAGTAAAAATTCAGCAAGTACTATAAAAAGTGTAGAAAATTAAATATTACTGGTTGTTTATTGCTATGCCGGCGACGGTTAAGCCTAACCTCGCGATTATTTATGCTCTCTCTTTCACGCCTCTCTCTTAATGAATTATTTCTTCGCTTTCATTCTTGAGACTGTTCCCAATTTTCACTTGATCGTGCAGCTCGCTTTCGAACATTCCTGATTTCAGTGCGTAAATTCATGTTGACACGCGGTTACAAATTGCGGACGGCAGCTAATGTTTACATCTGGTAGTGGCAGCCGTTGCCATTCGGAGTGTAGAAATATCGTCGATTTTTGTGCCGCATACCTACGCGTTTTATATATATATATATATTTTCAAGTCTCATGTTCTCCATTAGAGTTGGTTTTTTGAACACCACCTAATTATAATTTTTTTTCGTAACAGAAAGGTATGATAAAGGAATCTTTGAAGGAAGCGGATCAAATCATACTTCTAAAGGGAAGTGGAAATTGCTTTCAAGAAATTTTTTCTTCTGTAAATCTGGCGACATGATTCTCACATTGTAAAGTCGTCGAACTTCGGTTTTAAATTTAGTTGATTTGTTTTATCATAATCAAATGGAAAGAAGTAAGACCATAAGAATTTTATGAATTTCAAATTTTATTGTCAGTCCTAAAGCTATTATGTAAATCTTATGAAATTATTAAAGCTTTAAATTTCTGTATACACATAGTAATAAATTCATTTTAAATTATCAGCAAACAATCAATATAAAGATAATGAGTTCTTAAGATTTCACGAAATTCCTTGGAAATTTTTAAAATGTACAGATTTAAAAGCCTATGGGATAGTTTTGGTATTCTTAAAACTCAGCCACGTGTATTCTGCTATCTGTATAAAGTTATCTATACTTATATATAAAGAGAGAGAGAGATTTTGTACGTGGAGGGTAATCTCCGGAACCACTGCACCTATTTGAAAAATTCTTCCACTGTTTGAAAAGTACATTATTCCAGATGGACATAGGCTATATATTATGTATATCTGATCAGTAGAAATAAAGTTAGGGGGGATACTCTAGATTTGTGTGCACGGCCAACCATCTTGGATTTTTCCGCCAGGGTTTGGCGCATTTCGCATGGCGATAATTATTGCGCTCTGGTAAAAATAACCCAATGTCAAAGTCTCTAATTTTAAGATCAAACAGTTATTTCTGATGTGATCTTTTAATTACAGTATAATAATTTTAGGTCAGATCTTGGCCTTGACCTGGAAATCGAGTCAACTTGACTATACTCAAAAGAGTAGATTATTTTTAAAACTAAGAGTCTTTTTGTTGAAAATTTTTGAATCCATTATCAGTTTTTCGTTAACTTATTAAATTTAAGTTGCTTTTAATTTTGTTTATCGATTGTCAATTAGTATACTATAATGATACACCATTTCATTTATTTGAAGTAAAAATGATCTGCCATCATTTTTTCGTAAAATGTAAAATACAGTATACATTTTAAATACAATATATTTTAAAATATTTTATAATTCCAAGTTGTAGTGGATTACAAATAAATTTAAATAACTGAAGTTCAACTTCTCTCTCCCCAGGAACCAAAGTTTAAAAGTTAGTTAAGGTTAAGTTATTGGTTTAGGAAAAGGGTTTTTTTTTTCTTATTTCCAACACAGCAGGATAAATGGTCAAATAATCCTTGTACCGATTTTATTGTATGCACCAAATATTTGGTTAAGGTAATATTAAAAAATAAAAATAAATAAAAAAAAGAGAGAGAGAGAGAGAGAGGATCTGGTTACTCACCATAAATTTATGGGTTCATAATTATTTTACATTTTTCAAAGCTGAATTTTAGATAATTTTTAAATTGCAAGTTATTTAGGTGGTATGAAAATGCTGTATTTTTTTTCTAATTAACAATATATTGGCATAATATTTTGGTGATTCATTGCTATTAGTCAAAGAGTTAGGGCAAACTGAATAGATGGCATTGAAATTTTATCTGTAAGTAAAATTCATTTGACCAAATTTTTCATATGGATCATAATTTGAAAAGGTAGTTTTTAATTAAAAATGACAAAAAAAAATCTCAGTCCAACGATTAAATGATTTTTCAAAATTATTTCTAAGTTTGACAATTTAAAAAGGTCGTTTTTATTAAAAAAGCTAAAAGAAAAACCCAAAACTTCCAATATTTGAGAATGATTTTTTAAAAAAAGTGGTTTTTATCAAAAACCCAAAAATAAATCTAAGTCCAACGTTTAAATGATTTTTCAAAAATTTTTCTAAGTTTCATAATTTAAACAGGTGGTTTTTATTAAAAAAGCTAAGAAAATTCAAAGTCCAGCGTTTTGAAAACACCGCTTAAAACACATTGGCGAGAAATTTTCCACTCCTCAAAACACGGTAAAATCGCCAAGTTGGCGCAAAAAAATCCAAGATGGCGGCCGTGCACACAATTATTAAGTAACGTAATATTAATTTGAATATTATTTTAGGTGCTTAAAATAATTAAAAAAACATTCTTTACTTAAAATCCTTTTTTTATTTTTGTATTTTTATTTCACCTCTTACTCTTATTTTGAGATACCAATGTGTATCTATACTTCTATAATCTATATAAATAAAACAGTTCCGTAACTGACTCATTCATTCACTGACTGACTGACTGACTGACATACAACTCACAGACCAAACCGCTGGACCTAAAGGGCTGAAATTTTGCATGCCGATTCTTCTAATAGTGTAGAGGTGCACTAAGAAAGATTTAAAAAAAAATTCTTCTTAGATTTTTTTTAAATTAAATTTTTAAGCCGTTTTTTTAAACTTTTTTTACGTTTGCATTTAAAATAATACATTGAGGGTTATAAAATTTATATCACGAGAAAGATCATAAAAATTCCTTCAAAATGAAATTTTTTTCGAATTTTTACCTCCATTTCCTGATTTTTGGTGAATTTTTAAAGATTAATTTTTAGAATTAAATTTATTAAATGCTGATCACGTGATTTCTTTTTCTGGTACTCTCAATAAATTTATCGTTACGTGCGTAACAACTAAATAGACAAAAAAAATATTTTTTTCTCTTTCTAATGCAGCAGACGATTCGATTTAATCCAAAAAAAATTCATATCCCTTACGATTTTTTTATAAATATCTATATATATAAAACAGTTCCGTAACTGACTCATTCATTCATTCATTCATTCACTGACTGACTGACATACAACGCACAGACCAAACCGCTGGACCTAAAGGGCTGAAATTTTGCATGGCGATTCTTCTTATAGTGTAGGGGTGCACTAAGAGAGATTTTTGAAAAATTCTTCTTAGATTTTTTTAAATTAAATTTTTAAGCTGTTTTTTTTACTTTTTTTAAGTTTGCATTTAAAATAATAATTTGAGGGTTATAAAATTTATATCACGAGAAAGATCATAAAAATTCCTTTAAAATGAAATCTTTTTCGAATCTTTACCTTCATTTCCTGATTTTTGGTGAATTTTTAAAGATTAATTTTTAGAATTTAATTTATTAAATGCTGATCACGTGACTTCTTTTTCTGGTACTTTAAATAAATTTATCGTCACGTGCATAAAAACTAAATAGACAAAAAATAATATTTTTTTTCTTGCTAATGCGGCAGACGATTGGACATTATCCAAAAAAATATTAAAATACAGTAAAAGAAATGTTCTAGAAACTGCACTATATTAACTGTACTATATTCTTTAGTATTCTTTATATTAGATTTAATTTGAATATCTTCTTCTACATTATTTTGTCTATAAAAATATCCCTTACGATTTTTTTATAAATATATATATATTTTACATCAATTATATACATTGATCGTCGTATTTATTATATATATATTGGCATTAATTGCATACATTCACCGATGTTTTTACTTTGAATGTACTCCGTAGCGAAGTGCGGGTTTTCAGCTAGTATATATATAGATAGATATATATTTTACATCAATTGTATACATTGATCATCGCATTTATTATAAATATATATATTTATTTTTTGGCATAAATTGCATACGTTGACCGTTGTATTTAATTTGAATGTACTCCGTAGCGAAGCGCGGGTTTTCAGCTAGTGAACTATAAAACGTTAACAAATTATTTTTTTACTCCTTTTTCGGATAAAAGGTAATTTACGAGAATGTTACAAATGTTATTCCTATGATATTTTTTAATCTTAAAATCAAATAATTTGATTTATTTCACACTTTCATACTGAATTAAATGGAATTTTGAACATTATATACCTATATATACGTAAATAGATGTATTGACGCATTTAGATGTTTTAAATTCAGCCTTATCGGTTTGTAATAAAATATGTTATACCATTCGAAGTTTTCAATATTTTCATTTGGAACTCGCCCTCCGTTACTAGCATCCTTTTAGGAAGTATCCAAAGTTTTTGAACCATAATTAGATTTTCTTTCACACCCATTTCTTACAGTACCTTATCAACCCTTTGCCGTAATTAATAACCACAGTGCTACAAAACTCTTCAATACTTGCGATAAAAGGTTATCGCAGTTTTATAATGCCCGATTCTGGATTAGTTGGACGAATACGTGAAGAAAATTATATTTAAAATGAAACTATATTGAAAAAGTGGTAATAACAAAAAAATTTATTTTTAATAATTTTATTTCAGTCTTTGAGAGACTTAGAAACTTTAGAGAGATGAGACTAAGAGAAAAGCTTTCCAGAATAACTGCAATCTGCGCAATTTCAAGTGTTAATATTTACAACTCGTCCTCCATATCTAACAACCTCGCAGGATTATGAGATCTACCATTCATGACTCGATCTTCTTCAATACTGTTCTTGCATTTCAGACAGTAACTTAAAAATACTTTGTCGTAATTACTTACTAATGTGCATCACATCTCTTCAACGTTTGCGATAAAGGGCTAATAGCAATTTTATAATCCCTCGTACCTTAGAAGATCCCAGCCACTACATTGACATCGACATTGACATTGTACGTTAACGAGGCACTGGAGAGCAGAACTCCATATCCTCGGTATGGATAAATTTTTGTGGCTATATTTCTGTTCTCACGATTAAAGGAATAGTGTTGACGTTGAAAGTTAAGAGAAAAAAATAGATATATAAGAATAAGTAATAAACAATGTTAGGAAAAGCTATGGAATTGAATTGACCAATTTTTCTTTTTATGCTGACTACGGCATTTAAAGTTTGCGGTGTTTCAGTTTGAACCTGAATTCGCATTAATCGCACGAGATTTAAGAAGGCGTAGCTACGCTACCTACTAGCTTCACTATAATTTAAATATAGTTTATTTTCTAAGATAACTTTTGTGTATGCAGATTCATTTCAGAAGTTAGTATCTATATAAGGTAGGATGAATCTGTTCAGACAGCGAGATAGGGGTTAGGATGGGGGGGGGGTGCTAGTTAGCTGTTAGCGTTTATCTTTCAGCTTTTAGCTTTTGTTAGAAGTTCACTGCCTTGTTATTAGAGTTTATTTGTTTTTGTTTATCGAAAGTTTCGATGTTTTTTTAAATAAACGTTTAGTTATTAATAACGACGCATTTGTCTTTTCCTTCCTCCTGTTGTCTTACCTACTTTCATTGCACATTTCATTGCACATTACATTTCTTTCTGCACGAATCTCTATAACCTCTCGTGCCTTCAAATATAGAGACTGATCAAATATCACTATAGTAGTCACCTGGCCTAATGATTTAGTCTTTTCAACAGCGCACAAAAGAGCAGTGTATACAGTGTTGTATTCACCTGGAGGGGAACTGATGAAAGGCTGGCAGCCAAGAAAAGTGGTTTGGCATGGGTTATTTCCTGTTACTTCTTCCATGAAACCATTCTACCCTCCAATACCTGGTAGGTCTTTATGTTTGCCATAAATCCACAGCAAATCTGGTATAGAAGGAGTAACAACGGTACATGTTAGTGGAAAAATCTCACCAAGGTCTTGAATCTTTAATTCAGCAAGCCCCACATCATTTGTTCTTTCAAATGTTTTCACTTCTATAGCTCCCTTCATCCCGACCTCTTCTGCCGAAGGTATTTTTTTCAAACGAGGGAAACTGTCACCTCTAATTACTGCACTTTTTGGAGTAATGCAAACAATACCCCCCATGACATGTAAAGTTTTGTGCCCATCGATTGTCTGTACGTTGAAGTCAGCATTGTCGTACACCAGGGGTGTCAAACTCGCGGCCCGCGACGAACATTTTTGCGACCCGGACAATATATTGGCACACAATAATATATAATAAAATTACCGACGCAGAATTATAATAAGATAGGAAGAATTCGCTAAATGCTTTTTTAACGATACTCTTTTTTGCTATTATTAAACAAAATGCATATACTTATGTTGAATATACTGTAATTAGGTAAATAAACCTACGTTTCTATTAATATTGATTTTTTTGCGGCCCACCTATAGTTAAACCTTGTTTGTTTGGCCCAAGGTAGCCTTTGAGATTGACACCCCTGTCGTACACCATTTGGGACAATGGTGTTCCATGAACTGCTAGAGGTGGGCGCATGATCGACGAAATTTCGAAACGTGTGGCTTCGGTGTAAGATTAACAAAACTCTAGAGCTGACAACATGTCAATCATTTGTCTGGATCCATACTTTTTGTACAATACTGCTGCCAAACCAACTTGCACAGGGGAGACAAATGACGATGGCCTCACAGCTGTAATTAAAGCATAAGCGATTGCTGTCGATTTTTTTTCCACTTTTGGAAATTGCCACGCTTTTTTTTTAATATAACGCTATCAGTGAAAACCTTGAGAGTCTCAGGGATGAGGTCGTCGTTCCCTTCGACAAACTGTTCGGGTGGGGGTACTTTGTCAGATTGTAGACTTGAGATTGTATGTCCTCAGCAATAATTGCTGCAGCTGTCTCGACTATGCGACGTCATTCCTCTTTATTGGAATCTTTTTTCTTTTTAGTGTACCATGCATAGGTGAGAATTTTATAACCTGTGTTTTTGAAACATACAACATGAGGTTCATGTGCACTGACAAATATGTCATTGCCATATTTCTCAATAAGGCGAGTTCTAACTGTTTTACACTGTGGAGGGTTGTCACCTTCAATCTTGCTCAAATGTTCCTCTGAGGTGAATTGGCACTCTTCATCATTATTTTCGAGGTAATTGAATATTGCCTGCAACTGTCTATCTACTTTATCTTTGGGTCGACCACGATCCCTGCTGACTTCTAGGGAGGGGCCACAAATGTGTAGGTTTTTCATGCAAGACAAATGGTACTGTCTATCAGCAGCTACCAAGTCTGGAAATGATTGTAAACGGTGTATGATGGCTTTACAATATTCATCATTGCATTGTGTGGCCAGTCTTAAAACATTCGCCCTCACATTCAAATTCCTCACTACAAAAACAGGGTTGAGTGAAACTGGGGTCAACTTTTTTTGTTTCGCTTGATATCTCAACCCCACACAAAAAGCAATTATTTTTGAAATCAAATATGGGTTTGCAGGATCGAAGTTCTTGACCCTGACTATAACTACCCTCCTCAGCCCCCTTGCTGGCAGCAACAACACATGCTTCTTTCACATAGTGCTTCCTACATCTATCATGCACTTCAATTGAGGATATCCTCTTGAATAAAATGGCCTTGCCATCCTTTCTCCTCTTACTAGCTTCAACGAATGTCTTTAACCCTTTTTCTTTCACCACTGCCTTCGGGGTTCCATCTGCCAATACTTGACCACAAATAGCACAATTTTTATATGACATAGCTACTCATTTTAATTACTGAAAAAACACAGACGCTTAATATTTTTAACACAACACACTCGGATATTCGAAGTAAACTGAATGAGAGGGTCCTAGCGGAAGTACGAAGCAGTAGTGGGGAAGAGAGGCCATCTGGTGTCAGATCTGTACAAAGAGAGGAATGTGAGGGTCAATGGCGCCAGTAACCGTCTGGAGAAACGGAAGTGATATTATTATGAATAGGGAATGACTCGGGGACTTACTAGAGGACTTACCCGGTGCAGAAATAAGTCTTATCTACATACCAAATTTAAAGGAGGACATTCCCCATAAAAACCACAGATCAACCTCTACAACAACGGTTAAGTTGATATATAATTAATAAGCAATTATATTAATTATAAAAACCAAATAAATAGTTTTTAATAAGTAAATAGTGATAATATAGGTCTCTGCTGAATTTAGGGTGAAGGGCTCTTGACTTACTGGTTTCGCGTAATATAATATAAATTTCAACGTGCTCTAGTGGCTGCACGATTTGTCAAAAATAAGTCATTAAGGTAGGAAATTTGTAGAGAATTTAATGTCTTATAAGAATCCAAGTTTTTTGTAATTACAAGCGTAGTGTTTGAATTACAAGCAAAAAACTAACTAGAAAACTCACAAAACAAACAACCTACCACCATTCCAAGATTATTGCAATGCGAAACAATTTTACCTATAAGCTTATTAAGTTTCCAGCACGCGCCCCACCGAGGAACCACTTCGTGTATTTGAGTTTAAGTATAGTTGATTACAAATAGCAGCTACGGAGCGAAAAAAAATTATATTTAAATTGAAATCAAAACAAATAAGTGGTAGTTTGTAGTTTCAATTTAATTTTTTTTTACACTATGCTCGAGAATGTTCTCAATTAAAATTCTTTTACAGAAGGCTGCTCGCTATGGATCTATATTAATAAAGGAAGGTCCGGATCTGTCCGTCGGTCACACTCGCCGGGTGTACCGTCTCAATGTGTACGTGTGTGCGGCCTATGAAACTTACAGCCATGAAATTTGGCACACGGGTAGTGCAGACTATGGGAAAGTGCACATCGAAGCCCGAATTTTAAATTTTACTCTAGAAAATTTTTTATTTTATGTTTTGTGGGATATTTTATGTTTTTTTAAATTCAGATTACGATATCTCAGCAAAAAATTATCGTAGAATTTTGATCTTTTTGCAATCTAAGACTACAGACATTTCTCCTCCAAACAAGACCTCATTTATTTAAAAATAATTTAAAACAGACTAATATTTTAATCAAAATATTAGCCCACTTTTTCGAGAAATTTACGCAATTTTGAGGATCTACGGTCGATGCTCTTCGAGTTTTTATCTTACAAAGAAAATATTTACATCATCTGGAAGATGAAAGCTTTCTCATTCATATAAACCTCATTTCAAGTCCTATCTTAAAATTTCGATTTTAAATTGAATTTTAAAGAACGATACTTAACACAAATTTTCTAAGCGGTTCTTCAAACGCGAAGAATGGCAAATTATCCCCTTGGGTTGTAAACAATGATTGAGTCATTCATTCACTTGATTCATTCATCGTCTTCCTTTGATGGCTTGAGCGTAGCTGGGTGAAGCCCGGCTAGTAGTAAATAAAGAGACGCTAGTCGTAGGACTGTGAAAATTACTTCCAATAAAAAAATTCTAAGTCTTGTGTGTTCGTAAACTTAAAGAACTTTCATAGCAAAAGATGGGCAAGTATTATTTGACACTATGTAGAGGTGTAATCCCCCTGTTCCCCACTAACACCAACTTGAGATCCCCCTAGATCTTCCTAAAAGAAATTCTTGTTCCAAATAGGGATCCTGTTTGAGAGATAAATTGAAATAAATAGAAAATACACACTTACATAATGAAATGGAGGGTCATTTACATTTGACATATGTATGGAACTTATAATCTAATTAAAAAAAAAAACGCTTCTCGATTGTACAAAATATTAAAAAATATTCCCCCCACAAAATGCCCCTAAAACCCCCCCTTTCCATCTAACTTACCCCCAAATTATGGGGAAAAACCCCAAGTTGTCAACACTGTATTTGGGGTATTTAATGAAGTCAATCTTACAATCTTATCCCTCTTCCACTCCAGCTAGAATTGTTAGTTCCCAAACTAAAATTAAAGATATAACCACTCTTAAGTTTGAAAATTACCGAGAATTACTCGGTAAAATTGCTGGAGTAACTGATGACTGAAAATTCTATGTCAGGATAGGAGGAGACCATAGGACCATAGGTAGATGTGATAAACTGCGTTTCCTAAGCCACGCCTTCTAACCCAGATATTTCTGTAAGTAACATCGGAGAGCGAGTGTTCGTTGATGTGAAAAAACAGAGTGATCTGATTGGAGGAAAATTTATTTGCAAAATTTTATTAGAATTTTATTTAGAAAAATTCTTGTAGTAGGTTTCTGTAGAGTAATATTTTCTTTGTTTAGTCACTTTCCAAAATAAAACATAGAGATAAAACACTATTTAGTGTACATATTTCATAAAATAGTTCCAAGTAATTCATTCTTATGAAGATCAGTTGTATGATTTTTATAAAAACGGTGAGATGTATTTTAAGTATACTGCACTTACCAGGTCGAGTTTATCAAAATAATTTCAGATGCATAAGTGTCAGTTAGCGAAGGACTCTTGAAATTAATTTGAACAATAAGTTTTATTTTATTGTTACTAATAACATTAATAAATACGAAAATATATTAAGAGAAATTATACATAAACTTATAATTACAAAATATATTTATATACATTTTGTATTTGTTATTCCAGAAAAAAAATTGACCTTAAATACATAAATAATTACAGACGTGCTATCATACTCTTAGAGTGATATAAATATTTTTCTACTGAACGTGCGATTAAAAAGGAAAGTGAATTCTTACTCCTATATAATTTTTTATTTCAAATATCAAATAGGTATCGTCAAATTACTGTGAGGCCGAATGGCTGACAGTAACTGGAATTTGGTTCTAGAATCCGTGGGTAGTGCACAGCAGATTTAACTTCCGAAGTTTTATATTAGTTAAAACAATCTCCATACTTCTTAAACATCTCTTGTAATTCAATTGAAAAAAAATGAGACTTTATACGTGTATTTATGACAAGTAAAATATCTTATTCTATAAAAAAAAGACCTTTCCAATACATATTCCATGTTTCAGACTCGTCTTTAGAGAATTTTACTGATACTTTATCCTTCTTTCACCAGACAATAACGAATAGTACTCCTAGATCTAAATTTCTTTCAAAACGCTCTAAAGAAATAAGAATTTTTATCATTGGATATAAATCATAGCGAATCCTATAAAACACATATTTCCCAAAAAAGGGAAACAGCCCAACTCCGTTTTCCTTCAAATGAAACAAGATTCCATCAACTGGATCTTCTATTTTTTATCAATACACTACTAGGCACTAGAAGTATTGATATCGTTGACCAAACGTGATTCCAATTTCAAAAGGCACTATCCACTGTGAAGCTTATTTCGGTTTTATTTTTTCTTTGGGGGGGGGGGGGGATAGATTGACCACGAAAACATCCAATGAATATTTGACAAATTTTATTTGTTCTCGATCCCGTTTCGCGATAAGTTTTAAAGCACTTCCCATGCCTCATGCCTGGATTTAAAATCATGCAGAGGATGAAATGTGTATATATTTATTTGACGACACACAGACAAAAAGCGTGATAGTTCATCTTTTGAACCAGTCTTGCTCTGAACCGGGAACATTTATCATGGGTGAAATCCTAGACTATTTTATGTGCTTGAATATTATGGAATAAAGATAAATATAAAGAAGAGTATAGATATAAAATGCGTGTTATATTTCAGTCGCGGTGTATATTTATGTTTTATGACACTAGGGTAACGAAAGTTTAAATATATTTATTGAGTCCATACATGTTTTATACATATCCAAAATATTGCATACGTGTTAAAATACATATATAATGTGCATAGAGAACAGATTACCGTAAAATCTTGACTATAATATGCACACGTATACAATACGGATTGTAACGCCCTCGGTGGAAAATGAGACACACGAGAGACAATTATATTACACAGAGCTTGTATTAAACAAATAAAAATTTACAGTATGTACAAGGAAGAGAGTCTAGGCTCCTCTGCATATGAGAGGTTCTATAGGAACCAAAAATATTTTACAAGTCTCTCAATGGAGATGTATCTCTCCACTCGTAAAATCGGGAGCCAAGAGAGCAATTTTTCAGGGCTTCGGTCCGCACAGCGACCTTTCGGCACCGTTTGTCGACGGAAGAGATCCGAGGCTCAACAACACAGCTACCCTCTCCGGTTGCCTCCCACGAACTGCTTTCTCATTTTGTTTTTTCAGCCAGCTGGCCGGGGGGGCGGCGCAGAAGCGACCCACGATGGTTTCTTGGAATCGGGCAGAATTCGTAAAGGGGTAGGCTTTTGCTTGGGTGGCCCTTTTCCCCCGAAAATGCCAAGACGTAACAGCATGCTTGATTTTGCTCGAAATTGTCGGAAAAAATTAATACTCGACTATCATACGCACCCATAACTATTCAATATTTTAATTAAAAATTGCACAAATACTTATAAACATAAATAAAATTTGTAATAAAAATAAACGAAAGCTTCAAATTCGGTAGCAAAAAAAAAAAAAAACTTAAATTTTTAAATCAAAACAAACAATACTGTCATATTATCAGTCTTAATCACTAGAATGCAGCTCATCTATTGTTTGTCGTTTATTCAATGTTTAAAACTACATTTTTTGTACACGAGTATAATACGCACCCTCATTTTTGCGGACTAAAATGTGGAAAAAAGTGCGTATTATACTCATGATTTCACGGTATGAGATTGCAAAGGATTTAATTTTCGTTATATATATATATCCTACCTATTTTGTTTAAGAGATTAATCAAGATTGAGGTTTTGTGCTTGTAAGAAGACAATCAGTATTAAATCTTTAACGACTATATTTTAATAAAAACACTATTTTTTTTTAATTTGTTTAGAGCTGCCATCCAAAAATTAATATTTAATTTCTAAGTTTTTTTTATAGAAATGCTTACAGATAGTGGTACATTAGAAATCCCACAAGGACATACTTAAGCCGAAGTTTTTGGCGGAACATTTGTTTATACTATCTAACAATGCACAACACTGAAAACTATATGCTATATTTGCAATTATCCAGTCATCAAAAATCTTGCAAATAACGAGCCAACCGACTCTGCAAACAGGATATGGTCCCCAACACTTTCTCACTTTTTAATATTGTGTAGTTCTTTAAAATTTTATATATCTGAAATAGTACTAGGCTTGCTTAGACAAAAAACAATTTTAAACTCTTAAAAAAAAAGTGTGCCATCCTCCTCCTTAATCTTCCTCCACTCTTAAGAAATTCTCAGTTTTCTCTAACGTCCGCTATATAGCGGAGTTCACCCTTTAGGGAAGAAACTTCACAGTATTTGTTACTAAACTCTCAAATACGGGACCTTAGTTCTCGTTTCTCTCTACCGACGAATCATCTGTCACTATTCGCCACAGATTGAGTTTATTTCAAAACCTAAGGACCTTATTATACAGAGCCACTCGAGTGGTGAACGCGAGCCACAGAACAGACGCACTGCCTGACCACAGTTGTGGCGCATCCAAGCCACAGTTGTGGCCCGGCCTAGTTTCCGTGTGCTTTGTCATGATTTCATTCCTTTTTAAGTATTCAAGATGTCTTCGTCAAATGAAGAAAATGATTTGTGCTTTGCTTCTCTTACTGAAAAAAAGGAAACGCAGACAGAAAAGGACTATAGGAGTGAATCCCTTATTATTAGGAAGGCCCTCTAAAGGGTTTTTTCATACACTGTAGGACGATTTAGGAGCAGACAAGTTGTTTTTGGGGTGCTTCCGGAGGTTTTTTGGAGGTCAAACGTTCTACATTCCTGTCTAACAAAGAGGGAATCGTTGTAAACCCACATAAAAAATTTAAAAAAAATTTTATTGAGTTAAAATTTTGAATTTTTTGTGATGGTTAACCATACAATTTGTAAAGAAAATCACATCATAAAACTTCTCATAAAAAATTTTAAAATAAAATTTTTTTTAAAAAGTGGGGAATTTTAAAATCGTTATAAATCGAAATATCATTTGTCGAATTTCAAAATTTTTCATTTAATTAAATAGATATATAAAATTATTAGATTTGATTCAGCGTTTTTTAAAATATTAATTTTAAGAAAATTAAAAATATTTAGAGAAAAAATTTCAAAAAAAATTATGTAACTTAATTTTAAAAAATCCTATTTTCAATAGTAAAATTTTTTTTTCAAATTTGCAAAATCAAAATTAAAGTAAATAAAAAAAATTCATATTCTAATTTTGAACCATTTATCTTTAACGGTTCTTGTCTTATAACAATTTAAAGACGAGAAAAGGTGAAAAAACCCATGATGCAGAAAAACGCATTTACAGGTTTAAACACAGATTTGCTACTATTAGAACGTTGCAAAAATAAAATGAATATCTCCTGTTTAAATTAAGATAGAAACATGATTTGAACGTCATTTTAAGCGGAAAAGAACACACATTTTTTAATGCAGCAAAACTTTTTTCGAAAATTTGAAGAATTTTGTGTTCTGGACACCCTTAAAAATGCAGTAAAATTGTTTAATTATCCACTGATATCCATGATAATCCACTGAGGAATATTATTATTTTTCGCCGTTTTGAAACCAGAATTTTAGCCTACAACCAGCACAAACAACGTCAGATGGTTGACCGAGTCAATAGTCTTGAGGAGGCCAGGAACGGGAACTGTGCAGTGGCTCTGTATAATAAGCTCCATAGCAAACAATGGTCCGCTACCGCAGCCACAGTCGCGCAGGCGAGCCACAAGAAGCGAGGGTGGGCGACTGGAGTGGCCCGCTCAGGCGAGAGTCGCGACCTGAGGCTCAGTATAATAAGCTTCGTATGACTGCATGTATCACTTCGAGTGGCTTGTCTGGACGTCTGAAGCTGTGGCTCTGTATAATAAGGCCCTAAGTTGTAACGTAGATACTACCAACATTCCTATTGTTCCTGCTGATTATCCAGAGCAATAGGCCAGTACAGAGGACAACAAAGTTTCAACTGAATCTAAAATATCTAAAACTAATAAGTAATCAATTACATGTTCAAGTTACTGGTAGTTTTGAAGATACTGGTAGTTTTGAATCGAACTTTTTAGGGCACCCCGGTAGACAAAATTCTCCGAAAAAAAAAAGTGTTTATCAATATATATATATATATATATATATATATATATGCACACACAGGGGGATTTTTTTTAAAACTGACACTACTCAGATCCATCTGTAGCGCGATCTATCAGTCGGAATTCCACCAAAATTGATAGAGGGACTAAGGACGTCATGGGAAAGAGTTTCCGTGAAAAAAAAAATTAGTTCCAAAAGTCGTCGATAGGGGAAGATATGGCGCTGTTATTGTTGGCGCACCCGAAAATTTGCATAAAAAGCAACTAAAACATCAAAATACAAATTCACGACTATGTAGTCGACAGCAGCGCTAGTATTTCGGGCTATAAAGATAAGGGATGAATACCGAAAAAGTTGTAAGCATACAAATGAATAACAAAGAAAATTCACTTCAACACCACTTTATACAGCAAATTCACATCTCCCTCCTTCAATGGGACCACAGTCCTGGTGGACGACACATTGCATCCTGAAGACTGCGTTCTCAACGGCCAAGCGTAACATGTCACCAGCAATGTTTATCAAAGTCTGGGAAATGTTGTCCTTTAGGGCCGCCAAGTTCGAGACTCCACCAAGATAAACCTTAGACTTTAAATAAACCTACAGAAAATGCCACATGGGTTAGGACCAGGGAGCGAGGTGGCCATGCAAGTGGAAAAAAGCGACTGATGGCCCTTTCTTCTGTAAAGCGAAGGCGCGACAGATTCCGCACTTTATAGCCCTAAATACAGGCGCTGCTTTCGACTACGTAGTCATGAATTTGCATTTTGATGTTTTACTTGCCATTTATGTAAATTCTCGGGTGTTCCAACAACAACAGTGCCATATCTTCCCCTATCGACGACTTTTGGAACAAATTTTTGTTTTCGCGGAAAGTCTTTCCCATGTCGTCCTTAGTCCCTCTATCAATTTTGGTGGAATTTCAGCTGATACATCGCGCTACAGATGGCTCTGAGTAGTGTCAGTTTTAAAAAAAATCACCCTGTATATATATATATATATATATATATATTATTTACTTCTAATATATAATATCTATTTAGTATATTTAATGTCTAATCAGATTCTGAAAAAGTTTGTGTACCTTTTTACAAAACATAAGTACTCCATTCTAAAATCAATGAAACAGGGAAAAAATAAAGAACTCATTTTACGTAATAAGAGTTTTATGAGTTGTACTTTTATTTAACTTTTAAGAAGTATTCTTACTTTTGGTAAAAAGTTGAAACTAAAATGAAATATTAATAACCTAGAAGTCGTAGTAAATGGTAATAGGTAGGAGCAAATATTCACTGAAAAAAAATTGTTGTTGGGAGTTAAAATTGTCAGAAAGTTGCATGTCGTTTTTATATTTTTAATCATTACCTCATATATAAGCAAATATAACTACCCCGACTTTTTTTTAATAAATCTGAAATAAACTGTAAAATAAAATTTGATTTAAAAGTTTTTAAATTAGAAATTTCATCCGTATGGATAGTCGTTTCAGTCTGTGGCTGAATTAATAGCGATTTTACTCTTGAAGCGTTTTGTTAAAAATGAATAATTGTTGAAATTCAAGATAATGAACCACAAAATTCGCGTTTTTACAATTATTTCATAATTATATCAAATTAAATATTTGAATCCTCCACATTTTGTATATTTATGTACACTTATTGATGTTACTTAGTTCTTTGGACAGAAATATTCCAGACCAGGTCCTATAGGCTTAGGGACTGTGTGGTGCGTCTCCGCTTTACAATGGCACAACAAGGGTCTGGTCCCATTTAGCCAGATTCCACCATAATTTGGTCCGAGCACTCCAAGGGTGACATCTGGGGAAGTCGTTGTTGTTATTGTTGTTGTTGTCGTTATTGTTGCTGTTGTTGATCCCTGTCACCCAGCAGAGCTAGATTAGGTCCATGACACCTCACACCCTCAAGAAGTCAATGACCAACAATGGCCACTCCAGAAGATCTTCCTTTGCAAAACCCAAGCACACTAGGATATGATCCGGAGTGGCTTGGCCTTTGGAACATTTGGTGCAAGTTGGAAAAACTTTCTCCTTGTTAGTCTAAGTCAATGTTCTTAGGTGGCCACTACGAAAGAGGGTTATTGTAGTTTGCTCCTGTCTGCTGCACCGGAGGGACAGATTACCACCGGGACGATTACCCTGGTACCAATGATGCACGGGGGGGGGGGTATGGCGAAAGCAGATATTACAAGATAGTTATGATTGGAATACAGTTCAGTATATGTCAGAGGCGCCGGCCTATCCATGGACTCTTCAGCACCTCTTTTTGCCAGGGTAACAGCAATCTCGTTACCGGCAAGGTCTACAGGGGATGTCGTACCTTCTTCCTGATTTCCTTCCTCTCTGATATCATAGAAGTTCTTTCCGGTCTACGGATTTAACATAACCATATCCGGCCTTAACACGAAGGTATTTCATGGCGCTTGTCGGAATTCGAACCGAGCAACCTCGTCGTCGAAAGCCAATGCGCTAGCACTAGACTACCTCGAACCCTATCACAACGGTATTATAGGCAATGATTGATAACGTCTGAGTAAATGTTAAATGAAGAAATGCTTTATCCTAACAGTTACACACAAAAAAGTCAAGCCAATATATAAAGCAAGTAAATATTAAAATTCACGATAAAGAACCATGAAATTCATATTTTCTTGATTATTTAAAATTAAATATAAGAAATATTTACACTTTTGATAAAATTATGTAAAGTTGTATACATATAAAAACGTTATTATACAGGATGACTGATAACACCTGAGTTAAAATAAATGGATAAATGCTTTATTTTATCAATTACACATAAACACTCATGCCAATATATAAAGAAAATAAATATTAAAATTCAGGAAAATGAACCCCGGATTTCATGATTATTTCAAATTAAATAGTAGAAATACCTATTCTTAGAATGCTCATCACAACGTTATTATAGGTGATGACTGATAACGTCTGAGTAAATGTTAAATGGAAAAATGCTTTATCGTATCAGTTACACCAAAAAATTCAAGCAAATAAATAAAGCAAATATGAAAATTCAGAATAATGTACCATGAAATTTGTATTTTCACGATTATTTCAAATTAAATATTAGAAATATTTACACTTTTGATAAAGTTATGTAACTTTGTATACTTATCACAAGGTTATTATACAGGATGATTGATAACATCTGAGTTAAAAAAATGGATAAACGGTTTATTGTATCAACTAGACAACAAAACTCTTGTCAATATATAAAGTAAATAAATATTAAAATTCAGGATAATGAACCCCGAAATTCATGATTATTTTAAATTAAATATTATAAATACCTATTCTTAGAATACTTATCACAACGATATTATTCGAGATGACAAATAACTTCTAAATAAAAGTTAAATGGAAAAATTCTTTATCGTATTATTTACGCAAAAATTGTCAAGCCAATATATAAAGCAAATAAATATTAAGACTCAGGATAATGAACCCCGAAAATCATGATTATTTCAAATTAAATATTACAAATACCTATTCTTAGAATGCTTATTACAACGTTAATATAGGTAATTACTGATAATGTCCGAGTCTAAATTAAATGAAAAATGATTTATTGTATCAGTTACACAACAAAAGTGATGCCAATATACAAAGTAAATTAACTTTAAATATCAGGATAATGATCTACGAAATGCATGATTATTTCAAATTAAATATTAGAAATACCAACACTTTGAATACTAATCACAACCTTATTATAGGTGACTAGCTGAAAACCCGTACTTCGCTACGGATTACATTCAAATTTGTGAATACAACGGTCAATGTATTCAATTAATGCCAAATAAATAAATAAATAAACAAATATATATATATATATATATATAAAATAAACGATCAATGTATGCAATTGATGTAAAAATATATATATATATATATATATATATATTAAAAAATTCGTAATGGATATTTTTATAGACAAAATAATGTAGAAGAAAATATTCAAATTAAATCTAATAAAACATACTAAAGAATATAGTACAGTTAATATAGTACAGTTTGAGGAACGTTTCTTTTACTGTATTTTAATATTTTTTGGATAGTGTCCAATCGTCTGCCGCATTAGCAAGGGAAAAAAATACTTTTTTTGTCTATTTCGTTGTTATGCACGTGGCGCAAAATCAGTTTAAAGTATCACAAAAAGAACAGAAACCACGTGATCAGTATTTTATAAATTAAATTCTAAAAATTATCATTTAAAAATTCAACAAAAATCAGAAAATGGAGGTAAAGATTCGAAAAAGATTTCCTTTTAAAGGAATTTTTATGATCTTTCTCATGATATAAATTTTTTAACTCTCAGATTAATATTTTAAATGCAAACTTGAAAAAAGTTACAAAAATAACTAAAAAATTTAATTTAAAAAAATCTAAGTTGAATTTTTCAAACATCTTTCTTAGTGCATCCCTACACTATAAGAAGAATCGCCATGCAACATTTTAGACCTATAGGTCCACCGTTTGGTCTGTGCGTTATATGTCAATCAGTCAGTCAGTCACTTACGGAACTGTTTCATATATAGAAATGACTGATAACGACAGACTAAAAATTAAATGTAAAAATGCTTTATTATATCAATTACACAACGAATGTCATGCCAATATATAAAATAAATAAATTTTAAACATCAGGATAATGAACCCCGAAATGCATGATTATTTCAAATTAAATATAGAAATACCTACTCATTGATTGCTTATCACTACATTATTATAAATGATGATTGATAACTACCGAATGAAAATTAAATGGGAAAATGCTTTATTGTATCAGTTACACAGCAAAAGTCATGTCAATATATAAAGTAAATTAATTTTAAATATCAGGATAATGAACGACGAAATACACGATTACTTTTTCAAATTAAATATTAGAAATGCCTTTACTTAAAATACTTATCACAACGTTATTTTATGTGATGATTGATAACGTCTCAGTAAAAATTAAATGAAAAAATGCTTTATTGTATGAATTACACAAAAATGTCCTGCCAATATATGTAAACAAATATGTAAAGTGAATAAATATTAAAATTCAGGATAATGTACCACGAAATTCATGATTATTTCAAATTAAATATTAGAAATACTTAAAATACTTATCACAACGTTATTGTAGGTGATGGTTGATAACGACTGAATAAAAATTAAATGGAAAAGTGCTTTATTGTATCTGTTACACAACAAAAGTCATATCAATATACAAAGTATATTAATTTTAAATATCAGGATAATGAATTACGAAATGCATGATTACCTTTTCAAATTAAATATTTAAAATGCCTTTACTTAAAATACTTATCACAACGTCATTGTACGCGATGACTCATAACGTCTCAGTAAAAATTAAATGAAAAAAAGGGTGTGTGTATCAGTGTACATGCGTAAGAACTGAAACTTCTTCAGGTTATATATCATTGTATTTTTTTTTGGTGTTCAAAATAAATATGATGATGAGGTATGAGCAAAATGTTTTTTGTTTTAAATAAAAACTATTTTATTATAGAGATATTTAAAAACAGTTTGATTATAAGTATTGTTATTATTATTCAACTTCGTTTATTATAGGAGAATCATTATTTTACACTTTTGTAATCAAACATTTATGATAACTAAAATAAGAAATATGTTTTACATTCAATATGATCTAGGAAACTTGTGAAAACTGCATCAACTATTGTACTTGATTTTGTTGTTGAAATTTGTGGATTGTTTTGCATGGATATATTTAAATTATCTTTTGAAAATTCCACCAGCTTCGCAGAGTTGTCTAATGCAAAATTGACATTAAAATTCTTACTTAAAATCATAGGTATTTTATCACTATCATTACGGAGTAAAGCGGCACCTCCTATTGTATACGGTAATAATGAATGATGAAGAAAACCAGTAATATCATTTAACTTTTGATTAGGAGAAATATACAATGCTACAATAATAACGTTTTGCCCATTTTCCATTTGGCATTGAGCCATACAGAAGTAGCCAACTGTCGATGCTATTCAACTATGGACATTGGATTGTGTAACAGAAAAATCTATAGATGGAGTTAGAATGATGACATTATTAGAATTATGAAATAGTCCAACAACTCCTTTAGTATTAGGCCGTTTATATTTTACAATGCAGTTGAAATTAGGGACGGATTTTTCACCTTCATCGGCTAGCCAAGTTTCAGATAAAGTGAAGGCATTTGAATTTTTTAGAATTAAATCATTTAAGTCATTAGCATGAACTCTAAGACTTTGGCAATTAAGAGTAAATGCTGATAAACCTTTTCTGCTGTTGGTAAAATTAACTAAATTTTCATTTCTAATTTCTGGTTTGTTTAGTGAAAGTCGTTTGAATTCCATTTGTAAATCTATTGTTGATGACGATGTTCTTCGACCATGGTAAAATATCTTTTCATTGTTCTGCTTCGTTATATGTAATCCTTCAATACTCGTCACACGGGATAAAGCAACATATAACAACGATTGACTGTGACGTCGATCGTATTCATAAACACTTTCCGAAAACGTGCTACCTTACGATTTATGAATTGTGGTAGCACAAGCACAGACTAGTGGAATGTGGGTACGTTTAGAAAATGCAGTTTTATTGTTGTTGAGTGGAATAGTGGATGATATTTGTGCAATTGGCACAGCCATTCTACTGACGTTATTCTCTGCTACGTGACCTGCTGCTTTGCGTTTCAGTTTTTCACATATTTGAGGTAAATCTGGAAACTCGACCCATTCTATTTTAACCACACCATCATCATCTGTCTCTACATGAACTAATTTTCCAACGGCACCATTCGCTAATCCGTCTGATACGTCGATATATGTGATAATCATGTAATAAATATTTTTCACAAAAATCGTTAGATAAGGCAATCCTTTTGTATCAATTAATAATATTTTATGCAGTTTTTGGTGGACGAAAGTTTCTTGTTTTTTTGAAGTACAGGAAATACATACATCTTTTGAAGTTCGAGTTATTTTCTCGGTATACGAATTCAATATTTTATTACTGTACTCATTGACTGAATGGTTCCTGTTGAATAATCGTATGCCTTGAGAACACCTAATTGCAGCTTCTTCTACAGTACAAAAACGAGATTCAATTAGAGCTATTTCGATTTCTTCAAGACGCTCACCATTTCCCATTTTCGTAACTATAGAAGAAAATTTTTGATTCGCTTGACGCATGACCTGATCTAGTTCATAATATTTTAGATTTCGCCATAATATTGGACCAACAATAGTCTGTTTGGGTTGTTTATAAATGGGGTAGCGTGAACTGGTGGTAATTGACGTAAATCTACGATGAAAATAATATCTAACCCGCCAAAGTTCAATTGAAAATTTCCAGTTATTTGCTTTAATCTGGAATCAATTTTCAATAATAACTGAGGGGTAATCATGCTGATCTCATCAATACTTATAACTTTAATATATCTGAACAGAGTTTTGTATTGTTGAGCAGTTTCATTACTTAAAGGAAATAATCTGGATAAAGATATTTTTAAAGCGGTATGAACAGCGCGGGTTGCCTTCTGCGCCGGCGCTCATCAAGTTGGCGTAACCTGCGCATGCACCAGCACAGTCAATTGGCTCCTCCTGTAGGTCGCGCGTCAGATGCTCAAATCGCGAACCTCAACTCTCTGCGTATTCTTGGCCGGAAGTGCAACGCGTTTCAGTAACAGAAAATAGCAACATGATGACTAAATTTTCCCCTCACCGCCGATAAAGAAGTTTCACTTCAAAAAGGCAAAATTGTATCAATTACACAAAAATTCATGCCAATATGTAAAGTGAATAAATATTAAAATTCAGGATAATGAACACCGAAATTATGGATTATTCAAATTAAATATTAGAAAGACCCATTTTTAAAATGCTTATCATGATGCTATTATAGGTGATGACTGTTCTGAGTAAAAATTAAATTAAAAATAGGCTATATTGTATCGGTTGACAGCAAAGTCATGAAGACATATAAAGCAAATATATGTTAAAATAAACAAATTCAGGATAATGAATGCCCAAATTTCTTGTTTTCTTGATTATTTGAAATAAAATATTTGAAATATCCCCACTTTGCATGCTTATCCCAGCGTAATTATAGGTAATAACTGATAATGTGAGAGTAAAAATTAAATGGAAAAAAGTCTTTATCAGTTAGACAACAAAAGTCATGCCAATATGTAGAGTAAATGTTTGTCCTCCGATGGAGCTAATGAAAGCAAAATTAAAGATAATTTCAATATTCTCTTGAACGGAAAGACTTGTTTGAATTCTATATACAGCAGAAATATCGTGGACGAGAAGGCAAATATTTGGTCAGCCAGTCTTTTAGCAAAAATTCTGTGTAAATTAGCTTAAGAGTAGTGAAAGTTTAATGACATCGAAAAGCACAATTATTTTTGACATCTAACGAATAGCTCTAAATTTATTCTCCAGAATTCTAGAAAGTATAGCCCTCGAAAAGCTTCATTTTAAATATAAATGCGACCTTTTCATTATGGAAATACGATATTTGACAATTCATTATTTTGAGAGCTAAATTTTATGAATTAAAAAATTTAAAAGAAAATGCAAAGGTTAGATTTGGTAGTATTATTTTCTTCAATAAACGTATAGACATAGACATTGTACATTAACGATACACCAGAGAGCAGGATTCCATATTCTTGGTATGGATATTTTTTTGTGGCTATATTTCCGTTCTCAGGATTAAAAGAAAAGTGTTGACTTGAAAGTTAAAAATAATAATAATAATAATAATAATAATAATTAAAATAATGATAATAATAAATAAATAAATAAATATAAATAATACTAATAATAGCGAAAAATAAATAAGTAAATAAATATAAATTGACAACTGTTTAATGTGGCAGGTTAAAAAAAAATTTAAAAAATAAAAATAAATAAAATATTACAGTAGCAGACTATTAAGCAAAAATCAGTAAGTATAGTCTTGAAGTTGATCCATCAAACAAATACAGGTCAGAACCATATATGGATGCAAAGGTTAGATTTGGTAGTATTATTTTCTTCAATAAACGTATAGACATAGACACCGTACATTAACGAGACACCAGAGAGCAGGGCACCATATCCTTGGTATGGATATTTTTTTGTGGCTATATTTCCGTTCTCAGGATTAAAATGAAAGTGTTGACTTGAAAGTTAATAATAATAATAATAATAATAATAATAAAAATAATAATAATAATTAAATAAATAAATAAATAAATAAATATAAATAATACTAATAATAGCGAAAAATAAATAAGTAAATAAATATAAATTGACAACTGTTTAATGTGGCAGGTTAAAAAAAAATTTAAAAAATAAAAATAAATAAAATATTACAGTAGCAGACTATTAAGCAAAAATCAGTAAGTATAGTCTTGAAGTTGATCCATCAAACAAATACAGGTCAGAACCATATATGGATGCAAAGGTTAGATTTGGTAGTATTATTTTCTTCAATAAACGTATAGACACCGTACATTAACGAGACACCAGAGAGCAGGGCACCATATCCTTGGTATGGATATTTTTTTGTGGCTATATTTCCGTTCTCAGGATTAAAATGAAAGTGTTGACTTGAAAGTTAATAATAATAATAATAATAATAATAATAATAAAAATAATAATAATAATTAAATAAATAAATAAATAAATAAATATAAATAATACTAATAATAGCGAAAAATAAATAAGTAAATAAATATAAATTGACAACTGTTTAATGTGGCAGGTTAAAAAAAAATTTAAAAAATAAAAATAAATAAAATATTACAGTAGCAGACTATTAAGCAAAAATCAGTAAGTATAGTCTTGAAGTTGATCCATCAAACAAATACAGGTCAGAACCATATATGGATGCAAAGGTTAGATTTGGTAGTATTATTTTCTTCAATAAACGTATAGACATAGACACCGTACATTAACGAGACACCAGAGAGCAGGGCACCATATCCTTGGTATGGATATTTTTTTGTGGCTATATTTCCGTTCTCAGGATTAAAATGAAAGTGTTGACTTGAAAGTTAATAATAATAATAATAATAATAATTAAAATAATAATAATAATAAATAAATAAATAAATATAAATAATACTAATAATAGCGAAAAATAAATAAGTAAATAAATATAAATTGACAACTGTATAATGTGGTAGGTTAAAAAAAATATATTACAGTAGCAGACAATTAAGCAAAAATCAGTAAAGATAGTCTTGAAGTCGATCCATCAAACAAACACAGGTCAAAACCAGAAGCGACAGCAAATGTAATTCAGAATTTTAAATTTAGAAGTCGTTGGAGGGAAAGTTAAGAAAGGGGAAGGAGACCAGGGTGAATAATCAAAGTGACCTTAGGACTCCTATAGCATTCCCTTGGGTCGTAGTCGGGGAGGTTAGCTATTTCTTCGTTTTCTATTGAATATAATCTATTGTATAAGTTAGATGCGAGATCTTAAATGTGTTTCCGAATGGGTTCGATTCTCAGATCCCTGTGATAAGTATTTTTTAAGGTACCAGGTCGCCTTCCTAATACCGCGGAGTGTTTTATTTTGAATTGCCTGCAATCGCTCGATATGGGTGTCAGCCGCTGAGCTCCAAACAGGCACGGCGTAGAACATGATGGGTCGCAGTATGGTTTTATACAAGAGTAGTTTGTTATCTAAACCCATTTCATTCTGGTACAGGAGGTGAGCGATATCCTTACGGGCTTTAAAAATTTTTCTAATGTTATCTTCTATATTTTTCTTCCACGTCAGTCGACTATCGAGGTAAATTCCTAGGTATTTGCCCTCTCTATCAAAGTGAACTAGGTGATCGCATACTGTGACCGGAGGAGGTGGAATTCTATTGTAACTGAAAAAAGAAGCTTCAGTTTTTGAAATACTTAACTTGAGCCACCACCGTTCGAATCATCGTCCAAGAATTCCAATATGTCGCTGTAGGAACTTGTGCATGCATTTAACATTATTATGCTTAGCTAGTAATGCCGTGTCATCCGCCGTGTCATCCGTGGAATATCATTAATAAAAACATTAATATGATAGGTGCCAACTTAGAGCCCTGAGGGACTCTTGCGGGATTTCGCGTAGACTAGAATATGATAGTGCATGACGGACCTTAAAGGATCTGCCAAGAAATTAGGAGTGTATTAAATGGATAATTGAGGCTGGCATTTAAAGCTTAATACGTTTGTAAATGAGAGCACTGTGCCAGACTCGGGTCAAAAGCCGTCTCCAGATTGAGTAATTTTATTCCAGAATGCCTCCGATTCTGGAAACCATCATGGATGAATTCTGTGACTCGAAGCAACCGGTGTGTTGTTGAGTGGTGGGCTCGGAAGTCGAACTGCGCATTAATAATAACATTATTTTCGTCCAGGAACTTTTTGATTCTGTGGCACAGTACGTGTTCCACCAGCTTGCTAAGAGAGGAGAACAGGCTGATTGGTCTATAGTTTTTTGTCTGAGACAGATCCTCACCAGGATTTTTGATAGGGATGACAACAGCGGTTTTCCAAGCAATTGGAAAGTATTTATGTTCAAATATTTTATTAGTTAATTCAGAGAGGTAGTAAATATAATTTAGAGGTAGGTTTTTGATAGCTGAGTTAGATATATTGTCAAGGCCAAGAGCTTTTTTATTGGGGAGCGAGGTAACAGCATTCTGAATTTCTTCTGGGGTGGTAGGTTCGAGAGGGTCATTATTGATGATAGAGAGTCTATTACTGAAAAATTTTCCAAGAATATCGTTAACTTCAACAATTGTATCGGGACAGAAAACGTCGGGGTGGGGAGAGAATTGATTTTCGTAATTGTCTGCCAAGGCCTCAATTTTGTCAGAGTCACTCGTGAAAATGCCAGATGGTGTGTTGAGGGGTGGGAGGGGGGGTAAAAGGTTTTTTGACGCGTTTAAGATATGTCCAGAGGCTATTGTCAGTTGGTGCGAGTGACTCGATAAAATCAGTCCATTTTTTATTTTTGTGTTTTCTAATTTCAAGTTTTATTTTAGCATTTTGTCTATAGAACTCCTATTCCTCCTCCCTAGGCCTTTGGCTACGTACAGACAAATCGCCTGTACGCTGCCAAATTTTCCTAACATTATTCCTATTTTTAATTAAGTGCTTGATATGAAGAGGGAGCTTATTGTAAATATTAGGTGGGGTGTGAGTCTTGGCAGAGCTGAGGGCACTATTGATGATATCAGTGACGGAGGTAACAGCATTATCAATGTCAATTTTTCTAAGGGGAATTTTCGTGCTCAAAGAGTCGGGGATAATTAAATATATTACTAGTGTAATTATTCCAATTAATAAAATGAGGGGTCAGAATGTAAGGCAGGTGGATACTGGTGTGCAAATTTAGAATAATGGGGTTATGGTCGGATGATAAGTCGGCAGCAGAATTAATATCGTAGGGAAAGTTAATATTATTTTAGAGAGCGAAATCAATAACTGATTGGGAGCCAGAAGGGCCAAAATGGGTAGCAGAAGAAGGAAAAGCAATATCAATAGCGTTATCAATACAAAAATCATTAATCTGCCTGCCGTAGGGACAGGTATAGTTATAATTATCGTCAATAAACTTTGCCTTTTTGCTTACACTTAAGATACTTTATGGTTATAAAATAATTGAATTTTAACGGTATGATACAGAGAATCAAAAGATTTTAAATAAGTTAAAAAGATTCAGCTTTCGAGTTATTTTTGATGGTGGTCATTAATCAAAGTTTAAGTTTTAAAAAGTATCTTTATCTACTCATGATAACATTTTGTTTAAAATGGAAAGATCATATTGTCGATAGAAAAGCTGTATGCAACAAATAGATTAAATTTGGGGATTCTCCTTTTTGTCAACGGTTGTTCACCTTTCGCTTACATTTAAGAACTTTATCTTTATAAAATAATGGTATCGTTACAGTATGATACAGAGAAGCAAAGGATTTTACTTAAGTGAAAAATATTCAGCTTTCGAGTTATTTTTAACGTGTTCTTTATCTGCTCATGATAACTTTTTGTTATAAGTTGAAAAGATAATTTTGCCGACAGAAAAGTTGTATGCAACAAATTGGAAAAATTTGGGGATATCCATTTTTGTCAACGCTTGTTAAATTTTTGCTTATATTTAAGACACTTTGTTGTTATAAAATAATGATAAGTTGACGTTATAATACAGAGAAGCATCAATTAGCGAAAAATATTCAGCTTTCGAGTTATTTTTGATGGTAGTCATTAATCAAAGTTTAAATTTTAGAAAGTATCTTTATCTGCTCATGATAACATTTTGTTAAAAGTGGAAAAGATCATTTTGTCGATAGCAATGCTGTATGCAACAAATAGATTAAATTTAGGGATATTCATTTTTGTCAACGCTTTTTCACTTTTCACTTATATTTAAGAAACTTTACGGTTATAAAATAATAGTATGTAAACGTTATAACACAGAGAAACAACAGATATTAAATAAGCGAAAAAGATTCAGCTTTCGAGTTATTTTTGATGATAGTCATTAATCAAAGTTTAAATTTTAGACAGTAGTCTTTATCTGCTCATGATAACATTTTGTTAAAAGTGGAAAAGATCATTTTGTCGATAGAAAAGTTGTATGAAACAAATAAATTAACGTTGGGGATATTCCTTTTTGTCAACGCTTGTTTACTTTTTGCTTACATTTATAATACTTTATGGTTATAAAATAATGGTATGTTAACGGTATGATACAGAGAAGCAAAGGATTTTTAATTAGTCAAAAAGATATAGCTCACGACATATTTTACATGCTTTTGTCATTAATTAAACAGATTACATTTTAGAAAATATTATTTATCTGCTCTAGAAAACATTTTACTCATAAAAGAAAAGTTGCTTGCAACAAACAGATTAAATTTGGGGGTATTCCCTCTATCTTACACTTAACTTTTGCTTACACTTAATATATTTGACGATTATAAAATAATGGTATGTTAACGGTGCGACCCAGATAAGCAACATATTTCAAGTTAGTCTAAAAAATACTGATCACGAGTTATATTTATTGCTTTTGTCATTAATCAAACATTTTAAATTTTGTTTAATATTCTTTATCTGCTCGTGATAAAACTTTATTAGATCTAGAATGGCACATTTTGGAGATAGAAAAAAAGTTATAAGTAATAGATGGCAAAGATTTTTAATAATTTAAAATATAGCTCTTAAAATACCTTATTTAACCCATAGATGCAATCATATCAATTATTGTTGCACAGTTCTTAATTTTGTGTGTAATATATATCAGTGTATGCACTTATTGTGTACGGTCAACAATTTAAGTTTACACATTCTTTCAGAATGTATGTTAACTTTTTACTAAACCTTAGAACAATATTCTTTGGATATAAAACATTATCCGTTAATAGTACGTTACAGAAGTAAAGGATTTTTAGCTAAGTCAAAATTGATAAAGCGGTTGAATACTAAGGCATTAATGTAATCTTTTTTAGGCATATTCTTCTATATAAATGCAATCTTTTTTGTTCTCTTTTTTATCCAAGTTAAACACATCATACTAATCAAGAGAAAAAAATTATCTTAATTCCCAATATTAAACCGTAAAAATGGAAAGAAACTCGTTTTACTGTTGATAGAAATGAAATAAATCTACATTATAGTGTTGTAAATATCTCAATCATGCAATATTAGCATTGACATAATTTCCATAAATATTTGTGAGTACTTTTCAAAGAGGTTTGTTTCAACTGTTTAAATAAATCGCACAAACTTTATTTAACTAACTTTTCTGACCCTGAAATCGCAGCTGTTCTTTGAACGCTGTGAAAGCTCATGAGAGGAAGGGAGTATCTTCCCCGAGTTCCCTTGCTCTACTCCACCCTATTATAAGCAGATGTGCAGAATCTCTTTTGATGAATTAACTCTAAAATAAACTCCCTTTTCATGGAAACCCATGAGTGAATCGTCCAACATTATTGAGGGAGAATATCAATACACAAGTGATCGAAATATAAATGCTTTCTTAACTTTCAGAAACTTGAGAGTGCTAGTATAAAGCAGTACGGTCTTACATTAGCAAATTCTATGAATGCATTTAAAAAAGGCAAATTAGATTCAAACATAAGAAGAATAAATGGTATAAGTATTATGTGACGCCTCTCACATGGTGTAGGGATTAGCGTTATATGTTGCCACGCAGTGGGCTTGGCTTCAAATCCCGAATAAGGCCTGGTCGTTTCCGCGTCGTCCATCCCCCTCATAGGGATCAGTACCGGCTCACCTATATGGTGTTCCCATAATAAAGTATCTATAATATAGTATATCTATTATAGTATATCGCGATCGAAAACAAAAGGCAAATGTCTCACGACGAAGTGGCTCCGCAAATAAAAAAAGTATTATATATGACAGAAGTGGATTATCAAGACCCTAAAAATGAACAAGCATGTTTTAATTTATAACTATTTTTATTTAAAAATGTTCCATAAAGTGTGAACGACCTTCTGTACTGTCGGTCAAGGGCATAAGCCACAACATACACACACACACACATACACAACATTTTTCGTACATGAATGCATGGTCGCAGACGGTAAACTTTGTTGCTGGAGGACGCTGTTGGGTGGCGGCAATTGCTACAGATATTCATTTGAATGAATATGCAATGAATATTCTTCTTCCGAGAGAGAAAAATCACTTCACTCTTTCCACTTTTTCCCCTCAATAGAGAAGTTTTTTCCCATTTTTTAGGTCTGTCTTGAGAATTGATGCTTCTCTGCACCTACTGTGTTTACTGACAGTTATCAAGTTTTTGTAGAGAAGTTACTATGATAATAAATTGCAGTACATGTAAAAAGAATAATGCTTATTCTTATTGGCTGGTTGGTTGAGAGTATTACGGTTAACTTTTATTCCGATT
Source organism: Dolomedes plantarius (assembly GCA_907164885.2). NCBI lineage: Eukaryota > Metazoa > Arthropoda > Arachnida > Araneae > Dolomedidae > Dolomedes > Dolomedes plantarius. The sequence continues at coordinate 103,618,419 of OU015496.1, forward strand.
GGATAACTGTTATCTATGTTTATCATGAGTGCGAAAATAAACTCACATATACTTATTTGACAAGATAACGTCGTCCACAGCGTTTAGCTTATACGACAAATGTGAACCTGAAGACCAGTCGCTGCGTAGCGATTCCTGCAAACTCAGCCAAGGGTGAATTTCACCTGTTCGGGTAATATTTATGGACCTGGGCACCGGACGAATAGTACAGATCTGCCGACCAATTGGGGCAACCCGGGATCCTATATACTTATCTGACTGACATACAGGGTTGGCTCTGTACAAACTTTATTGGGAGAAAGGGAACACTAAAAGAAACAATATTCGTATATAAATGTATGGTCGTAAAAGTCATACTTGGTGATGTAGGGCGTTGTTGGAACATGAATGAAAAGCAGAAAGGGTTGAAAAAACTTTTGTTTACTGCAATTTTTCAGAAGGAACTAAAAAGCACTACCGCGAAGAGTACTGCATGCCTCACAACGTTGAAGTATTAGTTGCCGTAGATTTTCAATGATTTCTTGCAGAAGCGACTGATTGACTTGCAGAAGCGATACTCGATTCTTGCAACAAGATCCCCATGAGAGTCAATAAGTGTCGCATATACCAGGATCTTCAGATATCCTCAACGGTGGAAATCCATAGATGTAAAATAGGGTGATCGTAGTGACCAAGCAAGGGGTCCAACCCGACCTATCTATAGACCCCTCCAAAATGTGGTTTTCACATAATGTTGCAGATCTGTGATGAAGTGCGCAGGCCCCTGTCGTATTGGATCCACATTAGACGGCGAACACACACGGGAATATAGTTCTATATTTTCAGTAATAATTGCATGGTACGGTATTACTTTAAAAGGAATGATTAATAAAACCTGTATTTTAAAAATGTCTCCTAAAACTGATAACTTGAATGAATATCTGTAGCAATTTCCGCAGCCCAATAGCCTCCTCCAGAAACAAAGTTTAACGTCTGTGACCATGCATTCATCTACGAAAAATATTGTGTATGTGTGTGTGTGTGTGTGTATGTTGTGGCTTATGCCCTTGATCGACGGTATATTAGATCAAATCCATAAAGGCTATTGGAAAGAGTGGTGCGACTCCAGTTTTAAATAGCACCACAAGGGTTGGACTCTTACTTGGCTAAGGGTCCGGTCTTGTAATTTTGAACCGAGTCGACTGACGAGACGGGTACACTTGACCCCGCGCCTCCAAAAGTAAAGTACGAAAAATGTTTCTTTTAATGGTCCATATCTCAAATAAAATTTATAAAGAGAGTTCTGAGACACCCTCTGTATTCAAATTACTACTAAAACAAGTTTAAATAAAAATAGTTATAAATTTAAACATGCTTGTTCATTTTTAGGGTCTTGATAATCCACTGCGTTTCTGTCATATATAACATTTTTTTTATTTGCGGAGCCACTTTGTCTTGAGAAATTTGCCATTTGTTATTGATCGCGATTTACTAGATACTTTATTATGTGAACAACATATAGGTGAGCCGGTACTGTTCCCTATGAGGGAGACGGACGACACGGAATCGACGAGGCCTTATTCGGGATTTGAAGCCAAGTCCACTGCGTGGCAACACAGAACGCTAACCACTACACTATGTGAGCGGCGTCATATAATGCTTATACCATTTATTCTTATTAGGTTTGAATCTAATTTGCCTTTTTAAAGTGCATTCATAGAATTTGCTAATGTAAGACCGTACTGCTTTATACTAGCACTCAATATACTGAGAGTTAAGAAAAAATTGATATTTCAATCTCATTGTGTATTGATAATCATTTCCTTTATGATGGAAGATTCATTCCTAGGTTTGCATGAATAGGGAGTTTATTATAGAGTAAATTCATCAAAAGCGGTTCTGCACATCTCCTTATAAAAGAAGGAGGTAAAGGTAGGGAAGATGTGGGAAGATACTCCCTTCCTTTCATAAGGTTTCACAGCGTCAATGATCAGCTGCGTTTACAGGGTCAGAGTAGACAGCTGAATAAAATTTATTACATATAATTTAAAAAGTTGAAACAGACATCTTTGATAAGTACTCAGAAATACTTATGGAAATTCCTCTAATGCTAATATTGCTTGATGTACAACATTATAAAATATATTTACTTCCTTGCTAGGAACGTTAAAATGAATTCCTTTCCATTTTACGGTCCATTAAGGGAAATTAATATTATTTAATTATCTCTTGATTAACAACATATGTTTGACTTCTATAAAAAAGAGGAGACACCATCGATGAGTAAATATTCCATATAAATACTTTATATATATATATATATATATATATATATATATGTGTGTGTGTGTGTGTGTGTGTGTGTGTGTGTGTGTGTGACGTGCTTCGTTTATTCGCCCGGTATATTAAACGATGATGCGGTCATATATAATCCTTTAGTTGATTTGCAGCGTAGTGGAAGGCAGCTCAAGAGTCAAACACACACAATAATCCTTTTCGATATATTTATTATTTCTTCCGAGCTAGAAACACTCTCCAATTAACACAGCGCCTAGGGCTCGCCATTTTACAAAACCCGCAGACCCGGCTAGCGCGCGTCCACTATCGATGAATTAATCTCATCGGTCTGGTGCTTGCCTATTGTTTCAAAGGTTCCCAATACAACTGCGCATGCCCATGACGTCTGCACCGAAGATGAGGAATGGGCGGGAGCTAAGTTTGATACTATTTTAGATTCTCTTTCTGATTCTTCTCAAAAAGGGAATTTCCTTTCCTTAGGGTTGAGAATTGGGGCGTTTCGAAATACGATAAATAATGATATTTAATGCTAGAAATTAGATTATTCTGAAGCCCCCCTGTAAATTGTTTAATTATTATTCTTTTCTAATTAATGCTTAACATATATATATATATATATATATATATATATATATATATATATATAATCAATAACTTTATCTCTGTTATGGTTCTCGGATACAAGTATTCAAACCATACAATTCTCTGAGTTCAAGCTTAAACTGTTATGCGTCCATTGTAATCATGGCAAAATTTATTATAAACAACACGTGCACCAGACGCGTCTGAAATCAAAAATTAATTATATTTGTTATAGTAACTAAATAAAAAAATAATCATTGAAAGATATTTGGCGGCATATTTATTAGAGTTTCGTCCCGAAACTAGCTCAGGCGAAGAAAGTAAATATTTGGACGTTCGTTGGAGTTAATGAAAACAAAATTAAAATTATCTCTATATGCTCTTGAATAGACAGTCGTGTTTGAATTGCATATTAGGTTGTAAATTTGCCCATGCGAAATTAAATATTTGGTCGTCTGCATGAGAAAAAAGGGGATGTAAGTTACAAACTGCTTAATAAAGAGATGAGGATAATGTTAATAATTTATTCTTTGATAGTCAACCAATATCTTTAGGACCCTGTTCAGATATCGTTAAAAAGGAAGCACGCATGAATAAATTTTGAATAAGCAAATTCTGCGAAGATATGCCTTATCTGTAAACATGATTTTAAGAAATATATTATGCCATTATTGGTATATCCAGATAATACATATGTATAACGAGTAAATATTTTATCTTCTAGTATTATAAAATTTTGATATGCTTCTTTAAAAAGATAAATATCCCTATTAAAACTTTGATATAGAAAATTATTTCAAAACAAGTTAATTATTGAGAAATCTTGAAATTATCCTGTAAAAATTTTCTTTTTCTGTTAAAACTTTTATTCACAAAAACAAGCACTACTTTATCGCACGTAAAATTTTAGAATCAGTTGCAAGTGGATAATAGTAGCTTGGAATCTAGGTACTTAAAGGTAGTATTCAGATATACACTAATAATTTTATTTTACTTCATACTATCTTAATAAACAGGTTTCCTGTAAATTTAGTCTACAATTTAGTTATAGAGATCCTTAAATTTTACCCTAGTCGTCTTATTTAAGTAACGTTATGTTTGATAATAATTGGTTTACTTTTCAGGCAACTGGAAGTTTCAGGATTCAAATAGTTAATGTCTTAGGGAAGTATTCAGATAAACACTAATAATTTTATTTTACTTCATACTATTTTAATAAACAGGTTTCCTGTAAATTTAGTCTACAATTTAGTTATAGAGATCCTTAAATCGTACCCTAGTCGTCTTATTTAAGTAACGTTATGCTTGTTAATAAGTGGTTTACTTTTCAGGTAACTGGAAGTTTCAGGAATCAAATATTTAATTTCGTCTTACTAGAAGCGCTAACATGTGACAAATAGTCGGTTCCAACGCTAAAAAATTCTATAGATGAAACTCTGTTAGGTCTACAGAAACCACAAACAAGCTCTCCAAAAGGAAGTATTCAAATAGAATTCAATATTATCCAAATTTCTTTTTCTTATTAACTGCTTATCTGGTGGGTTTAGGTAATATAATCTTATCGTTTAGAAATATTTTGGTCATTATTTTTATAAAAAATCAACATCTATAATTCATTTTCGTTCTTGACAAATGAGATCCCTTTATAATTAAACAAAATAATTAATAAATGGATATTTTCACACCAAAAAACCTTTTTACAACCATAATATTTAACAGGAATGCACAATTAATGTTATTTTGAAGTTGTGTGTGTATATGTGCATAAATATTTAAATATGCACATTCTCCCGTTTTTCTAACCTACAAAATCTGTGTCAATTGTTTCAGCTTCAGTAAATAATGATTGAGATTCAGTGTTCAATTTGGTGCAGTCTTGGCTTTATTTAATTCAAGTAATGGTATGCCTGATTAATAAATCCTTTCCTATTCAAGAAACATAAAATTTTAGGATTCAAATACTTAATCCCGGCTTGCTAGAAGCGCTAACATGTATCATATATGCGGTTCCAACTCTGGAAAATCTCATTGATAAAACTGTGTGTGGTCTGTAGAAACCACAAATACGCTTTCGACAAACAAGAATTCCGGGTGAATCCAATATTATCCAAATTTCCCTTTCTTATAAATTGCTATCTGGAGCGCTTAGGTAATATAATCTTAACGTTGGGGAATAATTTGGTCACTCTTTTCGACTTCTGTTTTATAAAAATATCATCTTTTCTAATTAATATTCACTCTTGATAAATTAGCTCACTTTATAATTAACTAAAATAATTGTTTGGCAAAATAACATTTTGAAATAATAAAAAATAATATTTTGAAGTTGTGTGTATTTGTGCATAAATATTTAAATATGCCCATTCTATATTTCTTCATTAAATATGCACATTCAATAATGATTGAGATTCAGTTTTCAATTTCGTGCAGTCTTGACTTTATTTAATTTAAGTAAGGTATGCGTGTTTAATAAGTGCTTTGCTATTCAAGAAACAGGAAGTTTTAGGATTCAAATATTTAATTCCGTCTTGCTAGAAGCTCTAAACAGTGTCATATTTGGTTCCCACTCTGAAACATTTCATAGATAAAACTGTGTGTGGTCCATAGAATCCGTAAATACGCTTTCCACAGGCAAGGATTCCGCGTGAATTCAATATTATCCAAATTTCCCTTTCTTCACCTAGGTAACATAATCTTAACGTTGGGAAATATTTTAGTCACTCTTTTCGACTTCTTTTTGGAACGAAGTTCATTTACGCGGCTTACAGTAGAGTGAACTGGCCGGAATCGTCACGTAACGAAAAAGCATTATGTCCCCTTCATAAGAGCTGTTTCTCAAGGACTTTGTGGCTGAATGGTTATCGCATAGTACATCGTACTGCAGAGGTCCCCAGTTCAAATCTCCGCACAATCCCTACCGGCAATTTTAAAACCCTTCACTGCACACTGTATCAAATTTGATACATAAGTTATTTTTCCCCTTTATATTCAAAAGAAATATTAATTATCCACTTGTGTACCTTGTATTAATTTTGAAACATCATAGCAAAGCTTTTAATTACTGTTAGTTACATTTTCGTAGTATAGATGGCAGCAGGAATACAACTGGGATCTCAGTAAAAGATAGCCGTTCACTTCATACCAGACCTGCCTTAGTATTTGCTATAGTTTCAGTATTTTAAAGTCAGTTTACATCTTTGAAAGTTTTATAAATATATTTTAGAGGTACGTAGCTTTATAATTATTAATAAAATACTTCTTTAATCTTTTATAAAAAATCCAAGTATGATTTCAATTTTATGTATCAAAAATAATAAATGGTGTGCTTACGCCCTTTTTTTAAGGAAATGGTGGGAAGAAAGTTTTTAACACAGAAAGAAATTGAGGAACTTATGAACAGATCGTGGAGTGATCATAGTGAAGATGGATCTGATTCAGAGAAAGCGATGGCAGCACAGGTGATCCTAATTTTAAACCAAACAAAGTTTGTGATGAAACTTTTTATGATAGTAGTGATTCGGAAGATGAGGTATCATTACTTGATAATAGCGATGTTCTTGATCTGCCTAATGGTGGGAACATGCCAAAACCTAATAGAAATAATACAGGGAGAACAAAGCCTGCAATCAACTGGAAGAAAACTAATTTACTTCTAAATGATGATCAAATTTTTTTCCGAGGTGACGAGAATCTCGCTCCTGAAATTATGAATTTAAACACACCTCTAAATTTTTTTAGTTATCTTTTTACAGAAGATTTGATTGAGCATATACTTCAAGATACAAATTTATTCAGTGTGAAAAAAAACCCAGAAAAGTGTGTCAATGTAACGAATTTAGAAATTAAACAATACATTGGAATTTGTATAATGATGTCTATTGTACATGTACCAAACACTAGGGGATATTGGTCACCTGCCATAGGCAATGTAATAAAAGAATGTATGTCTTTAAAACGCTTTGAAAAGATAAGAGAATTTCTACATTTTAATGACAACAGTAAACAACCACCACATGATGACCCTCAGCATGATCGTTTATATAAACTTCGACCAGTTGTAAATGCTTTACTTGAAAGATTTTATAACGTCCCTATGGAATCACGTCTTTCTGTTTAAACTTATTGTTTGTTATTGTTTTAAGTCACGCGGGATTTATATTGTGTCATTAATTTATTTTTGTTGGTGATTAAATAATAAAATTAATCCGATTAAAAATTATGCTAGGTAACATCTAAATCAAAATAATGAATTTATATATTAAAATTTTAATTAATTTTAATAAAAATAATTAATTTATATATTAAAATTTTTAATTTTAATAAAATAGAGAGAGAGAGAGTTGGTTGAATAAAAGAGGGCTGCGCTTTTTGGCGTGACAAAAATACACTAATATAATCAATAGAAATCTACTTATTAAATCACGTTTAGAGTTGAAAAAATAACGTAAGGAACTTCGTTCATGACGGGGTCCCCCGTCCGCACAATTGTTTATAAAAAAATCATCTTTTCTAATTAACATTCACTCTTGATAAATTAACACACTTTAGAATTAGCGAAAATAATTACTGAATAAATATTTTCCTATTAAAAAATCTTTTCATAACCGTAATATTTTACAGGAATGCACAATTAATGTTATTTTGAAGTTGTGTGTGTATTTATTTGTGAATATGTATATTTAAAAACTCATATATTCAGGTACACCAGACTAAATTAATTCCCATGTGAATCTTCCTAAATGGAGGCTGTCAAAAGAAATGAAGACTTCCATATTTATTCCCATAGTTTACTTTAATCCATTCAAAACAAAACATGTGCTTATTTCCTTGGAAATGGAGAGTTAGACAGACGCTGTTTTAATTACGATCTTTGCCTAGCGATCTATTCAAAAGTCTTCCAAAAAATTTTAAAACGGGGAATGGAATCGTAATAAACTGCAAGTATCAATTAATCTGTTTTGAAGAGCTCCGAAAAACGATCTCGAAAAGGTTAAAAAATTAATTAGATTTCCGTGTTCATCTATTTTCCCTACGAAAATTAAAGAACGAAGCAGCTTGATTTCATTAGCAGAATTTTCGCAGTCGTATGTAACAATAATTAGCTTATCTGATATTTGTTGCATGCCAAAGTTTTGATTCTTTGTTTGAAGTAAAAAGCAGTATTAAACAGTTTGTTGCGTATTTTTGGATCTCAGTCCACGGATAAATTAAATTTTGTTTTAGTTATCCGACTGATTCATGATGGAAAGGAAAATATTTGGAGAATCATTCTCTCGTGTACTAAATTTAAATTAATATTTAACAATTTTTTGTCTGTTTGTCTTAATTTATGTATGCAAAAATTCAGGAGCTTAAATGGAATGAGATATATACCGGTAGTTTAATAAACTGTCTTCCTTTTCTTAATTTATCATTTATTTAATTTAAAATGATAGAGGAAGTGGAATTAGACTCATTATTTATACATTCGGGGCTAATTTAATCATATCCATTCATTTTAGGGTAACTTTACTTTTGTAAAAACATAACTATACACGGAGGGCATGGTATGCGGAATCAAAGGAAAATTATCATGCATTCCTTTTGTACTAATATCTGATTTTAATGAGTTAACAATTCTTTTTACTTGTTGCCATGACTCTAAATAGGAAAATAATATTTTCCTTGTTACTAATACCTCTTTTCAGTGATTTTATAATATTTTGCTTTTATTTGTTGTCATGTCTGTTAATAGGAAAATAATATATTCCTTGTAACTGATTCCTTTTTTTAATGATTTTACATTATTTTATTTTAATTTATTCTTATGCCTCTAAATAGAAAAATAATATCTTCCTTGTAACCAATTCTCCTTTACAGTGATTTTACATTATTTTGTTTTCATTTGTTGTCGTGTCTCTTAATAGAAGAATGATATCTTCCTCGTTACTAATGTTTCTTTATAAGAATTTTATGATAGTTTGTTTTTATCTGTTGTCATGACTCTTAATAGGAAATTAATTAATGCATCTTTTTAATGACTTTAGAATATGTTGTTTTAATTTGTTGTTATGCCTCTTAATAGGAAAATAATATCTTTCTTGTTACTAAGATCTCTTGCCAGTGATTTTTTAATATTTCGTTTTTATTTGTTGTCATGTCTCTAAATAGGAAAATAATGTTTTCCTTGTGACTAATGTCTATTTCTAATGAATTTATAATACAGTTGGCTCTCTGTTTAACGACGCTCTACTTAATGACGATCTCTATTTAAGACGATATTTCCCAGTCCCGGCCCCTCCGACGTTATGGGAAATGTTACTTTTTCACAATTTTGTTTAAGGACGATCTCTATTTAAGGACGATTTTTCACGGTTCCTTGAAAGTCGTTAAACAGAGAGCCAACTGTATTTTGTTTCTGCTTGTTGTCATGTCTCTTAGTAGAAAAATAATATCTTTGTTACTAATTTCTCTTTTTAGGGATTTTATAATATTTTATTTTTATTTGTTGTCATGTCTCTTAATAGAAAAATAATTATTTTCCTTGTAACTAATGCCTATTTCTAATGAATTTATAATATGTTGTTTCTGCTTGTAATCACGTCTCTTAAGGGGACTCACATTTATCTCGTATGAACAATAAAAGGTGGTGCTCAACGAAAGATGAGATTTCAGGTTCCAGCAATGACACAAATGTGCTAAATTCAAATCTCAGACTCCAGAATACATCTATTATTGATGATAATATTAAAGACTCTCATTCTGAAGATTATATTATGGTGAACTTTGCTCAAATCAGTAAGTTATTTTTTTACTTGAAGTGTCCAGCCTGTGAAATGAAAACATTAAAACTTGAGCTAGGCACAAAATTGGGATTCTCATACAATCTGAATTTAACTTGTGATTCTTGCGATAAGAAAGTAAATTCTATTAACTAATCTTGTGAAAGAAATGGCAATACTATACCTGACATAAATTTGAGAGTAACACAAGCTTTTTTAGAGACTGGAAAAGGATATTCAGCCATCGAAAAATTTTGCATGGTCATGAATATCCAACCTTTTTCATCAAGAACTTTCACCAAATGTGTAAAAAGTTTAGATTCTGCATATGCTGCTTCATTGAAAAATGTTTTAAAGAATTTGCATGATGATATTAAAAGGACATATCAAACAATTTCCCCAAATTCTGATGAAATTAAGGACATATGTGTCACGTTTGACGGTACGTGGTTAACACGGGGGCATACATCGCTTATAGGAGTAGGATGTGTAATTGACATTCATACGGGTTATGTCGTAGACTTCGATGTAATGAGAAAAGTATGTCGTCACTGTTCTGTAGCTGAAAGAGAATTTAGTACATCAAGTGCTGAATTCAACATATGGTATGAGGATCATAAAAGTGCTTCTGACAGAAATCACAGAGGAACATCAGGAGCAATGGAAATGGAAGCTGCGTTGATCCTTTGGAAACGATCTGTTTCTTTAGGCTTCCGATACACTACATTGTTGTCTGATGGTGATTGCAAAACTTTTAAATACTTATCATACAGAAATGTTTATGGTCCTGATGTCAAAATAAAAATGGAAAAATGCGTAAATCATGTCAGCATACGGACAACTGTGAAAGAATGGCGTGCTCGAGGTGTTACCCTAGGTGGAAAAGCTCATGGCAGTTTGAGTGAAACAACAATAAAGAAACTTACTGTGTAATATCAAAGATCCATCTTGCAAAACAAAGGTGATGCTACTGGTATTAAAAGAGCAATATATGCTACTTTGTATCATAGCATTTCCACTGACAAAAAACCTCAGCATTCCAAGTGCCCAGTTGGTGTCAATTCCTAGTGTTTCTATCAGGCTGCATTGGCTAGAGGTGACAACCTAGGGAGTCACAAATTAAGAGTAGGTACCCCAATAAATGAAGCATTTCTTCCAAAAACTTTACCCATATATCAACGGCTTGCATCTAGTGAACTTTTGGAAAGATGTGTGCGTTGTGGAACTCAAAATGCTAATGAGAGTTTGCACAGTGTGATTTGGGCAAAGTGCCCTAAAGAAATATTTGTTAGCAGACAACGAGTAAAACTATGTGTATCAACAGCAGTTTGTGAGTTTAATATGGGTACAATGCACACAATAAGAGATGTACAAAATGTACTAGGAATGAATGTTGGTCATTCCACGGAAAAACTTGGTATTATGTTGGATTCACGAAAAGTTTTGTTTCGAAAAAGGCGTAATAATGCAAAGTACCAACTTGCTCGTAAAATTATAAAAAAAGCTATTCGTAAAATAGAGCAGCTAGACAGAAAGAGAGAAGGTCTTACATATTCAGCTGGATGTTTTTAAAATTATCAAGTGTTATGAGTGAAGTTTACGTACTCTGTTGATGGTGAAACGTTGCAACTTAAATTTTCAAACTCTGAACGAAACTGTTAATTAATGCTATAAATTTTTATTATAAGTGTCTTTTAATACATATTTATAAGTATTTCATGCATTTAAAAGTAATTTGAATACCTGTTGCAATAAAAAGCACTCTAAAAAATATATAAAAATTGTTATTCACATTTTCCACCAGTTTTCATGTCATTTCTGTTTGGGTAAGTTTTTAATGAAAGCCTCTAATTATAACTAAATGTTCACCTATTCAAATAAAATGGCTATAATTTTCAAGATATATAAGTAGTAACATAATGATATTAATATTAAGAAAACTGGAATAGGTTTTTACAGTGTTTTCAGTGCTTAAAATCTTTAAATTGATTTTTCTCAGTTTGTTGTTTTTCGACGTATTACCGTGTTTAAAGCAAAGCAAAATCTACAAATATATGTCAAATGACTCCAATATTTTTTGTAGCTTCAATATAATGTACTTAATAAATATATAGCTGGATTTTACAATATAATGAAAAGAAAAAAAATCAAAAATCAAAATGTTGAGGAAACCATGCTTTTTGCTGCGATTTTGCCAGTATTTGTATATTATTTTTTTTCTCAGGAAGTAATTCATTAATTGTAAAATCGATCCATAAAATTATAAAGCATAATGTCATACACTTCCAAAAAAAATCATGTTAGAATTTTGAAAACTAAAGGGGAAAATAATTTTTAAAATTCTTTAATTTAAAAAACATTAAATTTCTCAATTTTTACCCACAAAATGATTTTTTTCCCTGTTAAAATCAGTTTGTATAAGTATTACCTATAATAATATGTGCATACTATAGATAAACATACTTTTGGAAAATTTTTTCTTCAAGGGTACCGAGTCCTCTTAATAGAAAAATAATATCTTTGTTACTAATTTCTCTTTCTAGGGTTTTTATAATGTTTTGTTTTTATTTGTTGCCATGTCTCTGAATAGGAAAATAATATTTTCCTTGTAACTAATGCCTATTTCTAATAAATTTATAATATTTTGTTTCTGCTTGTTGTCATGTGTTGTCATCGTCCTTGTAATTAATGACTCTTTATAATGATTTTATAATATTTTGACTTATCTTTTCCATTTTAGATATCGCATCCTCTGAGACTGGTTGGCAAAATTCCGATCAAGCAGGTCACTATACTATGCATTTCTGATTCGTTGCAGTTAATAATAATGGCTTCCCCAATACCGATTAATTCGTCTCTAACATTGTAAACAATTTCAACCCTCTATCAAAAACTCAAGGTCTGAATTCTATAAAAAAAAATTGAAGAAAAGCTTTTAATTTAAAGAGAATCGCAAATGAAAGAAAACTTTTTCCTAAAAACATTCCTCTACAAGTGGTATCTCTTATCAACGGCTAGATTAAGCCGCTTCTTGGAAACACAATATTCTGTGTAATCCAGCTTAAAAATTACTTCGAAGTGGTTGTTTTAAGAGCTTAGTTTTCGGCTGAGCAATTTAGTCGAACAAAAAAGTCGGATTTTTGCCAATTTAGAAGAATAAAGTGGCAGCAAGGTTTCTACTTGGGACTGGGTTTGACGAAAACCAGCAGTTTAACTCCGAAAGAAACATATTTATGATAAAGAGCAAGATATAAGAAAATATGAAATCACGTTATAGGGTTGTTAAAATTACTTTTTTGACTTCAACTAATATCACTTAAATATACAGTAAATCTTGGCAATAACTTGATTCAGAATTTCCCCAATTTTAAAGCTTTAATAATATACGTAGTGTTTACAAATGAATTTATGAAATATTGCGTTACAGTTTTTGAGTTCTAATCCATTTTATTCATTTTACATTACCAATAGCTATTCTTTCCAAACTTTCTTCCCAACACCTTCCGTAAATTTCAACATGTGGCAATCTGGAAACTATCGGCCAACTGCATGAGGAACTACAAACAATAAACAGCAATGAATGACGTGATTTAAGCAGATTTTTCTTCAAAAACTTTAGAAGATGATCAAAGTTCAAGAAGCTATTTCAAAATGTACGATCTGGAAGTTACGTGTATCCTTTATTTGTTACATTCAATGCTTTTGTATTAAATTTTTAATACGTATAAGTTCACCAGTTCTCTCTTAAAGCTAAATATTAATAAACGTTTTTTGTTAGTTTATTCGTTTTTTAATGCTATTTTACCCTTGGAGAGTCATCACGAAGTAATTATGCCTAAAAAACACACTGTGTTAACATGATGTTAATTTCTCTGTAAGCTTTTCTTTGGCCTAGAAAAATCTTTTATATGTTTAATTACATGTAGACATTGTTTTCTTTTCAGCTTTACATATCGATGGCATAACAACTTCGACATAAATTCGTCAAGCCTCTTGTAGATTCATTTGGTTATTTTGTTTTCACAGTCGGCAAATGTGGCATGAAACTTTCATACTAGAGTGAGAAAGAACCGCTAACTTCTATTATTATCTCGATTATCTCCGGTAAGTGTGACTTTCTTTTTATCTATATATATAAAACTGTTCCGTCACTGACTGACTGGTTGACTGACAGATAACGCACAGACCAAACCGTTACATCTAAAGGCCTGAAATTTTGCATGGCGATTCTTCTGATAGTGTAGAGGTGCACTAAGAAAGATTTTCGAAAAATACTTCTTAGACTTTTTTAAATTAAATTTTTAAGTTGTTTTTGAAACTTTTTTTACGTTTGCATTTAAAATAATAATCTGAGGGTTTATAAAATTTATATCACGAGAAAGATCATAAAAATTTCTTAAAAATGAAATCTTTTTCGAATCTTTACCAACATTTTCTAATTTTTGGAGAATTTTTAAAGATTCATTTTTAGAATTTAATTTATTAAATGCTGATCACGGGGTTTCTTTTCTTTTTGTGACACTTTAAATGAATTGTGGGTCACGTGCATAACAACGAAATAAATCGACAAAATCCTATTAAAATGCGGCAAAAGATTTAACCGCTAGACAAATTGAGATGAAAGGTTTTTTTAAGAATTTAATTCAAATTAGTACGTTTTATGGATATTAAACATACAAATTAATTGCATCATTGACCACTGTATTTCATTTGAATATTTTCTTCTACATTATTTTATCTATAAAAATATCCGTTACGATATTTTTATAAACATCTATATATATATGTAATATAAAAATAATTTTTATATTAATTATCTGACTTGTCCATATTCCTGTAAAACATAATTTATTCCATTTCTAATGATGATGACATAGCTCATAAATTTGGCAATACTTAATCCCTTCGTTCCCCTATAGACAGAGAAATATCCTCATAGACTTAGAACAGCCTCTGTCTAGGGAGACTGAGCTGATAAGAATCATGGAACACGCCCTAGTCCATGGCTTAACATAGCGTCATAGGGATTAACGCTTACACCAATTCTTCTGTATATTCCCGATATAAAAATGTGAACACGGCTAAAAGCCGGGCTCTGCCTGATAATATTTGAACATATAATATGTCACACAATCTAGCTCCCGTCCTATGGGGAACAACGTAATAAACGACAAATAAAACTGTCTTAATTCAGTCGCCTGTTTACTGCGTCCCAAGAATTCCTTTACAGGTGTTCCAGTATCAGATGTTCCAACGATGTGTATTGCTATGATATTTCATATATATATATATATATATATATATATATATATATACAGTATGCCCACTAAAGTCCCTTCCCACCATCTTAACTTCGGAACGGCTGCTGTTATATTCATAAAGTGGTGTCCAGGTATAGTAAATAAGCCATGCGTTACTGAATGAAAGCACCTACCGCGCCACCTGGTGGAAAACTGCAGAGTTGGTATTATTATCTCGAAAACGGAACGAGATAGGGAAAACAGTGTTTTACAAAGTTCTAGAATATCATCGATTTAGTACGAAAAGATACCTTGTGGATATTAATGAGAAGACTACAACGGTTAAAACGCGCATTTGTTTTTTCGTGATTTCTTCTGAGAAAGAAAAAAAAACGACTAATTTTAACAATATACCTTTATTTGAGATGTTCAAACTTCTCACCGTCAGCTGCAATACACATTTGGATCCTCGTTTGAATCTCACGTTGCACACGTTGGAGCATAGAGCGTGACACGTCGGTACAAGCGTCCGTAATGCGTCATTTAAGGTCCTTCAATGTTTGTGGAGGGGTCGCAGCTTGGGAATACTCAGCCATGACCACGAGCATCAACATACTACAACCCCAAGAAGATGTCTCTTTTATAGCTGTCTCAGGTGAACAGGCGTGACGTTTCTTACGTATTTTCATACAGCAAAAATTTCGAACACAAGCGCAAGTTGCGTTGAGTTGATGCGACATTATTTTACACGAACTACGTATTGTCTACTCTGTTTATAAAGACAATCAGTTCAAGGATGAAACCCTCGAGGTTTGAACATCGGTCCTTTTGATTGGGGATCAAAAGTGATATACCACTGTGCACATTGTGGTGTCGTGTTTTGCCCGACAGATAATCATTTCTCCTTTCGATCAAGTTTCATGACGTCACAGTGTAGCAAATCACGAAAAAACAAATGCGCGTTTTAACTGTTATATTCTTTGCATTAATGTTCACAAGGTATCTTTTCGTACTAAATCGATGATTTTCTACAACTTTGTAAATCATTTTTTTTCCCTATCGCGTTCCAGTTTCCAGATAGGAATGCTAACTCCGCAGTATTCCACCAGGTGGCGCGGTATGTGGTTTCATTCAGTAGCGCATGGCTAATTTACTATACGTAGACACCACTTTTATGAATATAGCAGCAGCCGTTCCCAAGTTAAGAGGGTGGGAAGGGACTTTAGTGGGCATACTGTATATACAGGGTGTCCCAAAAGGTCGTTTACAAACTTAACATGCTGGTCTGTCATATCATGATGAACAAGATTTACATAGGAACTTGTGTCCGAAAATTCAAACTGAGACCGCTAGAGGGCGATAAGTGCAGGTTTGGATGAGGAGAAAAAATGATATCGACAGCGGTTTTGATATGATTTTTATTACAAAACATCATTACATCACAGCAAATGTTCAAAATTCCTTCCATTCGCCACAATGCACGTTTCACAGAGTCGGCGCATGGATTCACGAACCCGTTCAAATTGGTCAGGAGTTTCACGGACACGTTCTGCCGCTTTCGCGATCCTGGCGATAAGATCCATGTCCGATGTTACGGGTGTCTCGTACACTATGGACTTCATGTGTCCCCACAGGTAGAAATCCAGGGGAGTCAGGTCGGGGGATCGCGGCGGCCATTGGACTGGTCCGCCTCTACCGATCCAGCGATTAGGATAAGTCCTATCGAGGTATTCTCGAACAGCGTAGCTAAAGTGGGCAGGCGTTCCATCATGCTGAAAACAGATGTTTCGGCGTGTAGCGGCTGGAACGTCAGCCATCAGATCCGGCAAAACTCTTTCTAAAAAAATGCGATAGGTATTTCCGTCGAGGCGTTCAGGTAGAAGGTAAGGGCCAATCAACATGTCACCGATAATACTAGCCCACACGTTTACGGTGAAACGTTGTTGATGTGCATGGGCACGTGTACATCTTGGGATTTCATGCGCCCATACGTGCATGTTGTGCAGGTTCACGACACTATCCTGTGTAAAGCAGGATTCATCAGAAAACAAAATCCACGATGTAAAATCTGGCTGTGCGACCCGCTGTTGCAAATACCAGCGTGAGAATGCAATGCGTTTGGGATAATCGTCAGCGCACAATGCCTGTACTTTTTTTAAGTGGTAAGGGTGTTGCATGTCATCGTGCAGTATGCGCATTATGGTGGAACGACCTACACCCAAGACACGTTCGCCTTCTCGGAGACTTGTTTGCGGGTTGATGGCAAACTCCTGTAGCACGGTTTCCTCTACGACAGGCGTGCGTGTAGCACGTTCTCGACCGATGTGGCTACGTACTACGAAAGCACATGATTCACGTAATCTGCGGTGCAATCGTCCAAACAAAATATGACTTGGCTGACGTCTGTTTGGGAAGCGCTCAAGGTTCGTCCGTGCCGCGGCTTGTCCATTTCCATCAGCAGCGCCGTATACGTAATGCATGTCGGCCATTTCTGCGTTACTAAACTCATTCATACTTCTCCTTCAACGTCCACGCCTGAAATGATTGTTTTTCCCACTCTCCCGTTTTCGTGCAATTATCGCCCTCTAGTGGTCGCAGTTTGAATTTTCGGACACAAGTTCCTATGTAAATCTTGTTCATCATGATATGACAGACCAGCATGTTAAGTTTGTAAACGACCTTTTGGGACACCCTGTATATATATATATATATATATATATATATATATATATATATATATATATATATATATATATATATATATATATATATATATATATATATATATCCGTCTATCCGTCTATCCCTATCAGCAAACTTGGACTTTCGGCTACTATTGTGCTTTGAAGACGTCGTCTTACCCTCTTTCGTGTACGTTGTCATAATGGCTGATACCGTACTTCTTGCAAACCCCAAAAGGTTTTCTGTTTCCGTAACCGATGCTCCACTTAAACACGCTCCAACTATCATTCCTCTTTGGAACTCTGACAGGTCTGACATTTCAACTTATCAGAGACAGTTCGATAGAAGCATGCAACGTAGGTGACTGCTGTTGAGAGACTGATACCTTCCTCTTCACGCTTACTAGGTGGCAGACTTCTGATGCAGGTGGCGCGGCTGTACTGCAGGTGTGAAATATGTCATACTTTTTCACAGGTGTTCGTATTATTTTGTACTCCATCTGTATATATATATATATATATATATATATATATATATATATATATAAAGATATATATATATATATATATATGTATGTATGTATGTATGTATGTATATATATATATGTATGTATATATATATATATAATATATATATATATAATATATATATATATAATATATATATATATATATATATATATATATATATATATATATATATATATATATATATATATATATATATATATATATATATATATATATATATATATATGTATGTATGTATGTATATATATATATGTATGTATATATATATATATATAATATATATATATATATAATATATATATATATATATATATGTGTGTGTGTGTGTATGTGTCGGTCGGATTTGGCTTTTCTTCACGCCCAACTTAATTACGCAGTCATCCGAACGTCTTGAGAATCATTGTACCTGGCAGTCGGTGGTCCGGTGGCGAGGACATAAAAATAACACTTAGAACTCCATCAAGCCTTCAAGATGTTGACGCAGCATCCATAAAACAGTCCAATTGATTTTACAAACATCTTTTTTTAACTTCCAATTAATTGCTCAGCTCCAAATCATTATTATTACGCCCCATCCCCTTTTAGAATCCGTTCGCCTAACTGCACACGTCTTATCGTTTCCTAACCAAGACTCTGAATCACCCCTTTGTTCTTAAGCTTTAACTAACGCGCAACGACGCTCATTACTTATTCATGTCGTCATTATCGAATGTTCTTTTTGCTGATCTAAACACTTCCTTTCTTTGCGCCAAACTTCAAGGCTATCGTCTACTTAAAATTCTCCCTGTGGTTAATCGAAGATTGAATCAAGCCGACCCATTAATTCTATTTTCACTGCAATGCATTACGCCGCTTAAATTGAACTCCCACACTTAAATTGCTAAATCCTATATTTTATAATTAAAATCCCCTTTTAAGGTCGCGCGACCCCCCCCCCATATTTTTTAGCCTCCTACATATATATATATATATATATATATATATATATATATATATATATATATATATATATATATATATATGACAGGCGAATATCACCTTGACAAGACATCACCTGAAATTGATATCACTTTAAAAATGTTATTTAGAATCACATTTTTAAAATTTATTTACTATTTATTATTTAGTATTAAATGAAGTTAAAAGAATAAATTTGTTAGCCATTAACGAGAACTGTCAGTAGTATTTGACAATATAAAGTCCATGCTTTATCATTTGTCTTACCAATTTTTTTAGTAGTAGTTTAATCGACAGTCTTTATATATCTGTCCTCTCGCATTTAAGGCTGATACAGTTCCATTTCAATTATTTAGAAATATTTTATTTTATTTGCACAAAATTATGGTGGAATATGAAAATAGACGTAAATGAAAAAGAACAATTAAAATTATGAAAAACAATATGGTCGATCGACATGGTTGGAGTCCTCCTGCAATTGCTTGACCCTGTAAAACTCAGAGACACAACATATTAATAATTTAAAAAAAAAAACATTGACATTTTATCATTTTCCCATGGGATTTTGTGTACTTTTGGTCACTGAACATTATCATTAATTTTTACATCAATTCAAATACAAGTTATTTTCCACAATATAATAAACAATTCAAATTTATCAAAACATTTGATAATTTACACTCCATTCACTTAGATGTTCACAATGATAGATTCATTATGTCAATAGAAACAATTTTTGTACTTGTGTACCACTCACTTACTGTATACAATTTGCCAAGTTGGATCAGAGGAGAGTAGGTGCAAATCGTTTCCCACAGTCTTAACCACAACAAATGGTTTGAAAAACAAATCTTGGAGAGTGTTCGTGAGTTGGAGTGTGTGTACCCCCCACTGCCCTAGGTTCAAATTTTAATTAATTTTACTACTAAGGAGTGAGGGGGAGGGTGTAGTTGTTTGCGTAAACTGTATGTGGCCGTGCAGTGGACCAACCGTTATTCTCACACACACACACACATATATATATATATACATACATATATATATATATATATATATATATATATATATATATATATATATATATATATATATATATACATATATATATATACATATATATATACATATATATATATACATATATATATATATATACATATATATATATACATATATATATATATATACATATATATATATATACATATATATATATATATACACTCATATAAGCCATAATACAATATATATATATATATATATATATATATATATATTGGCATTAATTGCATATATTGGCCGTCGTATTTAATTTGAATGTACTCCGTAGCGCAGCACGGGTATCAGCCAGTTTTCCCACGTTTATGTTTATGTTTTCAAAGAAATTCAACAAAAGTAATGTATACAGCAAAAGTAAGACAGAGAGAAAGAAAAACTGAACGAAATATAAAATATTAAACAACTTTTACTTATTTTTTTTCTTCGAACGTTAATATTTTTGTTGAAATGGACTTCTAATGCGAGGCATTAAGTCCCATCTCAAAATTATTTTACTCGCCTAATATTATTAATTTTGCTAGGATTTAAATTAACTTCCACTTCAAATTAAATATCGATTTTGTTATGTTTTTTCCCTTTCATTTCTTTTACTTTTCTCCAACGATGAAGCGATTTAAAATAATAAATCGCTTTCCCATACAATTCTAAATAATTTATGGGGCGAAATCTGCAGATACATTTAAAAGAACCGATTTATTTTGGTTTCAAATTTAAATTAATTTTGTCAAAAATATCGAGTGAATTTTCTTCAAAAAATGTCATAATTTTTTTCATCATTTCTTTCTATGAATGTGAGATAAATTGTATTTTGTTTACTTGTTTTCATGCAGAAAAATGCCTCATTTGAATTTAATTAAATATTTGATGAGAAACCTCAGGAATGAAATATTTTCAATCTGTTTTTTTCTTTGGGAAGTGCTGTTTTAGCCATTCTGATCAAATCTTGCCCCTTTAATGAAAGGAAATAAATTAAAAACAAAATTAATTTTTTTCTAGAATTGACTTTCTAGTTATAAATAAATGTTTACAGAGGATTCTATGAAGTTTTATATTATTAAGAGCATTTAATTATAAATAAATATGAAAATGGTTATGAAAAAGTTAATGAGGAAATCTAATTTCATGATATAATACCTATTTTCCTAACTAATGATTTGAATTTATCCTTAGAACTTGATTTTAAAACTACATATTTACTTTTAATTACATTCATATACATATTAATATGTGAAGCAGAAATTTATGCTCATAGAAAAATATTAAAAAAAAATTTTCTCTATAATTTGCGCTCATTTTAGAAACGTATTTTTATTTTAATATCAC
The DNA here is from genome assembly GCA_907164885.2 of Dolomedes plantarius. Classification (NCBI taxonomy): domain Eukaryota; kingdom Metazoa; phylum Arthropoda; class Arachnida; order Araneae; family Dolomedidae; genus Dolomedes; species Dolomedes plantarius. The sequence continues at coordinate 103,639,830 of OU015496.1, forward strand.
AATAATTTGGCAAATTTTAGCACTGACAAAATATTGGCTATGAATTTTTGTATATGGATAGCCTTAAAATTTAAGGCTGCTGTATACTAACCGTATTGGAATTCACTCACCTAAATGTTAAACTACGGAGAAAATGTGTGTCTACTATTTACGGCTAGATAAATGCTGATGATCCAATAAAAATGGTATTTTCAAATAGCCTGAACGTTTCTGCACCTTGAAACAGGATACAGTTTAAAAATTTCGTCCACCAAAGGAATTTATGAGCGTTTAAAGCACACTTCACCAGATTCTTTTTCTCTGATTAATTTAAATTTTAAAATATTAATTGCACTTAAAAAAAGGAAAATTTCTCCAAGGTGTAAAATTTCTTTCTCTTTTACGGAGTGCATTTTAAAAAAAAAGTCTTTCAATCCAAGTCGTCAATCCTTGTACACATTTTCTCCCTGGGTCAACACTGAGGTGAGCAAATCCAGTATGTTTAGTACTCAGCAGCTTTAAAACCTTCTTACAATTCTCCATGCAGCAAAGTTGCCAATATCTCATTTAGTAAGCTATTCTGCAAAATATATTTCCACAATACTGATTTTTAATTATTATGGAGAAACTGTCGTAAAAATTGGTTAAGATCTTGCCAATAAATTTATTTAATGATTATAGTTTGTTTGAAGTATGGATTAGAAGTAAATCTTTTAACAAGCATAATTAAGAAACTACAGAGTATAATTAAGAAATTTATTGATTATATAATTCATGAAACAATTACTAAACAAATATTTTGCGTATACTTAATTTTCTCTGGAAAGCCGGGATATTTATTAAGAAAATACCCAAAATGTTACGTACGTTATAAACACAGGCATAGACTATAAACTTGCAAAATCAAACATGAAAAGAAAATGGCTTAAAAGTATTGAAAACATTGTTAACATGGAAAGCCAGAAAAAGATGTTTAAAATAGGTCAATTAGAATTTGAATACTGGTAATCATTAAAATCCTTTTCATGAAATTTTTTATGTAAGTAAACTGGTGCTGGGAAAGCCAGTAGATTCATTCACTTATAAAATATTGCTCTAAAGGCAGTAAGGTTGAAATAAAAGAAGCATGCACATTAGGGCGGAGCGTAAAAAAAAAGTTTTCGATTTCGTTTTTGCCCTAGTGTGGATAAGTTGCGTACTGGTGGGTAGGTCACGTATGGAAAGTTTTGGGAAAAACCAAAAATGTCTTCTGTCTCCATTTCGGCCGTGATTTTTAGCAGATTTTTACCATACAGTTAAAAATGTGTATTTCCATTGTTTTGTATGCAACTTGTCATTTTGTTCTTAAATAAAATACAGAGGTAATTCTAAATTTAATACAGAAAGGCAGCAGTGGACACACTGCGTGCAGAAAGGTAAAGAAATATTTTGGCATGTAAACATTGTCAACAACAACTTTAGAAACGATTCTTATAACCTTCGTGAAACACTCGCGGAAATTGTTCGACATTTTTTCATGTAAGTTTGTTTCTTTTAACAAATGTTCTTTCCCAAAGCATAAAAAGATCCCTAAAATGGAAAGAACTTTTCTTATAGACCAACGGGCAAATGTCCAACTTAGGCAAATGTCCATAGGCGCAGTTGACTTAAAAGAAACTGAAAGCTGAGGAAACGAGCGGATAGGAAACAGAAAGAGACAGAAGCAGCAAGTCTTAAAATAAACGTTTCGCCATCTGTTACGCCATCTAGGCTCACATATCCTGATTCAGATTCTAACGTGAATCCACATAACTTCGATAGTGACATAGATCACTTGAAGCCTTCCCCATCCACATCCAGGATGACTCAATCTGAAGGTAAAAAGACGTTAAGATCAAGCCGATACCCAGCAGTTGCTACAGCTTGTGACAGAACCGGAATTTGAGATCGGGCTGGAGCCATCATTGCAAGCACTGTTTTAGAAGATTTGGGGATGATTACCAAAAAAGACACTTTAAATGTAATTTATAGACATAAAATAAGAAGAGAGAGGAAAAAAATTCGAAAAGAATATCAGTAAGGAAATGAAAGACAGCTGGAACCACTGAAGGGACTTTATTTTGACGGAAGGAAGAACAAAAATCTAATGCAAGAGAGCGTAGGGGGAAAGATGTACCAAAAAAACAGTCCTGGAAGAACACGTTACAATGATTAAGGAACCTGGAAGCAAGTACCTTGGAGACATAGCACTGACTTCATCATCAGCTTTGAGTATTTCTCAAATGATGCTGCAATTCATGGTAAATAAGAATATTGACATTCATCAACTAGTAGCAATAGGGTGCGATGGAACAAGCGTTAATACTGGCTGTAAAATCAACGTGATTCGCCTTTCTGGGGAAGCCATTGGGAAACCCTTCACTGGTTTATCTGCCAGTTACACTCAAATGAGTTGCCACTCCGACATTTAGTGCAGCATTTGGATGGTGGAACGAGTGACCCTAATGCATTTTCTGGCCCTATTGGGAAAGCACTGGCAAATTGTAAAAACCTCTCAGTTGTGAAATTTGTGGACATTTCGATCGAATTTCCGAAAATCGACATAAATGATCTTAGCACACACAAGCAATAGCTTTGGGATATTTGTCAAGCTGTCACAAATAGAAACTGTTGATAAAGTTTGTCACAAAAGCACCCTGGGAAAATGACTCATGCACGTTGGCTAACAACTGCAAATCGAATAAAGTGTTTATACATTAGCTCGTCAGAGCATTCAAACCAACTTCAAACTCTGGCAGAGTTCATCATGAAAGTGTGCCCACCTATGTGGTTTACAGTCAAATTAAATCCATATTGAACTTATGGTACACGAAATTTGTGGCAGACAATAAACGTCTCACGCTATCTTAAAAACGATTTAAAGACTGTGGTCGATCCCATTATCCAGAGAAATGGCTATTTCGGCCACCCGGAAGCAATAATCTTGTCAATGATCACAGACGACAGAAAGTCCATTGCAGAACTTGGACTACGTAGGATTTTACGGGCAAGAAAGGAAAAAAAAAGGGAAAGAATCAGACACTACAACATTCCGTCACTCAACTTCGAGGCAGTTTCATATATAGACCTCATTGATTGGCAGAAATGTAATTTGACGGAACTCCCAATTGACAGAAGATGATTTCAGAAATTTGATTTCCAGTGGAGAGTCTGTATCTCAACACCTGGGAAGCCTAAAATTTCCTTGCGACACCCAAAGTGTTGAACGTATCGTGAAACTAGTAACAGAGGTTTCTGCAGCTGTGTGTGGAGAAAATAAGCGTGACGGTTTAGTTAGAACCCGAACAGAGTCGAAAAAAGCTATGCCACCATTTTAAACCAAATGCTAGTACCGAGTAAAACCGAAATAACTGCAAGGGCAAAGGTATGGTTGGGTGGATAGGTGGGCCCGGGTGGAAATTGCAATGCAGCCACCTCCCCGTTGTGAGTTCTGGGATTTTTTCTAAATTTTATTTCAGAAAAAGCGAAAAGCTGCATGCAAAACAATGGAAATACACATTTTTAACTGTATGGTAAAATTCTGCTAAAATTCACGGCCGAAATGGAGACGGAAGATATTTTTTGTTTTTCCCAAAACTTTGCATACGTGACCTACCCACCAGTACACAACTTTTCCGCACTAGGGCAAAAACAAAATCGAAAACTTTTTTTTTACGCTCCGCCCTAATGCACATATAGAAAGCCAAATACTATATATTATTCACATATATTAATTGAACACTAAAAGTACTTAAATAAGCAAATTTAATACAGAATTTCGATAATATAATCAACAAAACAGTTTTAATAGCCTTTTTCACATTTTTACGTCATTTTTTCTAAAGCCAATGAATTCATTAAAAGATTTTTAACATCTAGAAAATACTTTGTAGGAAATAAAATAAAATGCAAAATATACTGCTATGTTCTTCTAGAAAATTTAAATTAAGATGGGAGATTTATTGGTTAGTATTTCATATAAATTATGACACGAACTGAATTAATTAATATGGTATATAAATAAATAAATTAATAATACATAATAATGTCATAAATTTTAAATGCGTAGGCAAATTTTTAAAACTTCCTACGGTAAACCTTAAAATGCTCATAAATATGAGATATCATTGAAAGTGAAGAAATATGGGTACTTTGAGCTGTTATATTTTTTATATAGACGATTTAGAACGCTACCGTCAATTTTTCCTACATGAAAACCAAATAATAGATAAAAATTTTTAGAAATCCAATGTAATTAAAATATATGAGCATTGTCTAAGATCGAATTGGGTGTTAACATGCTTATTTCAAAATCCTCAAAACTGTGTCCGGGTATAGATTGGAATATTATTTCTCTACAGGTTTCAGGTACCATACTTTTCAGGAGATTTCAGATGCCATAGAGAGAGGCATGGCATGTCAGTTAAGCTTTGACAAAGACTGGGAAGTACTTAAGTTTGAAGAGTTAACCTGGAATTCCAAAGGTCTGCTGAACATGATTTTGGATGAGTTTGAATGTCGATTGCCAACCAAAACCCAGCCACATGTCCTGGCCAATCTGTAGAACCAATCCAAACAATATCTGGCAGGTTTAATAGGCAAGCAATCCACGAAGGATGACATTTGTAATCAAAGATCAAAGTGATTAAATTTTTTATCACAAAGACTGTTGTGGCTTTTGAAATCACCGAAAGTAGGTGCCTGGACATTTTAATAATATATTTTTTAAAATTTCACCATTATCTTCTAAAAGAATATAATCCAAAAGAATAATCCATAAAAATAATAATCCAAAAGAATATTTCCCTAAATTTAACAGTCATCTCCCTAGATCACTAAAAGAATTTTTCCCCTATAACTGAGAATGCTGCTAGAAAAAAACAGCAAAAATTCTTTTAGAGGCGAGCTTTGAAAGGGCACAGCTAGATATTTATTTTGCATTGCATCAAGCCTTATTCACTAGAAATGGGTTTAGCTATTTTAAGTTCCCATTAAAGATAATTATTTAATCAATTTCTTCTGTGAAACCTATTGATTCAATGTTCTTTATTTTTCTTTCTATTTCCAACAAAGAGGTCATCAGATAATGAAATTTACGAAATTAAATACAATTGTTTACGTTTAGGATACAAAGACACCAAAATTATACATACACACACACACACACACATATATATATATATATATATATATGTATATATATATATAAATATATATATATATATATATATATATATATATATATATATATATATATATATATATATATATATATATATATATACACAGTAGAATCTCGATCGACCGTACTCCGAATCATCGTTTTCCCGCATGTGTCGTTTATTTCACTCAGTCCCGATGATCATATTGCTTTGTTATGTTCCCGCATCTATCGTTTTCCCGCATTTACCGTTCACTTCAGACGGTCCCTTGGAAAACGATAGATCGAGATTCCACTGTGTATATATCTATATATATAAAAGAGCTTGTCTGTGTGTTTGTCCGCTATAGAATCATAGACTGTTTTACCCACCGGGACCAAATTCGGCACAGTTAATGTTTAGGACCCGAGAAACTTAAATCAGCAAAATCAAAGTTTAGGGCTCAATTAGTTTTTTAAAATTAATTTTTAATGATTTTTTGTGCCCGTAAGAGGTGCGAGACCCCCTGTGGATACAGACGTTCAGTGAAATCCGAACCTATCCCTCTTCCCCCGCGCGGGAGAAGAGGGGTGCGCGAGGGGTGATAGCTTCATGGTAATAAATTTTGGCCTTGCCTAACTGACTGACTAACTGACAGATAACGCACAGTCCAAACCGTTGGACATAAGGCCAACGGACAACACACACACGGCGTTTTTATCAATGGCGGAAATTTTCCATCGGACGTCGTTCTAAAAGTAGAGCTTACACACACGGCGAAAAACTCCGTCGCCGGGGAAAAGGCCCACCCCTCCTTTTCGAATCCTGTACGTGTCCAAGAAAACCAAAGGGGTCGCACCTACGCCCCCCCCCTCCTGAAAGACTCGCGATTTGAGCACTCACTTGGCGGCTTGGCACTCGCTTAGCGGTTTGGCGAAAAGCATAAGGGTTGCCTCAGTTCTATCTCCAATCGTCGTTCGATGCGGTTAGGTATTCTTAGACAATCTTATCGTCGTTCGATACGGTTAGGTTTTCTTAGACAATCTTATCTAAATATCCCAGACAATGTCCGAGAACGCAATTCTAAATTTTAAAAAGCGATTTCGGCACTCAATTGCCGGTTTGACGAAAGCATCAGTTTCACCATCTGTTGACATATATAGGAATCTTTTTATTATAAGTTTTTTTTTTACTTCTACGCAATTTAGTATGTTTAAAAATCTGAATTACATATATAACACAGGATTTAAAGTGATTTTAACAAAATAAATAAATGGATAAATTGAAATAAGTATATTATTGAATTTTAAATTTACTTTCTTCAAATATCCACAATAATTTTTACTTATTTATTAATTAATAATTTGAAAATGCTAAATTTGTTACTTCATATTTTGCAAAGCCAACGAAAAAAGGAAAGATGATTCAATTATAAACCTATGTTATTAGTTTATTTTTCCAGTAGATAGCGTCACTAAAATTAAAGAAAATTAGATTAAAAAATCATACAAATTACTCAAGTGCAAAAAATTTTTGCAGTCTATTTCAATAAATAAGAATAAATTCAAATTTAACAATCAAATTCAATCTATTTCAATTTAATATAAATGTATTATATATTCATGTATTACGCTATATACATGTATAAATATGCTATGTATAAATATATTTACATCCAAATATAATCATTCAGACATTACGAAATGACATTACGAAATCATATACATTCAGAAGTGAAAGAATGTTTTCACTTCTTCGTTACCGCACTCCTTGTGTTTTAATTCAACTATCCAAAAAAATTTCAACAATAAGAGCTAGAGAGCTAAGATTGGTGGCATTTTAAAGCAATTTTCAAGACCTTTTTCAATGATATATAACACAATTAGGGCTCAAAAAAATTTATTTTATTTGAATTTAAAATTTGAATTTTTCAAAATACGCCGCTTGAAAAATTTTCAAATTTTTTTTAATAATACTTTATATAGTACTGAAATGATTGTATAAGTTTGAAAGTGGGATATGTATGGGTTCATGTAAAAATATTGCATTGAATACAGTATTCCTGATTTTGAAAACACGAAATTACTTAATACAATATGTTTTAAAGCCTAGAAAATTAGAAGATGTGTAAGTAATCGTACTTGTTTTGTATAATTGAAAGTAATCATACTTGTTTTGAAAAAGATATAGAACCATTTTTATCAGACTGTATATACTTCAGCACATACAGTACTAGACTTTCAACCACTTTCTTGCTTTCAGTGCAAGATTTTCAAATTTTCTTATTTTCAATTAAATTCTGAAAATAAAACAAAAACAAGTAATATATAAAAAAAAAAATTTTAAAGTCAATTCCTACTTAGGTCAACAAAGAAAAAATTTAAGTGTGAACTAATAGTAGGAATTGAAAAAAAGGATTGCCTGCCAGAACCTTGCCTACTGTGCGAGATCAAGAGAGGGGGAAAGAGAGAGAAAAAGTTTATCAGGTTGAGGATTCGATCTCGCAACCTACAGGACGGGAGAAGGTCACGATACCACAGTGCTACCGTTTACACAGTAACAAGAGGGAAATTACTATTCAAGAGCCAGGGACGCTCTAGGTCTAAAACTAAAATTGATTAATTAAATTTAATTAATTAATTAATATTTGAAAAAACTGTATTAACATCAAGTGTCATCCACTACAAGTTTAAAAAAATGTATTTGAACTTGAGTGGATGAATAAAAAGTACTTTTATTAACGATTGAAAATTTGAACAAGATATATATAGAGAGAGTGTGAACTAATAGTAGGAATTGAAAAATCTACAGCAAAGAAAGATCAAAAGATCAAAAACACTAAATACAAAGTTGGTGAGTAGGTGATGATAAATTATGATAAAACACTGTATCCTGGAGAGATCCTATTAGTGGACATTGAAAATTTCACTATAAATGTAATGGTTTCAACAGGAAACTACAGATATGCATGACCCTCAACAAAGGACATTCATGCTTACAGCTTGATAGGTATAAAATATGAACTGCCCCAGCCTACACCTTGTAATAGCAGAGAAAGCCAATATAAATTTCTTGATAAATAATTTTACATGTGCCTATTTATGGATAAAATTTTTACTATAATTAAATAAACCATTATTAAAATAATGTATTATTCTTGCCTACTAATAATTGCATCAAAACTAGTTTGTTATATGAAAATAGTCAACTTTAATAGTGATTTGTCATTCCTTCATACTCAGCATCATTCCCTCATTTCTTCAATAATTTAGCATAAAAATGTAATCAAATTAAAATAAATTTTTTTATTTTAAAAATTTGATTAATTTAAAATTTGATTTTTTAAAAATTATATGATAAATAAATTTATATTATTGGAATTTAAAACTTTAAATTTTTTAATTTATGCAACTTAATTTTTTTAATTAAAGCTTATTAAATACATTTATTTTCTAATTAACATTAAAATTTTAAAAATTAAAATTATTGTGGATATTTGAAGAAAGTAAATTTAAAATTCAATAATATACTTATTTCAATTTATTCATTTATTTATTTTGTTAAAATCTCTTTAAATCCTGTGTTATATATGTATTTCAGATTTTAAAACATACTAAATTGCGTAGAAGTAAAAAAAAAAAAACTTATAAGAAAAAGATTCTTATATATGTCAACAGATGGCGAAATTGATGCTTTCGTCAAACCGGCAATTGAGTGCCGAAATCGCTTTTTAAAATTTAGAATTGCGTTCTCGGACATTGTCTGGGATATTTAGATAAGATTGTCTAAGAAAACCTAACCGCATCGAAGGACGATAAGATTGTCTAAGAATACCTAACCGTATCGAACGACGATTGGAGATAGAACTGAGGCAACCCTTATACTTTTCGCCAAATCCGCTAAGCGAGTGGCAAGCCACCAAGTGAGTGCTCAAAAAACGAGTCTCAGAATATGCAGCCGGGATCGGAGGAGCCCTCCTTTTCGAATCCCCTTTACGATTCCAAGAAAACCAGCGCCCCCCTCCCCTCAGCAAACACCCCAAACACCCCTCTCGCAAATGACCCTACGACAGTAGAATCCGCTGTGTGTGTAAGCGTACATAGGGTCACATGTCACATGGATAACTAGTTCAATCTGGCGTCAAAAAATCCGCCAGCGCACAGTGGCACTCGACAGCTGCACAAGCTACCGTCGACGAAAAATTGAATTTTCCGCCCAGTGTGCAAGCTCCAATTGACTCTTGTGGTCTACTGCTGGAACGACGTCCAATGGAAAATTTCCGCCATTGATAAAAACGCCATGTGTGCAACGGGCCTAAAGAGCTGAAATTTTGCATGGTGCTTCTTCTATAGTGGAGTTTATACTGGAGGGGTAAACTGAGAAACATTTTTGAAAAATTCCTCTTCGATTTTTTAAAATTAAATTTTTAAGCTGTTTTTCTAATTTTTTTAAGTTTGCATTTAAAATGATAATCCGAGGGTTATAAAATTTATATCACGAGAAAAATCATAAAAATTCCTTTAAAACGGAATCTTTTTCGAATAGTTACCTCCTTTTTCTGATTTTTGGTGAATTTTTAAAGATTAATTTTTAGAATTTAATTTATGAAATGCTGATCACGTAGTTTCTTTTCTTTTTGTGATACTTTAAATTAATTTTGCGTTACGTGCATAACAACGAAATAAATTGACAAAAGAAATATTAAAATACGGTAAAAGATAAAATTTAACCACTAGATTAACTGAGATGGGAGTTTTTTAAGAATGCAGTTCAAATTAGTATGTTTTAAAACAACTTTCCCGGCTCTGCTTTTTGTCCTTTGTTATTTGCAGTTTTCTCATCGCTTGAACCGATTTACAATATCTACTTTTTCTACGGTTTTTGGCCTTAAGAAAATTAAAAACCGATACGGTTTTTGGCCTGTCGACAATAAAAAACAGAATCACCAAAGTAAGGAAAATAGGCTTCGTGTGAAATCTCGCCTTACTTTGAATAAATTAAAGGGGCATCTTGCACTTTACCTTTTGGGTGATGTGGAAAAAAGTGCGTCCCTTGGGTGATGTGGAACAAACTGAGCTTTTAAGGAAAAAATAAATAATAAAGGCAAATGTAAATTATAAAACTTATTTCTAATTAAACAGTGGATCAAACAAATCTAATTAAATCTAATTAAACAGTAAACTTATTTAATCCAAGCGTGCGAATCACGCAACACTGTGTTATTAATTCTCAATAAAATCAGACGTATAATCAGACGAAGGTCCGCAGGCTCAAAGTTTCTTTCTTTCTTATTGTTTGTATATCATTTCAGTAGAAACGCGCTATGCGCATTCTGTCTGGCCAGATGAACATGAAGAGCGGGGGTTGCAGCCCAGTATTTTTTTGATGGAATGCATCAAAATTTTTATATCTATATATCTACCCGGGCATCGCTGGGCAATAATGCTAGTATATATATATATATATATATATATATATATATATATATATATATATATATATATATATATATATATATATATATATATATATATATATATATATATATATATATATATATGGGCCGTGGCGTCCTTGTGGTACAGCGTGCTGGTTTTCGGTGTTGAGAGTGCTCAGATCGAATCCTGGCGAAGCGCCAATAAAATGCCTCCGTTTGTGTCATCCCTTCATAGGGGGCAATACTGGTCTGCCTATAAGGCGCCCCCATAATAAAATGGCCAGCAAAATTGCCGTGAGTTATAGGCGAACGTCTTCGCGACAAGTGCCTCCGCATTGAGAATATATATATATATATATATATATACACAGGGTGGGCAAAAAATCCGTATAAACTTTAAAAATTCAGAAAAACCGGAAAAATAATCAAAATAAAAAAAAGGTTTGCAGGGTTAGCATCGCTAGATCACGGGATTTTTTTTTTAAGACAGGTAAAACAAAATAACTCAAAAATCAGCCAACAAGTGGCGCTGACTTACACCTGTGAAAGAAAAGATACGCATTTAACGAAAGAAAAAGAATCCTCCTAAATCGGTTATTACAGCGGTAGGTGTTCCATATGACCCCCAGCACAGGGGATAATACATTGAAGGCGAGTCACAAATCCAGCAACGGCAGTGTGCAGCAAGTCCGAATATATACAAGACACCTCTCGGCGGTTCGCATCTTTCAGTTCCAAGACATTGGATGGACCAGATAGATACACCCGGGATGATACACCCCTTTGACTTGCTTACGTCAGCGCCACCTGTCGGCTTTTTTTGAGTTTTTTTCCTATCTTAAAAAAAACGATACCTAACACTGCAAACGATTTTTATTTTGGTTATTTTTCCGGTTTTTATGAATTTTTAAAGTTTATAGGGATTTTTTGCCCACCCGGTATATCTCTCTATCTATCTATCTATCTATATATATTAGATATCCAGTATAATATCAGATATAATAGATAGAGACTTATACGGTTAAAGATATTTATGATAGAAACGGTAATAATAACTTACTTGATTTGTTACAACCTTTATTAATTATATCGTAAAATCTGTGTGAATATACAATAAATTTCAAAGATGTATATCATTAAAGAATATTTCTCTTATAACCGCTGATAATGGTTTTATGAAATATTTTTCTCTCTAAATTTTAAATTCAAAGTGAAACTTTCCAATATTTTTTTCAAACTGTTACAATTAAATTTTGAATAGTTTTTAATGTTCCGAGGTTCAGATATAAATTGAATTATTACTTTCTTTATCAAGTATTTTATCCTTTATCATGTGATAAATTTCCTATATGCTGGTTTAAATTTTAAACTTATATGCTAAACGTTTTTTTATGAAAATATATTAGAGAACAAAGATTTGTTGTAAAAGATAATGTAATATATTTTATCAATCATTAAATCTTTCGTATTGGCGCAATTTTCCTCAAATAGTGACATTTAGGTATATCTATATCTATAAAGGAAGAAGTCCTGACTTATATATACATACACGTATCAACGCCCAGCAAAAAACTATTGGAGATACAGATATCAAATTTTAGGAGCTTATTACTTTTGTGCTGAAGGCGTCATTTAAGAAGCGATTTTTCAAAATTCGCCCCCCAAGGGGGGGAGGGGGGCAAAACGTGTTTTTTACATATTCCTTCATATCTCAAAGAAGGATATTTATATCCATAACATTCTTGCTTTAAAATGTAAGTAACATGAACACCTAAAAACCAATTTCAGGATTTTTCAAAATTAGGCCCCCAAGGGGGGGAGGGGGAAAAACGTGTTTTTACGTGTTTTATCACATTTTCCTTCATATCTCGAAGAAGAAAACAGATATCCATAAGATTCTTGCTTTAAAATGTAAGGAACATAAATACCTAAAAACCAATTTCAGGATTTTTCAAAATTCGCCCCCCAAGGGGGGGAGGGGGGTAAAACGTGTTTTTTACATATGCCTTTATATCTCAAAGAAGAAAATCGATATCCATAAGATTCTTGCTTTAAAATGTAAGAAACATGAATACCTAAAAACCAATTTCAGGATTTTTCAAAATTCGCCCCTCAAGGGGGGGAGGGGGCAAAACGTGTTTTTTACATATGCCTTTATATCTCAAAGAAGAAAATCGATATCCATAAGATTCTTGCTTTAAAATGTAAGAAACATGAATACCTAAAAACCAATTTCAGGATATTTCAAAATTCGTCTCCCAAGGGGGAGAGGGGGGCTAAACGTGTTCTTACGTGTTTTATCTATATATATAAAGAAATCAACACCCAGCAAAAACTATTGGAGATACAGATATCAAATTTTAAGAGCTTATTACTTTTGGGCTGAAGGCGTCATTTAAGAAGCGATTTTTCAAAAATCGCCCCCCAAGGGGGGAGGGGGGGCAAAACGTGTTTTTTAATATTCTTTCGTATCTCAAAAGAAGGAAATTGATGTCCATAAGATTCTTACTTTAAAATGTAAGGAACACGAATACCTTAAATCCAATTTCAGGATTTTTTAAAATTTGGCCCCAGGGGACGGGGAGGGGGGCTTAACGTGTTTTTTCACGTATTCCTTCATATATCAAAGAAAGAAACAGATATCCATAAGATTCTTGCTTTAAAATGTAAGGAATACGAATACCTAAAATCCAATTTAAGGATATTTCAAAATTCGGCCCCCAAGGGGGTCAGGGGGGGGCTAAACGTGTTTTTACGCGTTTTTTACATATTCCGTCATATCTCAAAGAAGGAAACAGATATCCATAAGATTCTTGATTTAAAATGTAAGAAACACGATTAAATGTAACAAACACGATCAATGTCACGATTTTTCGACATTCGCTTTAGATTTTGAAAAAATTGCTAGAAACAATCCAATAATTTATATTTCCTATATATCACTATTTTGAACACCAAATTGGTGGTAGGAGAAAAGAGAGAGATCAACCTTAATTAAATGAAGTGTGGAAAGGTGTGTGTGTGTGTGAATTGTATATATTTCGGTTGTTAGTACGTATACATCTAGAGCTCAGGTTAACTCCATTCATTTTTATTATCCTGGGCAACGTCAGGTAATTCTTTGTTTATGAAACCGGCGATTTTCACAAGGGTTTACGGGGAAGCCCTCAAACTCCTCGAAGGGCCGGGATCCAGTGGGTTATCAAAATTGAAAGAAACATTTTAATGTTGACATTAGCATGGGGGGTGGGTTATTATAATATGCTGATGGGATGATGACCAGTGGAGAGGGGTATAGATTGCCATAAAATACAAATATACATATCATACAAGTAAGCTTTATTAAGGGTTCACCCGTGCAACGCCGGGTATATAAAGCTAGTATTTCAATATATTCTTTGAATTATTTGAAAAGTATTTATGAAGAATTGCATATAGTTAGTGTATTCTTAAGTATTAAGGATTATAATATATGAATGATCATATATATAATTTATTCTATTTAGAATATGTTGAACATATTCTAAATAGAATATGTTCAACATATTCTTAACTTTAGCATGGGTGAGCTTTACTCACCCATGCTAAGTACAGAATTTATATATATATATATATATATATATATATATATATATAGATATATATATATATATATATTATATATATATATATATATATATGTATATATATATATATATATATATATATATATATATGTATATATATATATATATATATATATATATATATATATATTATATATATATATATATATATATATATATATATATATATATATATATATATATATATATATATGTATATATATATATATATATATATATATATATATATATATATATATATATATATATATATATATATATATATATATATATATATATATATTATATATATATATATGTATATATATATATATATATATATATATATATATATATATATATATATATATATATATATATATATGTGTTGTAACTGCTTTTTGTAGCATCTTTCCTTGTGTGTACAAGTGTAAGTTTGAGTTACTTTTTAAACGTTAATGCGTTTTTTAATAACTATGATTAAGAAACTTTTAGTAAAGAATCATGGGGGAATTTAAGTTGTAAAACAATATGGAAGTTTCTTTCATCTAGAAGAATTTTTCGCCTACTTCTGCGATTATCTCGTATGAAAGTTTCCTTTCAGTGAAACTTTAGACAGAATGTTATCAGTTGCAACACGTAGTTTTTCTATGACTCGTTTCTTTGGGATAACGGAGAAAATTTCTTCAGTATATCCATACTATTGTACATCAATCTTCGAACTTACACGTGAAATATTTAAAGTGGAAAACATTTTCGGAATCTCTCGGGGATTTCCAGCTGAGCTAGATTCTCAGATAACATCATTTGAAACAACGACTAAATGTCTTCAGATTCCTCGCAACTGCCCGAAAACTTCTAACATGGTTAGGTTTTCGGAATCGGTTGTGTTCACTAACAAGTTTAGATTTGCTGTTCTGTTTCCAGTACACACTGCCTTAGATTTTGTTTATTTCATTTGCCATAGAAGTTTTTACGCATTTTCTAGAAAGAGAAGAAACAAAAACAATGAGGAATGAAATATAATGAATGAAAAAGAAATTTTCATAACTGATTACACAGTCTTTGGTATGTAAACCATTTGTTTAGCTTTACTACTGAACTGTACTCGTCAGTGTTAAGTGGTACGAATTTGAAAGGTAATGTGTGCATTTTTCAAAATCGATTACGCCGTCTATTATGTATAAGGCATACAACCCTTTGTTTAGCTCCACTATTGAACTGTAGTCGTCAGTGTTTAGTGGTACAAATTTAAAAGATAATGTGTTTTCAAAATTGATTACGCCGTCTGTGATGTGTAAGGCATGAACCCTTTGTTTTGTCTTAACTACTGAACTGTGCCGGCAGTGTTAAATGATACGAATTTAAAGGATAATATGTGTGTTTTTCAAAATTTATTACGCAGTCTATGATGTATAAGGCATAAAACCCTTTGTTTAGCTCAACTATTGAACTGTACTTGTAAGTGTTAAGTCGTACGAATTTAAAAGATAATGTGTGTATTTTTTCAAAATTGATTACGCAGTCTATGATGTGTAAGACATAAACCATTTGTTTAGCATAACAATTGAAGTGTACTTGTCAATCTTAAGTGGTACGAATTTCATAATAAAAAATACAATAACAGTGTTTATTTGCAGATTCACTTCAGAATACAATAAGAACAGATATAACTGTTATGAGGGGTACCAGAAATACCCCTTTCCGTTGTGCAAAATTTAGGGAGATGAACTCCAAAGTGAACTATGCGATTATATATAAAATAACATTTATTATACACTTTTTTACAAGAGAGGTGAGTTTTACATATTATATATAAGATCTTGATTAGACATATAACAGAATTAGGGTATACTATTTCCGCTTCCTGCGGCAGAACCATTACAGGTCGAGTGAAATAAAGTCATACTTTTCGTAATCTCTCAAAGGGCATGAGCACTATTTAAAGGGGAAGAAATGACCAACCTGGGGAACTTTGATGAAACAGCAGGGCAAGGCATGGAGTCGTTGAGGCACTTCTACCGGAGGAGGCTTTAGTTATCGGGCTAAAAATCATGGGCCCCCTTCATTGGAGGAGGCAGCAGAATCGGCGCTGGCGGTTGAACACGGACATCTCACCATTTTATGGGGGAGTCTTTTTTTCCAGGGCTTTCTTCGCAGCTCGCTACCTCAATCTGTCTCTCCGACCCTCCTCTCCGATTTTCTCCCACACTCGGGGTTCATTTTTTCCCCATTTGGATTATGACTCCTCCCCAGGTCAGTTATTCACGTAAATTTATTGCCTCTTCGAGTTTTTTATTCGAGGGCAGGATGCTCCGACATCCCCACTGTTGACCCACGTGGTACTCTTATTTCCAAGAAAATTGGATGTCCGTTGAATTTCCTGGAATTTCTTTCTCCCGTCCTGAGGAATTCAGGGGGTGCGATGTTTCTTGGAAAATTGGTGCAGTTCCCCCTTTTTCCAATATGGCCGTTTTATGCCCCGTAATCGTGTTGGAAAAACAAAATGGCTTGACGTTGGAAGGATTTCAAAATGTCCAAATTGTGGATCCTTCACAACAATAACCAATGGTTAAAAATAAGTATAAACTATGAGCATGATTTACAGAATTACCCGTACTTAGAAAATATTCTCCGAGAGAGCCCACTTTATTTAAAGTAGAACCTATCACCCCACGAATTAACTCCTGCCTAATTTCTTACGGATTGTTAAAGTTCGACAGCTTGTATTTTAATCGTCAGCGTTATCGGCATAAACAATGATCATGATTTACAGTTACCCGTACTTAGAAAATATTCTCTGAGACGGCCCACTTTATTTAAAGTAGAGCCTATCACCCCTCGAATTAACCCCTGCCTAATTTCTTATGGATTATTTTAGTTTGACAGCTTGTATTTTAATCGTCAGCGTTATCGGCTTGGATTTTTGCGACTATAGACAGCATCGGACATTTAAACTCCACCTCTTCAGTGCTAGATAGAAAGAAAGAACACACCCAACCCTCTCCTTACCACGTTCTGTTTTAAACAGAAGAATCTCTGATCATGTCATATTTTCCAATTTTAGTGTCACCGTGCTTATTTATTGATCACGTAGAGGAAAAGATTATGCTTACATCATGCACGGGAACCTTGGCCACAGAAAGTCAACTTAACTGGATATTCGTAAGGAAACATAAATAATAAAGTCAAATCTTGCAAATTACAAATGACGTTTTCTCAGTAATTTTATCACTTTTGGGAGCAATTGTAATGTGGTAAATACATTTGAAGAATAACGACTTTATATTTGAAAACTCTAGAATTCTAAAGACTAAAAAAATTAATACGCCATGAAAACAAATGATGTATTTAAAAAAAACTTGGGAGAGGTTCAATAGTTTGTTTTTTCCTTAATAGAATTTTAATAAAACAAGAAAGCTTTGAATTTCAGGGTGAGGAGCTTGGGCATTGATCCCCTTTCTTCTTCTTATGTCCCTGACACATACAGAAGTTAAAAAATTTGAAAACTGTGTAAATATAGTCCTTGTAAGTAAAGATTTGAAAACCGTAGTCCTTAGAGTGTGCTGTTACTCAATGAGGTTCATATTCTCAAAAGGGATAGTCATCGATTTTTCACAGTCAGAGATATTGCACAATGCATAAAATCTTCAGGTTTCTGAACTAACATTTCTTTCAAAGCTGCCCACGTGATATAGTGGTTAGCGCGGTGAGCCTTCACGCAGTGGGCTTGGGTTCAAATCTCGAATAGGACTTAATCGTTCCCGTGTTGTCCCATCGTATGGAGTAATGTTGGCTCACCTAAATGGTGCTCCCACAACAGAGTAGCTAATACGTTTTCGTGGTCTCGATGGAGCGAATGTCTTCAGGAGCTAAGGCCTCATCACATAGAATCCGCCAGCATTAGTGTTACTCGTATTGAAATATATTTAACCAATTACAAACCTCCAAACGATTAGCCACAAACATTTTAAGGTCTGAAATTGGTTTGTTGTTGTTGTTGCTGTTACTAATCCTATCTGATCTAGCCGATAGACTAGACACGATCCATGAGACCAAAAACATTTAAAAAATCCAAGACAAGGAGGGGACTCTGCGTCAAATCCTCCTTTTCAAGTCCCAAGCAAGAAAGAAGATGGTCAAGGGTGATATGATTGGTGTGACATTATCCACACATGGGGAAGATCTTACTGCCTTGATCAAATTTAAGGCACTTCGGTCGATGCCTTAGTCTGTGATTGGTTTAAAATATGCCAATACGAGTAACGCTAATGCTGACGGATTCTATGTGAACAGACCCTTAATCGTTTGCCGCATTGGAAAAATAGTATATATTTCTTTACCGGTGGTCTGTCAACATATATTTCCGGATCGCTGTTAGTATTCTTCTCCTTATCTCGCTTTAAATTTCCTTCATGTAAATCTTATCTATCATACTCTATCTATCATGTAATATATACATACTATTATCTATCATGTAACTCTATCGCATCATACTATGGCATCATATATTCCATTTTTTATTTGGGAAATATTGACATAAAAAACAGAAAACGCTTTCCAAATCTATTATAACGAGGTCTTAGTACGAACTTGTTTTCATATTTTACGTATCAGAATGTAGTCGATACGTATCATCGTTACGTTTCAGAAAAAATTTATAAAAATAGCCATTTTTTTCCAGAAAGATATATCTGCAGTTCAGCATTTTGTTTTCAGTTTCACTTTTTATTAAATATATGAAAATAGTAAATAATATATGTTTTGCTCCTGCAAAATTCACTACAAAATATAAAACACATAAATTTTGCTCCTCTCGGATTAAATTCCAGGCAGTTAATCTCATCTCCGGTTGCAATTGCCTAAGACGGAAGGGGGAGCCATCGCTTATTCTCGACGCCAGTCAAAATAAAAGCAATTGGCAAGAGATCTTGTTCCGTAATTTACTTTGACGATGACAGATTGTCAGGCTTCCTTTTCACACAAAATAAGGGAGTTTCAAATTAACAGCATCCAGTTTCCTACTTTTTTTGTGGTTTTGTCATGGACATGTAAAAAAAAAGAAAAAAAAAGAAGGTTGGAATTTTGGAAGTAAATTCTTGCAAAAAATATCCTCAAAACACATTTAAAGTAGAAATAATTCCGAGGACCAAAAATAGGTTACTAATTAAATAAATATAAATTGTCTGTGAGCATTTCGACAAGTTAATCTGTGGTTTGATTCATGACAGTAGCAGCTCTATAAATCATGTGCCTTGACATTTGAATGAGGAAGAATGGAGACGGGGAATCTTTCTTCGCCCATTTACTTCAACAGCGTGTACTTCACGGATTTCAGTTTCACCGGAAATGGAGGCAATTAAAGGTAAATCGGGAGCCTTTTATTGTCGATTAAATATTTCTATTTATAATTTATTTTGCGCTTTAATGCGTTTTAAATGATTGGTTAGGATTATTTTACTGAATACAGCGATTTCCATTGTTTATAAAATATCCAACTCATTTTTTCTCCTGTTCTTAGCATAAAGGTTCATATTTATGACCGCAGAATAATAATTAAGCTTTCAATTTATTAGAGTCCACGTGAAAGATAATCAAAGAGAGACGAATATTATCAATCCCAAAGGCATGGTTTGATGTAAACGTTGTTGTTAAATGCATTAATTAATGCCTCCATCATTAGATTTAATTTTTCTTGCTGTAAAATGTAAAAATTACCTATTTAGCAGTCGATGCTCTTGTGATATGATGATTAATTCGTACTTTTCTGAATGTTATTAATTTCGAATTTCAATAAACTACTCACACATTGTTCATTATCGTAGCTAAACTTCTATGAATAACAAACTTGCTAAACAATGCAATGTAACTCTCTAAAATAATACATTATCATTTATAGGTTTTTCTCTTAAATGAAAAGTTCTTTTGAAGAATTACCTTTATTATATTTCATTGTTTATGTATATCGATACTATTTATATTTTGTATATTAATAGAGAAGAAAAAATTCCTTAATATTAAATTTGTAATTTGTAAAATTCATATTTTTTTCAGGTGCCCCAAATTATAGTTATTATTTTTATCTTTTAATGTAAATATATTTTGTTAGTTTAACAATCTAGTACTTTTATCTTGTGGTGTAACTTTTGCACCGGAATATAACTGAGGCGTTCCCACTGAAAGGAGGGTAAGTGCCAAAGTTTCCGAAGAATATTTTTTCACTGATGCAAGGTTTTTTTTCCAAGGCTAATGACGTGGAAAAGAATATAAATGCCTAGATAATTTGGTTTAGTTCTGAGCTAGGCACTTACCTCCTTTACCTCACCTTTAGCCTAGGAAAACACCCTTGTATTAGTGTAAAAATACTTTTTCGAAACTTTGGCACTTACCCTCTTTTAAACGGGAACGCCTCAATTGACTTTTTATGCACCAGTTTATGTGTATAAGTATTCAATGACAGTCTTTCAAGAAGAGAATTAGACCTGCTCCTCTTAAAGTCAAAGCCGACACATCTTGATCTCAAAATCACCGTGACGATGCAAGAATATCTTTATTTCGATTTCACTCCGCCATTGGCCTTTGAGCCGCCAACTTGTCATAGTGGATAGCGTCTTCGCTTTCCCCGCTGTGGTCTTCGATTCGACTCCGTAGTAAGGGCTTATTCACACTGCGTCCGCAAGCGTCAGCGTTGCTCGTATCGCCATATTTTAACCCTTTGAGGGGCGCCGTTTGCACAGTGCAAATGTCTAAATCTTATCTTTTTTTACTTGCATTCTATGCATTCCAGTTAAATGAGTAGAAAAACGGTTAGCGCTGCCATCTGTTATCAGTTGAAAGAATTAAAAACATTTTGAAACCTTTAATTGAAAATTTTTTCAAGATTCTTTAGGTTAAAAAAAAAATCGGGAGAAAAATCTGCACCGTGCAAACGGTGGAAGTTGTTGCCTTGTCTACTGAGGCTCCAGGGACATAAGTAACAACAACGTAAGTCTATGAGTTATAAAAAAGAGACAGTTTTCAAGAAATGAAAGCTGTAAATTCAGAACCAGAAACTTTTGAATAAATACCTTAACCTTTTCCTTACGGGGGGGGGGGGGATAGCATGTATCCCAAGAATACTGGCCCAAGAATATATATATAATCTCCTTAATGGGCGTTCTTACAAAGAGGGTATGAAATTTCCCGTTCTAAAGAGTTCTAAAGAGGGAATAGGAAAAATGAGCCCCGTCAGCTAAAGGTTATTTTTATACACATCTTTTTTTGGGGATGTATAACATCAGGCTAGTTTCCCTGCATTATCGTTTTATGCAACTTCAAAGCCATCTATTTGCCTCGTAAATTGAACTTGAGACCTTTTAGTTTTCCGTATCACCAAATCTTGCGTTCCACTATACAATTTAATTTTTTTATAATCTTCTCTAATGAGCCTAACAGATTTATTTTTATCATAATTTTGTATTTTGCAACGAATTTTTTATTCGTGCATCAATATTTTCTTAATGATAGATAAAATAAATTATGAGCATATAGTCATACGTACGCTACATCATAACATACCAACAGTATTACATTTAAATATGTTGTGGGGCTATCTCCCTAACGGATAACATAGGAACCGAATACATCACGATAAAAAACGAAATAATTCATTTTCCGAAATAATTCATTTTCCGAAATAATTAATTAATTAATTAATTAATTAATTATAAACTGTAATATTATGTATCAAAAATCTTTATTAACAAATCACCTAGCGTAACGTAAAGTAATCTGGGATATAAGTGATCAAATAGAAAGGCCAATTATAAATACCCAGAGACTAGCATTAGGACCAGAGAACAGAAGTTTAAAAATTTCAGCCCTAAGTAACGCAATTCTTCTTTGAAATTAGTTTTATGCTAGAGGATTTTGGAAAACAATATTTTTGGATGAACTGTAATCAACTTTCTTACAGGAGAATGATGCCATATAATCTCTACATCTTACAAATCTGGCTCTCAACCTAAAAAAATACAATATTCATTGAAACGAAAAAGATTATGGGAGTCGCTTCCAGTCTACGATGAGAATCCTACCAACTTTTAGAGAGACAGGACAACACTGTCTCCACAGTTGCACTACTAAGCCAGAGTTAACTGGGACCCCAAGCACCGAATTTTAGAAGTACTCTTTTTCAGCTTCCAAACGGAAGTTACCAATATATTTTGGAAACAAGAGGAAATTAAAATAACTCGATGCTCCCACAAACCATTCGACGTCTTTTGCCAGTATTCAGAATGGGTTTCGGCCCCGAAACTCTGAACATATCTCTATTAAGAGTTGCATAAAAATCCCAAAATAATGTATTGCAAAAAATTGAACCTGAAATTTAGTAATAAAGAATAAACAAATTTAAATAAAATTTAACTTCGAATATTAGTAGCAAAAGTGTGTCCTACGTATATGCTTCTCAAAAATAAATTTTAAGGGTCATTTTATTGTTTGATTTGGGTTTTTGTGTTACTAATCTCAGAGTTGCCCTACAATAACGGCAACTATTAAATAAGTTAGTTTTATGTGTATTTACCCCAACAAAAGATTACGACAGGAACTGGAAGCGTTGCCTCAGAGTTATTTCCTTACAGAAATATACACACTTCCCGAACGTCTTTTCAAACAATATTTATACGAGCTTCAAATCAACAAATGAATACTTCCCGTTCTATGCCAAATGGGGATGAAAAGAATGAAACCGTAAGTTGTTTGTTAGAAGCAGAGAATTTCAATAAATATCAGGGAAATGAACTATAGGAGGAATCAGTTTTCTGGAGCACAAATGGGTAAGTTTATCTATAGCATGAATTATGACTCGGAAACTACAAATCATCTGCCTCGTCGCCAGAATAGCGAACAATAGGCTGGAGTGATATTTCTAGCGTTTACTTAAGCAAAGAGCATTTCCTTGGCTTCAGTAACTTCGGCGGAAATTGCGATCATTAAACATAAATCTATGATAGTTCCTCATTATCGCATATTAAATAGGTCTACTGAAATATTTTGAGCATCATAGTGCAATCTAGATAATTGCTCAGATGCGGTGGGTTCATTTCATCTTTCAGCTAGATATATTTTGTATTTATATATTAGACATTGAAGACAATAAGTTCATTTTACCCATTTTAATATATTAAAAATTAAAAGATGTATTTATTATTGGTATAAAATGATATTTTTTGAAAAAATCAAACTCCTTTGTTATGGATGGTAACGAAATATATTTTTAGAGATCACATGTAATATATATATATATTTCAAGAATAAATTTAATTCTGTTGTATTATGGCATATTTTGATATGTCAATTTTTCATGTTTTCGGCAAATTAAAAAAGTAACTTTTGTTGTGAAATATAAAATCGCTCATTTAAGTTTTTAATCTAATATTAATTGTTTATACTCATATTCATCCTCAAGCATATGGCTTGTCTTCAATGAAAATTTTCTGTTAGGGACTAAAATATTCAATTAGGAACCAAGTATTACCTCTTTTATACATAACATCATTTGCCAGTACGTATAACTTAGTATTATTTCATAATTCCAATATCAGCTTTTGCCGCATTAAAGAACCAATTTTAAGCATGATACATTAACTTAAAACATAAAATATAACTAGTTAGTACCCATCAAAATATGACGGCTAGATAGTAAATAAATGCCCTAATGCACAAATTTTACTCAACACATCATTGCCAAATGTTGAAAATCATAATAATACACAGAAACAAATTAATGTATTTAAGCGGCCTCGTGCTTAGTGAAAAAGTGCCCCGTGCTAAAGCCAGATTTTAAAATGCCACTGAGCATGCGCAGAAAGCAATTTTGTTTATTTTAAATTATTCCTAATTTAACAGCGCAAAATAAACAGTTATCCTCGGGTTTAATCTTATATTCCAAAAACATAATTATCATAAAAATAAAAATGACACACAGAGAGAGAGAGAGAGAGAGACTCCTCGGAATAAACGTGTTTATCATTAAAACATGCCACTAAGCTTGCGCAGAAATCAATTTTTAATTGTAAATTATCG
Source organism: Dolomedes plantarius (assembly GCA_907164885.2). NCBI lineage: Eukaryota > Metazoa > Arthropoda > Arachnida > Araneae > Dolomedidae > Dolomedes > Dolomedes plantarius. The sequence continues at coordinate 103,664,078 of OU015496.1, forward strand.
CTAATTAATAAAAATTGCGGTTACAAAATCCAAATTTGACAAATCTACAGATTACAATCTTTCGTTTAAGACCCAAATGAAGTAAATTGATGCAATAGTTTTCTCACACTGGCTTCCCAAAATGTCGGCTTAGCAACATAAATATATAGATTTTTCGGACATATCAACATCTGCCATAACGCCACAGATTTGTTTAATGGGCACTTTGTTGAAAATTATTTTTAATTTCACAACGGTTACCTTATTTTTTATATTACCTTTCTAATTTTATTTCCTTTCAAACCCACCTTCATTTCCAACAACGTCTCCCGCATAATTCACTTAGATTTTTTTTTTAGATATTGCTAGCATTATTCCTTATCTCGTGCTGAAAAATATCGCTTTATATTTTTTAATTTCGAGTTTATAATAAATATAGTTTTTCATAGACATTTTCTTAAGTTACCTGTTGATACTTTAACCATAATTAACTGTCTCTTCTTTCAGCTGACATTGTCATGTATTCAGTTTCACCTTTTCCGAAATTTAAAAATAAATGCAGTTTGAAATGTTGTTAAAATAACCTATAACTTTGAAATCCCTGTCCCAATTTTTAAGAACCCTATTTCAAAGTGTTTTAACTTCTTGTTGTAAACGGAATGTGAATATGCGTCATCTTTAGGCGGCCACCTAAATTGGTAGGAACCACCCAGCCAAAGCTGTCAATCATATATTTACAGTACCAACTCTTCGGGGCGCCAGAGAGAGACTTTGTACAGAGTGACAGTACCGATGTCATAAAACATCGAAAATTAAGGATACAGCTATAAAACTGATATCAAAGGTCGAGAAGCAAGGAACTGCCCGGCGAGAAAATGCTCCAGACACGGGCAGGCACCAGTATTAATTAAAATGCACCGGAACATTTAATCCCTTACCAGTGACTTACCAGTGACGTCCGAACCCAGTTAAATTAGTGATTATTTTCCGTGATGCCCGTTTTCCTTCCGAACTGATTATTTTACTACTTTCACAATATATGGCGGTATTTGTCCTTCATTTATTTCATTGGTGAGGAATGGGGGCGTGGTCAGTTATAAAGACGCGGATTGGGAACGAGTGTTTCGCACTGTTAGTCGGGAAAAAATTCCATTTTTTGCTGCATTTTTCTGAAATATGTGTCACAGGTAAGGGTTTAAGATGCAACCAATGCAGTGACGGGGACCGGGAATAGAACCTATGAGCAGAGTGACCCATCCCTCACCCCAATAAAGGGGTGTTGCGAGTGAATGGAAATGCAGTAGGGCCACAACTAATGGTAAAGAAAGAAAAGGAAATATATATACCAGTGTTGGAGCGTTTTCAGGGAGCCCCTATTAAAAAATAAAAATAAACTAAGCTGCTACATGGCCGATGAGAATCCTGATACTACGAAAGATTGAATGCCCAGCGGGAGCTCCTATTAAAAAGAAAAATAAACTAAGCTGCTACAGGGCCGACGAGAATCTTGATACTATGAAAGATTGAATACCCAGTGTGAGCCCCTATTAAAATGAAAAATAAACTAAGCTGCTACAGGGCCGATGAGAATCCTGATACTACGAAAGATTGAATGCCCAGCGGGAGCCCTTATTAAAAAGAAAAATAAACTAAGCTGCTACAGTGCCGATGAGAATCCTGATACTACGAAAGATTGAATGTCCTGCGGGAGCCCCTATTAAAATGAAAAATATACTAAGCTGCTACTGGGCCGGCGAGAATCCTGATACTACAAAAGATTGAATGCCCATGTAGATCCCCTATTCAAAAGAAAAATAAACTAAGCTGCTACAGGGCTGACAAGAACCTGAGACTTCGTAAAAAATTTATTGCCCAGCGAAGTTTCGCAAAGTGAGACGAAGTTCAACTACACAACAAGTATGGAAAAGAAATGAATAAACTAATGCTGCCTGGCCGTTACCTACATGAACATGTACATAACCTCTTAGAGCGGCTAGACGACGAAGTTATCTACGGAGATTGGAGATTATTGATCAGAGCTTATCGGAAAAAAAATACTACGAGGTGCCGAGGTGAACGCGCCTATAACGACGACCATTGCTGACAGACTCGAAGATCTACATAGAGCATCCTAGGTGTACTCCGGAGTTATCGTCGACCAACGAGATCCAGAACTCTTTCCATTACGAGATCCAGAACTCTTTCCATTACGAGATCCAGAACTCTTTCCATTACGAGATCCAGAAGTCTTTTAATTGAACTGTGGTGCACAGTGACCAACGAATACTACTCGGACTATTTGTGTACATGTGGGAGAAAAGAAACCAAACTACATTGAAAGCAGCCGTATGGGTGAGCATATTTGCTAATATTATTTATATCACATCCTGGCTTATTACATACTCAACACTTGCCCTCAAGTGACGAGTCGGCATTGCCGGATATATGATGAATATGATGAATTGTAATCGTGAATGAGTTGTATAATATAATTGAATAATATTAAGAATTCAGCGATATGCTAAGTAATGTGTATGTAAATATATATGTGTAAGTATTCGGAAATTTCAGCGACCACAACTTTTGCTTATGCGCCTTGTTCAAACTGACAACTTGTAGCTACGTAGCAATACTTGTACTCGCAGCCGAGGGTTAATTTTCCATGTTCGGTGACATTTTCCATTATTATAGAGCCCACGAGTGCCGGATGCACAGTACAGATCCGCCAACCAAAAAGGCAACCCAGAGCCCTAATATATATGTGTAAATAAATGTAAATATGTATAACAAGAGTGTCTTATTTGAGAGTTGTACCCTTTTACTTAGTTAAGTTTCTGAGACAGAATTGGCCGCAACGCGACGCAAAGGTACTTATACGATCACAGTCTAACGACCCCACGGGGTCATAACACTCCTTCAAAGGTTGTTGTTTCCCTACATTAAATCACAGACAAATATAATGAAAGTCATTATTCGGATGCATTAAAAAACAAATGCATTCTATCGCTTGACTCCCAAGTATTATGGCCTCTTCGGGTAATTGTGTATCGCGTATTATCGCAAATATATCTAAAATTAATGAAATCAAATCCCTGCTTCTATATTTTACTATTTAAATTTCTAAATTGGTAGTCTGAAACCTCAAGTAACTTCAAAATTTCTTTCAAACAGTTTTAATTTTCAGTGTTTATATAAACACAGAATTTTTAGCTTACCATTAACTTAAGTTTCTTCAAAAGATTGTTCCACCGTTCGAGGCAGGTATTGACAAAATTGCTTTCCATAAATACATCATAGGTTTCTAAAAAAAGGACTGATGCCCATTCCCATGTTAGTATTAGGAAAAGGGTAACAGACTTGAATAAAATAAATGACGAAGAAAAATTACTCGATTATTGATTAGAAAAAAAATCGTAATGAAACAAACGTGTGTAAAACAATTTACAACCAAAAATTTTCAGGGTCGAAGCAAACCTTTAAGCATTTTTTAAATAAATTTGGAATTTTCTATAAGAAAAATTAAAGGTAAACGAAAAGATAAAGGAAATTGAAATATCAATAGGATGACCATAATTCTGAACATTTTTACGCATATCCACAGTATATTGAACTGATTGGTCTTGGATACAACCTAGCCATTAGAGATCAGTATATACCTTCTAAATCAGGGCTTCCCATATTTTTTCTTCGATGGAACACTTTGTAAATCCTGAAATTTTAACGGAACACCTTGTTTATTTTGTAGGGTATGTAATAACACATAATTAATAAATTTTTTTAAATGGGGAAAAACATTAATTATTCATTTAGTATTTAGTAATTATGCATGAATAATTACTTTTTTAGCCATTTTAGAACATTAATCCGTCAAACTTGTTTGAATTTCACCAGTGTTCCGCGGAATATAGTGTAGGAAACCATGTTCTGAAGAATGGTTTCTAGTGTTAACTGTGATAAACATGAAAAACGACAAGTGTGTGTGTGTGCATGTGTTGTGGCTTATGCCGATTGACCGACAGTATATCAGATCAAGTCCATAAAGGCTATTGGGCAGAAAGGTGCGGCTCTGGTTTGAATAGTACCAAAATGGACGGAGTCCGATTTGACCCGACCAGTCCTGTAATTTTGATCCGAGTCAAGTGACGAGACCGCTACACTTGTCCCAGCACCTCCAGAGGTAAATTTTGAGAACTTGGAGGGCATTGTCACCATGACAGATTTTTCGTGCACTAGCCACCATCAGCGTACACGGCGGTGGATTTGTCAGCGACTGGTATCGAACCAGAGACGTTGAGATTACTGGCTCACTGCCTTTGCCAACAGAACCACCACGCCCAAACGACAAGCACAGGGTGCTGAAAAATGGATTCCTTCATTTTTGAAGGTCACTAGTAAGGGATTGGTGGGAGTAGGGCATGGCGTCGAGATGGTAACAGTTCGGTCGGATTTTATAGTTGTCAGTAAACACCATGAGTTGATTTGGAGAACATCTCGGTTTCGTTATCGAGGCGTTCTTTAAAAACAATGATTCTGCAACCGCGACACAGAGAGTATTTAAGACGAGCTTAGGGATCTATGCAACTGATGGCTGTTTCTGATCGAGAGACAATCCTGCGGTGGGTTTCAAACGTGTGACAGCAAGTGGGACTGCATGCGTGGTCTTCCTCGAAACTTGAGGTCACCTGAAAATGTGCAACGAGTTATTGAGTCCGCTTTTCGTGAGGAAATTGTAGTCATTCCTCTGGAGTTGATCAACAGAGTGGTGGAAAACATAAGAAAACGGCTTTGGCAGTGCATCTCAAATAACGGGCTCTACCCGGGTGGTGTTATTTTCTAAACCTGGTGAAAAAAATACTAGATTATGGGTAATTTTCGAAAGCATAATGCTTTTTCTTAAATTGTTTCATTCGTTTTTTGTTACCCTTTGAAATGTGGGAGTTCATTCTGAAACACCCTTTATATTGTATCAAGGAAGTTTTGGCGAAAATTTAAAATATAATTTTTGTTTAGTTTGTACTTTTGTGTTACATTTATTTCGAAATTGAGATGATAGCAACATTTTTGCCCTGAAATATTTTACTTCTTTACCAAGCAAAGGTTTTGGTTGTAAACTAGATATTCCAATTTCACCCCCCAAAAAACTAGAATGTATTCCATTTTATACTCAAAATCAAAAATCAGAAACAAAAAAATTGGTCACATTCCTTTCGGAGCAACATTTCTCCTACCCTAGAAATTTTCCAAAAGATATTTCGACGCGAAGAGTCAACGCTGGAAAGGCTTTTATTACCATTTTGTAGACTGTTTTGCCTTTTTACAAGACTTCGGAGCAGTTTTGTTGTTACTCTACTTCTCAGGAGGATGAGATATCAAAATTGAGGCAGATCAGAAAAGGAAGCGCTTTGATATCGCGGAGAAAATGCTTCATCTGAATAAAATGCGAGACACGACCAATGACAGAAGAGCCGTGGTTTATCAATAAATAACTCAGGGCTCAGGAGGGATAAGAAAAGTTCAGACACTGGAGGCTCTTAACCGCGATGAAAGAAGTCGTACAGAAAAAAGGAAGCGAATGAAAACTTAATAAATATCAAAGGCTGTGCATTAGGGTGATGCATGTTACAAATTCATCATTCAAAATGTTCATCGGAGATGTGACCTTAATCGTTACATTGATATTGATATTAATAGCTTCGAACTGGCATGGAAACATAAAACACACTACAGCGTTGAGAGGGGATAGATGAGGAAACGTTATGTGCCTAAGAATGGGATTGACCAATCTTAATAAAAATAAATTAAATAAAACAAAAATTGTTATATTTAAATTGAGAATGAATATAAAAGTTTTATTTTCATTATTTTAAAAGTAAAAAAACAAACAAAAAAATTAATTATTAAAAAAAAAAATAAATTAAAAATATTGAAAATGCTACGACCTTAATCATTGTCATTTAGAATAAGATGGCATGATGTAATGTGTATATACCTTATGATGGCTAAATTTAACAAAATTTTCACCTTCAAGAAATTTTTCTGTGCCGGGATGAAGTACTTATAATTTTATAAAAATAATATAGTTATTACAAGTATTGATATTTTTCAGCTGGAGTTTCCAACTGGATCTCAGACGATGACAACAAATTTTATTTTTTTTTGTGTGAAAAATTTTAAATAGAAGTACGTAATCTCCTGAAATAGTACCACCTTCAGGACATTGCATACAAGTAAAAATGCATGTCCATTAGGTCTATCACAAATGCACTTTCTGAGTTAATTCCGGGGAGCAACACTTTCGTTTACTCCTAGGTGATGAGAAAATGTTACGGTTATAGTAAAAAATTATTGGGCGGATAGTATAGAAAAAAGTGATATTCTAGTAGGTTGCTAAGTAGACAAGGGACCTTCAAACTCGATTTTTTAAAATTTTCAATTTTTTACTCTAAATACAAAATGAGAGTAATTAATTTTCTTTTTTACCACATTGAAAACCCTTAGAATTCAAAGTAAGGAATTTTTGGTATATTAATGCCTTTTTTTTCAAAATTTTTTCAAAAATACGAACTTTTTTCAAAATGGTCCATGTGCATTCCAAATCCATTAACATGTGCATTCCAAAACCTGAATTTTTTTATTATACGTTTACCATACGTATACTGTCGTAACGCTTTCTACGCTTTCAATAACCTTGTAAACACTGTTGTTGTAACCTTGTAAACACTGTTGTCTACTCAACGTTTGTTAATAATTTATAGTGTTCATACTGCCACACAACGCAATTAGGGACAGTTCCCTCCTATTTTCTAATCTAATATATTTTCCCCAGACAATTGGGAATAATACGCAAAGAGCACCCTTTTTGCACAATTCTCTCTGTAGCTGCCTTATCAGTATATTCCTCCAGTAAGCCCCAAAAAGGGGTTGCCTAACGATTGGCGAAAAGATTCACCATTTATCCCCTTCCCCTCGTAGAACACACAAAATAACCCTTTGTATTACAGAGTTGGCGGAGTTTGCTGGCGATCAATTTACAGATGTTTTTCTCGTCAAGTGACCACACCAGCACAGGAGCGGCAATTTGAAATCTCAGAAACAGATGTTGTGTAGCCACTGCTAAGGAAGGATGCCTCGAAGATTACGGTTCCTAACGCCCTGGAAGGAGGTAGTCCGAGGAAACGACTGGAAGCCACGTTGGCCGTCTATCCCGCCTTTGCTGAGCTAAAGCTACAATGTAAATTCGTGTAAAAACGGTACTAAGCCACAGGCCCTAAGCCCCATCTAGTTTAATTTAAAATAAATTATGAAGTTCTTCATTTTAAAAATCCAATTGCATCTATCACCCTTTTTTGTTATCCTTTTCAGTGTAACCTGATTAAGTCATCCTTATTATGTTGCACTCCACCTTCATCTTTTCAATGCATCACCTTTTAGTTCCACATATACAAATATAATTGTTCATTTAATTTTTGTTTGCATGAATGTAAAGTATTAAATAATTTTTTCTGTTATTTTTTTTGTTTTTTAATGTTTTTACTTTATTTCATGGTCAATAAACTTGAAAAATATTTGTTATTTCAAAGAATTATACACAATTTTGTGACAAACACTTCATTTTACAATCCTGAGAAATTTGGAAGAAATCGGAAGAATATGAATGTGCATGGAACATTTTGAAAAATTCTAGCAGTCTTGAAGAATATTTTGAAAAACTGGTCCTATTTTCCTTCCAAATTCTTATTTATAAATTCTAAATGCTCTCAACGTAGCAGAAAAAAATATTAATCATTCTCATTTTGTATATAGAGCAAAATACTGAACATTTCGAAAAAACGACTTTGACCTTTTCCCCTTAAAAAAAATATTATGCGTCTACCAGCTTATTCAAAGTTCTAGACTAACTCCTTCATGAATAATATTTAAATTTAACTCGGTTTTCGCAATACAATACTCTTTAGCTTGCAAAACGGAAGTGAAACAGCGTGTATTCTCTATATAAAATTTGAAATACAAACTCATATTTCAGATTTGATATAAATATGTGTAATTGCATATTCCATGATTACGTATAAATAAGTATCAAGATAAAAAATAATATATTTTTGGTCGTAAAAACTTTAAGAAAATTCAAAAATCACATTACTTTTTTTTCTAATTAAATTTTCCTTTTCCATGTATGCAGATATCTTGAAATAACGTGGCTATGAAAAAAAAATTTAACCCTTTTTACAGTGTGAAGAAATTTTGAGATTAATTAAAAGACCACTTTTATTCAGAAATGAGCACCGTATGCATGTGTTTTGTATTTGTTGATGATAAAGTCTTTCAAAAGATAACCGTTGAATGATTATGAATCCACCACTATACACAAATTGTTTTTAAAAATTTATTGCTCCGATTCAGCGTAAAGATAAGTGTACATAACACTGGATAAAAGTAGAATTAAAACTAAATTGTAACTTATCCTCCTCGGAACTTTTGTATCACATATGATACAAAAATTTGATATTTTTTCAACAAGGCCGGACGGTAGCAACGATTCTCAAACCGACTGTAACATATGTGATATAAAGTGAGATACCTCCCTTAATTTTCTCTTCCCGTCAACTGATGGCAATACTTGTCCACGATTGTGTTTGTAGTAGTGTCTTTGAATCACAGAACGATGTCTGCATGCCATCGAAACAAATTTTTATTACTTAATTATACAAATATTAAACTAATTTAAAATATATATTTTCTTTGTATATATACGAGTTACTTATTTATATCAACAAAAGAAATTTCCACGAAAATATTAATGCATATTAACTTGTTAAACTTTTTTGTATCACATGTAATACAATGATTCCCTATGACGTTAAATCAGTTGTTTTGTGACTGTGTTTTGTGAGTTTTTTGTCGGTGTTTTTAAGTGTGTTTTTTGAGTTGTATTTACGTAGGTTTTGAAAGTTGATTAAAGCATTATTTCTTGAGTTAAAATCTTCAGTTGAAATGTCTGCTTTACATTTTTTACACATTTTTTACACATTCCGCAGGAAGTAGCACGTATCAGAGAGGCTAGACATATGCAAGAAATTATTGGGAATAGGACCATTGGAAGCAGATATGGAAATGATAAGTGCTCGGACTTAACCACTATACAGTGCACCAAATGCAAGGTTGTCTTTGTGTATCACAACATCAAGAAATTGTTTTAAATAATTTCATGAAAAATAAAAAAAATAATATACAGTTAAAACAACATATTGATTATGTTTATTTTTCATGCAGTATTCACGTATTTCATTTATTGTGTGATACAATCTCAGTTGAAACTAATTGAAACAGTCTTACCTAATATTTAAAAAATTCAGATTGTAGTGTCTCGGGTGATTGAAGTGACCCGGATTGTAGTGTCTCGGCCCTGATGTATCACATGTAATACATGCCCCCTAGCCCCTATATTTTTAAAGGAAAATTTACATGCCCAATTTCTACTTCATAATGACCTAAACAACTATTTAAGTACCTTTAACAAAATATCTAGCTTTTATTTTTGTCTCGGATCTGAGAAGGGTATGAGCGTCATTTAACTGCTAGGTGTTTCGCTCTTTATACGTGAAATTCTGGTCGCAATCAGAAAGAACTTACATGATCTGATCCAGACACGTGCACCGACTGAATTCCACCCTCGTGAACCCCAGATACATTTACATGGGATGTTTTACAGGGAAACGTACAAGAATTCCCAAATACTAAGCTTATGAAATCCTTTAGCGCGTACGCAATCCCAGCAGAGCACCTGCATGAATAAGATATACTATAGATATCTCAATTTATGTAGAGTAACTGGATCCTTCGTGAGAAACTGGATAAGATCGTGATGATATGGAGAAAAATAGAAATTGGATGTCGCCCTTATAAAGAAAGAAGGAGGGTTTCTGGATTAAAATGATACAAATTCTTAAAAACAAACACGCACACACACACACATATATATATATATTTATGCATACATATACATATATATATATATATATATATATATATCATCCCAAATACTAAGCTTATGAAAATGTAATTTACGTAATGGGGATATGTATATATATGTATATATATATATATATATATATATATATATATATATATATATATATATATATATATATATATATATATATATATATATATATATATATATATATATATATATATATATACGGGCATACAATGGGCTCCATAAGGGCTGGAGGCCGAATTTTGGCCCAGTTATACCACAATTTTTATCCCCAATGGTGACATCTAGTGAGCTCATACCCTTTTCTCTGCTCTACAAACCCCACCGATGAGCTTTCCTATCTGCATATTTAACGTGTCATTACCCGGTTTAGACACAAAAGAATTCAGTCGTGCTTGTTTGGATTCGGACCCAGGACCCTCGAGTTTGAATTCTGACGAATTAATTCCTAGGGTGCCAGCGTAGAACTAAAACTGAAAATACGAAATCGTAATGGGGATGCGAACAATCGTATTGGGGTTTTCAAAAAGATTGCTGATGTGGGCTATTTGACCATCACTGAAATATGAAACACTAGCAATGATTAAATATTCTATTAAACAACTATATATCCTTGTCGTGAGAATAATAAAAAATTACGTCATCTATTAAACTTAAATTGCAAGGTAATTTTTTGATCTTACAAGTATCAAAATAAATCACACGACCACTTCGTTGAAACACATTTGGAATGCTTGCATTTGCATCTAAAATTCCACATACGAAAATAATTAGAGTTACAGGTCTAAAGTTTCTCTAACATGTGTTTCTTACAGCGTTAAAGTTTCTCGAAAGGTCTGCAATCATCCCTCATGAATAATTTATAACAGATGGTGCTCACTGGAGGATAGAGACTACTATGCTGTGTTCGGGATGAAGGATTTAAATAAACACTAACCTTTCAGCAAGCTGCATTTCAAATGCCTTACTCGGTTTCTAAACTAGTCAAGTCAGCCTACCAAAGCATTAGGTTATCCATTACGGAGTTCATCGAACATGTAGAAATTCAGGTTACGTTTCGTTGAAAATTATATAGAGTTAGATGTTCACAATTTTTTTTTTGCGCAAGTCACTTATATTAGGCATTAACTTGTTCAAAAGGGGAGTTTATTACTTAAAACAATAAATAAAAACAGCCTGTAAAACCTAATAATTTTTAATGAATATATCTCGTAGCGCATGCTAACAATATACCATGTATAACGTCAGTTTGAATTTTACAGGAATTTGAAGTTATTCTAGGCTATGTCTCTTTATATTGCGCAATGTGGAACAATCAGATTTTCTTTTAATTTTTGTTATTATTAATTTTATGATTATCAAAAATTTAGAAAAAATGCATATACCGGGTGGTCATAAAGAAACTTTGCCGATATATGGACCTCTAGCGGCTGTTCCGTTCAACCGATCGAGATGAGATTTAATATATAGTTATTCATAGGTATGAGTTCGGGATTCTGTGAACGGCAACCAAGTGGCGCTCACGGTTACGGTTATAGGTACAGAAACTCGAAATTTTCAAATAGCAACATCCATTTTTTCCCATCTCAAAATTCTCAGTGCATGCGAAAACCCGAAAGAGCGTTAGAACAGTACGTGTATAACAAAAGTCGGATGCATTATGCATGCACAAAAAACAGCCTGCAAACGGCCTACAAAAACGATATAAGGACCTCTATCGGGCGTTCCGTTCAACCTATCGAGATGAGATTTCATTTATAGTTATTCAGATGTATGAGCTCGGGATTCTGAGAACGGCAACACAGTGACGCTCACGGTTACGCTTATAGGTATAGAAACTCGAAATTTTCAAATGGCCACGCCCTCTTTTTCCCCTCGCAAAATGCTCAGTGCATGCGAAAACCCTAAACAACGTTGGAAAGGTACGTGTATCACAAAAAATGGACAAAAACAGCTCTGCACGCACAAAATGCACGCAGAGAAAACCAGCTCTGCGAATGGCTAACAAAAACACTATCAGAGAGACTTTTTTCGGTTTCCTACGCTAAATAACTGGCGAACGGCGTTTTGTGATTGGTTTCTAGCCTCTGTCATATGCAAATTTCCTCCGTGCAACCCGATCGTGTCTTTGTTGATCGTTCGCAGAGCTGTTTTTAGTGCTTGCATAATGCGTCCGTTTTTTGTGATACAAGTACCGTTCCAATGCTTTTTGGGGTTTTCACATGCGCTGAACATTTTGCGATGGGTAAAAGTGGGCGTTGCCATTCGAAAATGTCGAGTTTCTATACCTATCACCGTAACTCTGAGCGTCACTGTGTTGCCGTTCTCGGAATCCCGAGAACATACCTCTGAATAACAATATCTGAAATCTCATCTCGATAGATTGAACAGAACGGCCACTAGAGGTCCATATATCGGCAAAGTTTCTTTATGACCACCAACCCAAGTAACACACACCGTTGGCCCAACCGCATATTTTCGTGGCATCGTTGGGGAATGGTTACCGTTGGCAGAAATTCCAGAAATTCAGATGGGCCAACTGCAAATGAAAACGGTTGGGCCAACGATTGCAAAATATGGTTGGCCCAACTGCAAATGGAAGCGGTTGGGCCAACGGTTACAAAACATGGTTGGCCCAACTGCAAATGGAAGCGGTTGGGCCAACGGTTACAAAATATGGTTGGCCCAACTGCAAATTAAAGCTGTTGGGCCAACAGTTACAGAATGCATTATTCACTACGACAGAAACTGGTTTGGCGAATTGTTTGCACGTGGGGAGAAGAAATGAACGGTAAAAAGAAATGGATGTCGGCCATTCCATGTTCCACGTGATTGTAATATTACGAAGAATTCCAGAGTAAGTATATTATTTTATTAGTAATATACTTTTATTTAGTAAACAAAATGATGTACTTGGCTAATTAGTAGCATCAAGTAGTTTTCTAAAATGCATATCAAAATGAAGCGTAACTTGGTAAATTTAAGTAAAATGCTTTGTTAAACTTCTATAAAAACAGCCAAAGCTTTCCTCAAATAATAAATTTAACTACTGTAATTGTATTTGCTGTTTCTCTATTTTTAGAACACAATAAGTAATCTGTATATTTATAATCCTTTATAGAATGGTTGTATTTAAACTTTTTGAAATCATGGATGTGTTTATGTTATTTATTTTAAATGGTTGAGTTACTTTAGTTAATCGGATCGTTCAGAAAGTTTTAAATTGAATAGTTGATCAAATTTGGTGTTTACTGATGATTCTTACCTTGTACTTTCAGTAAGATTATTTCTAACTAGAGTATTTATAATAAAAACATTATGGTAAACTTTTATTTATGCTCAAATATCTGTTATTAAAGTTTACTGAACATTTTATATAAGAAGTTGAACATTTATTCTGAGTGTATTTAAGTTGTTTATAAGTTTATATCTCACAGTTTACTTCATAAATTTAGAAAACCTACTCTATTAAATCGTCAAATTTATAAAGAAGCGTCAGTTAATCACTAGCTTATGAATACAAGGATAAAATAGAATTAGCTGTCTCCTTTGGTGAAATTTCAGTAATTTTTCTCTCCTTACTATCAACTTAGCAATTGTATTTTATTTCAGTTTAAAATAATTGTCTTTCTCAGACTCGAACAGGTATTTGATGTTAAATATTTTGTTTGAAAGTAAAATATCAATACAAAGTATTTATGAAATATGCAGATCACTCATTAAAATAATTCATTTGTCTTTAACATTTGATTATCTGCTAGTTATTGTAATATTTACATTTTAAGCAATTTTTGACAATATACTCAATAAAGTTTGTACATAATATTAAAGACTATTTATGAAGTAAGCTGATCACTCATTAAAATAATTCACTTGTCTTTAAAATTTGATTAGCTGCTACTTATTATAATATTTACTTTTTTAGCAATATTTTTAACAATATATATTATAAAGTTTGTACATAATATTAAAGACTGTATTTTGACAATCCCATGGTATATGATTTATTTTTCTATTTTTAGCTGTCTATAAGATCATGTATTCAAGGAACTGGTATGCAGAATTGAAAATTCTGGAAATTTTTATTTGACTGCCAGTCCTGATCTCATTAGCACCATAGATGAAAGACCTGGAAGTGTGGTTATCATCTTATGAATGATTGAATCTAGGTAAAAACTTGCTTTGAATTCTTGGCCTATTTGTATAAACTGAAGTCTTGTTCCTCACTCTTTTTTATTTTCCCTTGTTTCCTACCAGTATTATTTGATTAACTTTATTAAATATGTATTTTTAAATCATTATGTTTTAAATTTTTGATATTGACTAAATTGTGACTGAAATCCTTTTATTCTATCACCGATGTACGTTTATCGAAGAATATTTCAGATAAGTTACAATGGAAATAACAGAGCTTTTCTAATCGCCATTCCCCTGTCGAGAAGGTGATAACGTAAATACATATATATATATATATATATATATATATATATATATATATATATATATTAGTGTGTGTGTGTGTGTGTGGTGTGTAAGTAAGTGTAAAATTCTTCACTTTATAAAAAAAACTTAGTTAAAAGAAATAACTAAGACGTTGTTTTTCCAGTTCGGATAACGTAAGGCTCACATTTGATTTCGAAACTCATAAATGGCTAAGATGATGCCTTCAAAAACGAAAACCGCTAGCCCTATTTTTTTTATTGCTTTTCAAATTTCTTTTTATTACTCTCTTGAATTTCATATTTTCTTACTTAATATGGGTTTAAATAATAAATGATTTAAATTTTTTTTCTCTTCATTGGTTGCATGTTGGGAGCTTGTTGTGGGTTGCTTGTTGCATATAACTATCTCATTTATATTTTATTCAAAAAAAGCTTTGAACTTATCTATAGTATTTTACTAGGCTTTCAACAACTAGCTAAGCAACAACATTTTAATTCCACAGTAAGATTATTCTTGTTTTCGGTTTGCAGTCAATATCACAGTCAGTTGTATGACAGTGATATTCATGATTATATATTTGAAAAACTTTCTCTAAATAGCTCTATTTCAAATCCTTTACCTGATAAGTCACGCAATAGTATTGCCTAGAAACATTTAGGAGGCTGCGTTTAGTTTTATAGAATCTTACAGAATCTTACAGTCTGCACAATAATTTCTATATTAACCCATTTATAGTAAAAATAATTATTTCTCCTGATATCTTACTTTATAGTTATTGCGGCTGAAAGTGAAACACTTTGTTTTTCAATGCTACGAAGCCTTAGCTGTTAATTGATTTAGAAGAAGCTTAACAAGATATTGTATTAGAATGGAATAGAGATTTAAGCCCATTTTCAGATATCTTTATGTATTCATCTAAAAAATAAGTTACGAATTACCAAACCATAGCTGTTCATCGATTTATATGAAACTTATCGAGATATTGTGTCACAGGGTATTTTGTCGACATTAAGCAAACATATGGATTAAAATAGGAGGGCTATAGAAAGGAGGTAAAATGAAGAAAGATCGAGAATAATTCATGGAAGGATAAATAAAAGATAAGGAGAATAGCACAAGAAACGGTACAAGAAAAAGGTACAAAATTGATGAGAACAGGAAGCGGAACAGATAAAGGTAGTCAATTTAAAGAGCATAGTTAACGAGATGAAAAAGGAATAGGGCTAAGAAGGAACGATTAAGTGAACCAGCAGGACGGGAAAAAGAGGAAACAGATGTGGTGAAGCGATAGTTTGGCTCGAAGATGAATGAAGAAAGGAACTATGAATGTAAGAGTAATTTAGTATTAATGAGTAGAACAGAAAACAGATGTAAGTCCGATCGTGGATACCATTGGAAAAAGAGGTAATGAAGATAGGCACCACGCCCTCAGAGAAGGAAGTATGCTCGAGAAAGATGAGTAGGAGCAAATAAAATCAAAAAGAAAAAATATGGCCAATAAGAAATTAGAAGAAGGTGGAGCCACTGAGAATTGGTACAAAAGAATTTGTAAGCAGATAGAACAGAGACTCGAGATACAGAGCTGACCAAATACTCGAGATGCAGAGCTGATCAGAGACTCGAGATGCAGAGCTGACTATCAGACGTAACTCTGGGCTACCATGAAGTAGATATGACGAGGAGCCTTCACAGAGTCTAAGCCGATAGAACAGAGATTCCAGACGCAGAGCTGACCACAAGACGTATATCTGAGCTGCCATGAACTTGACCTAACTTGGAGCAATCACAGAGTCAAAGCTGATAGAACAACGATTCGATATGATCAGAGCCAGACTTCCCCAACCGGAGTGAACGACCCCGCACGTAGTCGAGAATCAAAGAGCCGCTGAGAAAAGAAGTTTGCTGCAAGTGTATTATCCAGCCCCCAGATGAATGACTGAAAGACACCTTCTGATCACATCTGTCAACGAAGGTAATCGCCGGACAATGAATGACGAACTGTGACACCCCCTATTGAGCGCAGATAGCCACCGAAAGAGTTGAATGTGTATATGAGAGTGCCTCTACAAAAGAACTGTTTCACAAAGACGAATTCCGAGCCTATTAGGGTAATGACTGATGCGACGTAGCTCCCATTTTAAGGTATTTGTTATAATTATTTATTGGTCACTACATGTCCATTGCCTTACTGCCTCATGATGATAGTTAGTTAGATAAAAAGAGATTAATAATTTAAAGATTTACGTTATCCTTCAATGATCGTAGTTGCGTTTTTCTGTAAAAGAGAAATTGAATGATGAATTAGTTATTTTAACATATTTGTATGAATTTAAGTGTATGCCTAACGTCTCAATCGAGTTAGTTGAAGCTATTTAATCAAGTTTAATTAAGATGTACTTTATTGATTATATTTGTGTTTGTCTAATAAATCCGTCTATCAAATTCAATCAGAATGGCCATGTTATATTTTATTCACAACGCAATGTATAATTTTTATTTGTCATTTTGAGTAATTAGTTCAATTAAAAATTATTCCAATTAGCCTCCCCCTATTTAAAACATTACATTTGCTGCCGTGACCATCTCTATATCACTTTTAACCCATTACATATTGTATTAGAATTGCATACACATTTAAGTCTGTTTGCAGATTTCTTCATTTATTTATCTAAAAAAATTAATTTTTAATTACCAACCCCTAGCTGTTGATTTATTTGGAAGAATCTTAACGAGATATTGTATTAGAATGGCATACGCATTTAAGCCCATTTGCAGATTTCTTCATGTATTCATCTAAAAAAATAAATTACGGATTACCACCCCCTAACTGTTTATTGACTTAGAAGAAGCTTCACGACATATTGCATAAAAAGTACACCCACATTTAAGCCCATTTATAAATTTCTTCATATATCCATCTATGGGAAAAAATTACTAATTTCTGAGCTCAAACTGATCATGTAACAAAATTGCAATTAAGAAAAATCATATTTCGTCAGATAACATCAATTAATTTTAGAAAATTCTTCCTTCACTGAAAAAGGATCTTCTTTTTGTTGTTGTTCTGTAAAATTATAGAACAAAGAATCCCGGTCAAATTGCTCTTTTGAAATCTTTTATTTTGTATCTTGAAAAGAGTTGCGCTGAACATTTATTTCTAAAAAAACTTCCTTTTAAGAGTAACTTTTAAAATGGCGATATTATTTTTCTTTCTTGGAAGTGATTAAAATCTACACCAGGAAAGACCACCAATCATTAGTGTTTATTTTGCTTTAGTAATTTTTGTTTGCCTCGCCCTCTGTCTCATAATTTATCTTCGTTTGTAAAATTAGGCAGGACTTTATTACATACAGAGCTAGACAGAGAGATCGATATTAAAATACTACAGGAGGGGGGGAGGGAGGACGAAATTGAGAGAGAAAATAAAATATTCAAAGACCAGGCGGTCATGAATTTTTGATGAAAAATAGAATTTATTTCCGCATACAAACGGGAAAAAAAGATGATATTTTAGCTAAGAAACTATGAAATCATATCTATATGCGCCTGCTATTCAAAACATTAAATTATCGGGAAGGAGCGTCACTTCAGATGTGAAATATTTATCCGCATGAAATGGAAAAAAATTGGCGTAAATGTGGCCATACTTATAAAAATATCTTATAGGAACCCTAGAGGTCTATTTCTTTTCAGCTCCATAGGAATTTATATTTTAGATACCTTTAACACAGATGCTAGTGTGAGTGTCGAAGTGTGCAGTTAGACTTTGGATATGCATTGAAACACCGCGTTGTTATCCTTTCTCTCTGCTCTTTGTAATTATGTATACCTAGCTTGCAGTCTCTTATATTTGTTATAATGTGTTTAAATATTAAATAAACATAATGTGCATAGTGAATAAAAGTGTTTTTTCCACCAATTGGATTTAAATGTTACACAAGGCATGGCTACCAAACCGTAAATGTCAGTTCAACTTTTGCCGTGTATCGTTGTTAATTTTCGTTCAAAAGTTTCCTTTTATAAATTATATATATATACACTGAAGTGCCACTGAATTAGGGATAGCAAAACCTATGCAAAATGTGTAGCGCAGCGCATCATGTATGCGCAAGTGAGGGCGCTGTGGTAACTGCATATATAGCGCGTACTGTGGTTGTTCTGAATTAGTTGTTGGAATTGACAGTATGGGTAAACTGCCTGATTTAGACGCCTTCGATCGCGGACAAATCGTATGTGCGCGACGCATGGGCCATTCCTCTGACTTCTCTGTCATGAATTGGCCACCTAGAATTACTGACTTAAATGCTATTGAGCATCTTTGGGATGTTTTGGAACAAGGCGTGAAAGGCCATCATACAGCACCAAAGAACCTTACTGAATTATGGACAGCTTTAGCCAATATTTGGCAAGCCATTCCCATGGAACGTTTCCAGAAACTTGTTGAATCTATGCCTCGTCATGTGGCAGCCGTTATCAAGGCCAGAGGAGGCCCAACTCGTTACTAGGTAGGTATCCCTAATTTAGTGGCACTTCAGTGTATATATATATATATATATATATATATATATTATAAGTACATAGTACTTAATGGATTGTTTTTCAAAGTGATATCTAAGACATTGTTTTTTCAGTTTTAATAACGTACCTTTCACATTTGTTTCCGAAAATGATAAATAACTAAGACTATGCCATCAACGAGAACCGTTATCCTACTTATAGTGATTGCTTTTCAAATATCTACTCATTACTGTCTCGAATTTGAAGTTTGGTCTTTTTTGTATGGTATTAAACTGTAGATTCTAATGAACTGCTGCAACGATTATAGACAGTTAATTTTCTACCTTGTGACCACTATAATTTATAAAACAATTTTAAAATCTGTAAGAAAATCTCTGTATTAGTTTGTATGTAATGTAAGAAGGAGTGCGTATCCCTATGAAGATATAAGTTTATGAATCTGATATACATACTTTACAAAAGCTATCGATAAGAAAGTATTGCATTATATAAATACTAAAGGAGTTTACTTATGATACATATAACCAGGGGCTGCAGGACTATTCTTATCTCTTAAGACGTATTAATTGTCCCGATAATAGAAAACTCAGCGAAAGTATAAAAAGCCTTCAGTTTCCGTCCCTTAATCTTTTTCGTTATTGTTAGATACGGAAAATCCTGTCCAAATTGCCTCGAAATCTCCCATTTTCTGTCTGAAATACTGTTGGTATGAACGAGAATTATTTTTAAGTGATGTCTATTTTTTACATTGGAATTTTTGAAGATTATTTTTCTTTCTACGAATGATAAAATGCCTCTCTAATGGTTTCAATAAAGGAGACCCCTTGCCATGCCGTTATTATTAATTGCTTTCTTGATTCCTCTATTTTTCTCAACCGAATAAGGACTTCGTTGTTATGGTTACTGATCCAGCAAGACACATTTTTCGAGATCTGGTTTATTATGTGCATGATGCCAGAATTTATTCTTCCCTTCTGTTGTTTCGAATTGTAAAGAAGAGGGGTCTGAACTCACTCCTTATCGGGAGAAATAAATAATAGCTTTCGGGAATTTGCCACAGATATCGTGAGCACTGGATCTTCAAAGTCGGAAATAATTTGAAATTTATTTTTGTACAGAGGATGTGTTAGTGTGTTTCATTTTTAGACACACACTACGCTGTTCTCAACGGCGATATTTATTTTGTATTTAAAGAAATTTTCTTGTAGCGATAAATTTACCTACAAAAACAAATTTTTATAAACTTTTTATTTATGAAAATTTGTTTTTGTAGAGAACATGCACCTAGAAAATTGAAATTGATAAGTCTTTACTTGAATGAATCGTACTTTAAATTTTATTAATAAAATTAAAATCGTAGACAACCGATTAGAATACTTTTACTAATCTAATTAATGTCGTAGACTACCCTTTAGACTAACTTTATTAATATAATAAATATCGTACACTACCTATTATATAATTTTTTTAACCTAATTAATCTCCTAGTATGCATGGGATATCTAATAGGTCCTATATATTAGACTAACTTTATTAATTTAACTACTATCATAGACTACTTCAGTAAACAACAATTATATTTTTTTTTTTTTATTTCAAAGATATTCAACGATTCTGAACAATTTTCTTTCTAAACTCAAATCTGCGTAAGGAAGGTAGAAATTCTACTTAAATCTCTAGATAACTTTCACATAAAGAAATACACTATCTGGCAAAAATATACGGACGACCCCCCCCCCCCACCCCCTAAAGAAGTGGATCTAGCAGGTGACGTAATTTGATACGTAACCGAAAGCTATAAAAGTGTTAGTAGTAGTTTGTCAGGTCATATTTATGCGTTTGTGAGACAATGAGTAAGTCAAAGGAGCTTAGTGTCTTTGATCGTGGCATTATAGTGGGATGCCACCCTTGTGGAAAATCAATTCGGGAAATTTCGGACATTCTACAGAAGCCGAAATTCACTGTGAGTGATGAAATTGTGAAGTGGAAACGTCGAGGCAGTGAAATTGCAGAAAAACGAAGTGGCAAGCCGAAAAAAATTAGTGATCGCAGCCGTAGAACTCTGAAAAGGGTAGTGAAACAAAATCGCAAGTCGTCGTTGATTGAAATCACTCAGCAGTTCTAACGTTCCTCAGGCGTTAGTGCTAGCAGAAAAACAGTTCGTCGAGAGTTAAAAAACTGGGATTCCATGGTCGTTCAGCCACTTACAAGCCGAACATCACTCCCCAGAATGCGAAGCGTCGATTGCAATGGTGCAAAGCTCACCATCATTGGACTGTGAACATGTGGAAAAATGTTTTTTGGAGTGATGAATCTCGCTTTACAATCTGGCAGACCGATGGACTCGTCTGGGTTTGGCGGATGCTCGGCGAGCGCTTCTTACGTGACTGCATTGTGCCGACTGTTAAGTTTGGTGGTGGCAGAATCATGGTGTGGGGGTGTTTTTCATGGTTTGGCCTGGGTTCCTTAGTTCCTGTGGATGGAAACGTGAACTATGAGATGTATGTGGGCATTCTGGACAATGCTGCTCTCCCAAATCTATGACAATATTTCGGGGAAGGCCCATTTCTTTTCCAGCAAGATAACTGCTCCATTCACACATCGAGACTTGCGCAGGCATAGTTTGACGAAATGGGTGTTCAAAAGCTGGACTGTTCTTCTCAGAGCCCCGATCTAAATCCCACTGAACACATTTTGGACGAATCAGAACGCAGAAATCGACCATCCTCACTGCCAGCACTTACTTCAGATGTGATGGACGCTCGGAAGTCAATTCCTATGGACACCTATCAAAAACTGGTGGACAGTCTCCCCAGACGTGTGCAGGCTGTCATCGATGCAAAAGGAGGACCAACATCATATTAATATATGCCTTAAGACTCTCCGAGTCCGTACCACTGGGCGTACGGATACTTTTGGCCAGATAGTGTATAACACAAAATAAATCTTGCACAAAAGATACATTTTGATATATAATTAATAGATGATAAGACTGTGTAACACCTCTTTGAATAATATGTGATCTGGATTTTTTTTTATCTTAAGACAACCTGTTGGTTTGAAAATACGTAATACAATTGTAACGAACTATGTGATGTATAAAAAATTCTTTATGCGCCTCAACTGGTCACTAAATAAAGAAATATTTTAACATATCTGAATTAATTTTCTCTTCCTACACAAAACAACATGCGAATCAAAATAGATATGAATAACAAACTCACCGGGGAAAACAAACTGAAACAGTTAATATGAAGATATTGTAGGCATACAACTTACTTTTAATAATAATAATAATAATAATAATAAAATAAAATAAAATAAAAAGTGAAGTAGTGACTGGATAGACCACAAATTTCACAATCCTATGAACTTTTCCTACATTGTAATTTTCTTTTCTTTGGATTAAATGCATTTGTTCTGAATATCATGAAAAAGTAAATTTCAGTGGCTACTTTAGAGATATCAAACACCTAGATTCATTAATACAGTCGAATCCCGCTAGAACGAACTTCAAGGGACCGAAGGTTTTGTTCGCTTTATCCGGTGGTTCGCTATATCCGAACAGTTAAGAAAAATTCTAGAGTTCACAAAATGTATAACGCATTAGTTGCAATGTGTATTCAAACATGTGGTAATAATTAAATGATACAATCTAATAAAAATGATCATTAACTAATTAAATAGACTAAATTTGATGAATTAAACTGACACAATATTAATTAAATTACGTACAATAGGAAAACGGCGGGAGCAAAATTTTCATTCGTTATATCCATGAGTTCGTTATACACAGAGTTCGCTATAACGGGGTTCGTCTGCATTAATTTTTTTCGATTGAGGAGGCACTTGCCGTTAGACATTCACCTTTTGTTCATCACTAAATATTGCTGCCTACTTTATTGTGAGAGTACCATTTATGTGAGCTAGTATTGCTCGAAAAAATCTTATCTAATGATGCCAAACCTACTGCGAAAAAGATTTTCTTATCGGGTCAAAAAATATATATCAAGCAACTGATATCAGTAAGACAAAACTGCATACAAACCAATTACAATTCAAGATAGATTTTCAGAAAATTAATTAAATGTATGTCTCGTAACAGTAAAAAAAACGGGAGATAAAATGTGTTTGATTTATTTAAGTAGAGATAAGATTGAATTCGGAAAATATAAGCAAAAAGTTATTTTATATTATTATTGTTAACTTTACAGCAACTGTAAATATTTCCTTACGTTTGAAAAAAAAGTATATTTGCGATTTTTTGTCGTCAGTATGCATAGTATATTAAAAATACATGTAACGGAAAGTTATTTTTTTACACGTACAGCGCTGAAGTTCACTGGAAATAATGAGACTAAATGCTAGCTTTTAACTCAGTAGGAAAGAACATAAAAAATATATTCTTGCATCCCCAGAGAACAATTTCTCTGAAACATTACAAACTTCGTGCGAAGGAGCTTTAAAAATATTACAGTGTTTCATTTTAGACAAATCTAAGAGTTTCAGATGATTATTTTTAAAAAACATCAAAAACAAGTTTTTTTCCATCTCCGAGTGAAAAAAAAGTTTTTGTTATAAAGACGAAGAGTTTTGGTCGAAGTGTAAGAAAACGTGAATATTTATGAAAAAGATTATACAGCTTCAAAAGAAAGGAGCATGAAATTAGAAATGAATATTAATACCTGTTTGTACTTTTTTCCGTATGTTCTAAGAAGGTTAAAAACAAAAAAAAAGAGGAAAGAACAAAGTCTGTAAAACAAAAAATTAAAAAAAAAATTCAAAAGATTTATAATATTCAAATTTTGCTATTCAAAACTGAGAGGTGTTTTATCTCTTGTTAATTAAAACTAAATTTTAAATAATGCTTGAAAAAATAAAGAAATAATGATTTTTAAAAAAAAAACGGATACGCAACCACCATTGCCCAAAGAAAACACTTCTGGCAAAGGGAATTAATTTAACTTTTCATTATGGTGCAAAGAAGGTCGTTGAAAAGAAATGTTTTCAGTAAAACCCCACATTTTCCTTTTAAATTTGATCTATATATATTTCATGACATCTTTAGGCCTGAATGTTAATTGAGTTATGGAGCTGTTTCTCAAGATGGTATGTTACATGAGAAGGAAGTATAAAGATTTTTTTTTATGTTAAGTCTCTCCTTCAACGATCTGTATTATATTTATTTTTATAATGAATCTAGGGCCCCATGGTATATTAGTTAGTGTCGTGAGCTTCCATGCAGTGGGTTTGGGTCCTGAATAAGGGTTGGTCGTTTACGTGTTGTCCCCTTATATTAGATACAACACTAAAGAAAAATCTTTGCGAATTGGTTTGTCCATGGCACATGAATCTGACACGATATAACAAAAGTTATATAAAACGTAGATGTATCCTAAAGGATGTTTATTAAATTTACACATTTAGATTATTAGGATCTATTTTTTGAGGACTGCAGTTTTGGATGATCAGTGCAATACGTCATCTAGAGCACCGGTTCTCAACCTGGGGGGCGTAGAAGAATTTCAAGGGAAACGTGAGTTTAAAAAAAAATCAAATAAAAAGTAAAACTAACTGTAATTTACTGTACACAATTTTGCGGTCACAATGTAACCGTAACGTATTTTCGACATACGAACACGAACACGATAATTGTCGTAATTGTAAAAACATGACAATTGTCGTACGTCTGGCAACACTGCAAGAGCTTGAGAATGGTTTCTCGCTCAGCTGCTTTCCCTTTGTTATGAATTTTACCCTTGTGGATGTACTTCCTGATCATATTCAGGAACAGGCAATCGACTTAAAATATGATTCTCAAGCAAAAGCGGAATTCGAGGCGTGACCTCACATCAGTGCTCAAAGGGGGGCACAGAACCTGAAAGGTTGAGAACCCCTGATCTAGCGTGAGTAATGTTTGGATACTTTTTGCAGATGCTTTACGTTTTGGTGCTGTCAGAGAGGATATTCATACATTTGAAGTATCTAACTACTATGTCTGGCTTTTATTGGGGAAAATTCATTGTGGTAATTCCCTCATGGTACAGAGATGTTTCACTTAAGGTCGTTCGCACTTTATGGAAACGATTTTGTAATTCAATTTTGTCGCTTGTATTTCGAGATAAAAATTTGGCAACTTCAGAATAAACGTCTGCTAATATTTTGTTTTGATTGGAATGTAAAATAAAAGTTTTATTTTGAAAATGGCTCGTAAAATTGATAGATGGCTCGAAGGTTACGTAACTGCGCTTTTCAAGGAGAAATATTCGTATCAACAAATTATAAATCGGTGTAAAAATCACGGTTATGGCATTTCAAAAAAAAGTTTTTATAATATATTAAATTTGAAAGGAATAAGGTCTAACTGAATGTAAAATTAAAAACATGACCGCAAAACCTTATACCAAGACTGCTCGAACGAAGGTAAATATCAATAAATTGAAGTCTCTGATCCCAAAGGAAAATCCGCCGATTCAAATATCCATTGCATCGAAACTAGGAATGTCTTCTGGTACTGTAAGTAAAATCATTCATAAAGATTTTAAGATAAAAAGATGTTTAAATTTAATGTTCATGCTTTTGCCAAAGCATATTGCTCAAAGAAATTCAAATTGTAGAAAATTATATGAAAAACACCTATCTGCTGAAAAATGGAAATTTGTTGTAACACTCAATGAGGTATGGGTGTATTTTAGTGACTGTAATTGAAAAAGATCAATTTTCTATTGCTCAACTGACGGAAATGACCGTACGAAATGGCTTAGTCAGTGTACAAAAATGTTCCCAAAGTGATTCATGATAGCTGCAGGAATTTGTTATATTGACAAAATCAAAATCAAAAAAGTCTCAAGTGAAAGCATAATTAATTCACTCTACTATCAGCAGAATATTTTAGAACTGATTTTTGAAAAAAAATTACATCCTTATATGGAAAAGACATTGATAAAATTGAACTTCATATGGACAAAACCTCTAGTCACACGTCTAAATCAACTGCCACTTTTTTAGCAAAGAAATAATAAGAAACAGGAATAAAGTGTATCCCATTTAATGAAATACCTGTTAAATCACCTGACGCTTCCCCGATGAACTTTTGCGCTTTCAGTTTACCAATTTGATACTGAGGAAAACGGCATCTAAGAACACTTAATGGACTATGGAAAACGGTACAAGAGAAATGGGGTAAAATTGACATGACAGTACTAAGAAAAAGTTTACTTTCATGGAAAATGCGAGCTAGAGCTATTGTCAATAACCATGGCTATCGGATAGAAGCAAATCGCCACAAAATATACTGCATTTATTCATAAAACTTAGCTATCAAAATCGTTTCCATAAAGTGCGAACGACCTTCTGTATAAGTCGTCTATTTCTAATATGAGAAGAGAGTATAATACTCTTGGACACTGTGTCCAATCAACCAAAGTAAGAATCTCAGAGTCTAGCTTTGATCCTCTCGATTCCTCAGGGAGCTGAACCGTGCATTCATTCTCCATTGTCCTGACAGTGTAAAATTCTCCAATCAATCAAAGGCGTTAGAAGCACTTAAAGTGTACAGGGTGGTCATAAAAAAACTTTGCCGATATATGGACCTCTAGCGGCCTTTCCGTTCAACCGATAGAGATGAGATTTAAGAAATTGTTATTCAGAGATTCAGAGTCACGAGATCGGGATTCTGTGAATTGCAACAACTTGGCGCTCACAGTTACGGTTATTGGTAGAGAAACTAAAAATTTTTAAATGACAACGCCCACTTTTCCCTGTCGCAAAATGCTCAGAGCATGCGAAAACCCTAAAAAACGTTGGAACGGTACGTTTGTCACAAAAAAACGGACGTGTTATGCACGTCCGTTATGCACGCACGAAAAAACAGCTCTGCGAATGGCTAACAAAAACATGATCAGAAGGCTTTTTATCGGATTTCTACGCTGAATATCTGGCGAACGGCGTTCTGTGATTGGTTTCTAGCCTCTGTCACATGCAAATTTCCGCCGTGCGCCGCGATCGCGTCTTTGTTGGTCATTCGCTGAGCTGTTTTTTGTGTGTGCATAACGCGTCCGTTTTTTGTGACACACGTACCGTTTCAACGCTTTTTAGGGTTTTTCCATGCGCTGAGCATTTTGCGATGGAAATAAGTGGGCGTTGCCATTTGAAAATATTGAGTTTCTATACCTATAACCGTAATTCTGAGCGTCACTGTGTTGCCGTTCTTAGAATCTCGAACTCATACATCTGAATAACTATATCTGAAATGTCATCTCGATAGTTTGAACAGAACGGCCGTTAGAGGTCCATAGATCGGATAAGTTTTTTATGACCACCCTGTACATTGATTATTATACACAGAAAAATTAATTTTAAGAAGTTATTTACAGCTATTCATGTACTTTACAAGACAACCCATGGATTACCATCTTTTCTGGAACTGAGGGCGCCCACTCTCGGGAGTTGTCCTACGGACTGGAAGTTGTACCTCCGAAAGTTGCTCTCCGAAAACAAGAACACCCGAACAGTGTGGTGTTCGCACCAGTTCACATCTCACTCCCAGACTCGATCGTCCAGTGAGTTCTAAGTGATTGGAGTGCAGCTGTGTCCTAGGGGGACACATGCCACCTTCATCTAAGTATTGTTTCCAGATACAGTTGGGGACATTACAATAGGTATCCTTTGTAAGGAATAAAAATTTTCATATCAATAATTAGAGTGAAATAAGTTATGTGTCTTTTTTTTTCTTTCAATGCGGCAGCCACTTGATTCTTTAAGGTATTCGCATCATTGACACAGCGAAATCTTATTGGCCACTTTGTTATGGGAGTAGCATTTATGTGAGCCAACATTACTCCCTATAAAGGGTCAACAAGAGAACACCCAGGCCTTACGCTGGATTTGATTCCACGCTCACTGCTTGGAAGCTTACGACACTAACCACTATACAATATGGGTGCCGTAATTGATGTGTCTACAATGTAACATAATATATTATCTAATGTGATCGTGTTAACACAGCAATACTGACTTGACAATATTCGGAAATATTTCAGGTAACACAGGAATTTATTATTATTAATTGAAGTACACACACACACACACACACATATATATATATATATATATATATATATATATATATATATATATATATATATATATATATATATATATATATATATATATATATATATATACACAGATATATATATATATATATACACAGATATATATATATATATATATACACACATATATATATACACACACACACACACACACACATATATATATATATATATATATATATATATATATATATATATATATATATATATATTAAGTTTAAATCCCTAACAATTTTCAAAAGATTTTAATTTACCCCTATTTTACTATTTTATCGCATAAACGACTATGAAAATACTAAGAAAACATTATGTTAAACATTTAAAGACGTTTTATGAAGAAAACAAAATATTATATAAATTAAGACTATGTATGTATGATTTATATTTGATATATTATATTTTTTGTCACGTATAATATTTATTTTTTTCCCTTTTATTATACACAGAATTGAAAATTGATGTGAAAAAGGTTTTCTGAAAAAACTGGAAAGCTTTGTGATAAATGCGAAATGTGTTTTATAAGACTTATTCTATGTAATATAATTTAGAGCATGAAATATTAGTTTTATCGGAGCATCTTAAAGAACCATCAATTTATTCTGACTTGTAAAATATTGTTAATATTAGATAGTAAAGCTCTGACAGTGCGGATGAAAAGAAAAAAATTATATTTTTCTATAGTATTATTAAGAGGTTTTTAAAAAATGTTTCTATATAAGAACTGTTTTTTGCTCAAAGAAAATTTCGTATACTAGTATTTACATGCTTCTTCTGTTCTTAATCATGCCTACCAATTTTTAAGTGTTAATATGATGTTTCTGACTTTTAAATTCCAGTCTGTTAATTTTTTATTAATGCCACCAGTCAAAAATCATGTATCACTCTCTACTTCGTTATGTAACGCTGTAATTTGGAATAAAAAGTTCTTAGTTCTCTTTACCACTTTTTTTTAGAGATAAAAGTTATGAAATAAATTCCTTCACTGTGAATAAGTTACTTCCTTTCTTGAATTACTCTGCGCTGAGAGACTGAAAATTTATCATCGTTAGTTCCAGCAATCTACACATAGTTTTATAAGAAAAATTATAAATAATGAATGGCATTGTATTTGGAAAAAAGTTAAAATGCAATGCTCATGAGAAATATCCAATAATTTGAAAATAAAAGGAGATGGTGGTATAAAAATTATTTGAATAATTTAAAAGACAATCAATCAGATAACTGCAGTATAAATTAACATGTCACATACATTTTTGGATCATAGTTAGATTACATTTGACATAAATGTGTTGCATTTATTACACATTGTCCCTCTGAGAATATTACAAACGATTAAAAAAGCCACAAACTTATTTTCTGATACATTACATGCATTCTATATTATGAAAATCAAAATTTTCAAGGAATTTGTGTTAGAGATGTGAAGATTTGTAAAAACTGGAAAAATAAAAGAAAGGAAAAATTTGAAGGATAAAATGGAATTAAGGTATGTAAAAAATTATTCAACATTATTTATTGCATGAATATTTATGACCTTGATGAAAAATAGTTCAAAACAGATTCACTCACCTTGAACGTAGAGTTTCGTGATAAAACTGAAATAATTCCATCATAAAAAAACAACCCACAATTGGCAATGGATCTTAACAGTTCTGTTTCACGTTAGAGGGATATTTTCTCAGACTTTTGTTTCAAGAACACATTGTGCATCTGAAAATATTACAAACTATAAAAAAAAGCCGCAATCTTATTTTCTGATACATTACATGCATTTTATATTATGAAAATCAAAATTTTCAAAGATTTTGTGTTAGAGATGTGACGATTTGTAAAAGCAGGAAAAGTAAAACAGACGAAAAATTTGAAGGATAAAATGGAATTAAAGTATTTAAAAAATTATTCAACATTATTTATTGCATGAACATTTATGACCTTAATGAAAAATAGTTCAAAACAGATTCACTCACCTTGAACGTAGAGTTTCGTGATAAAACTGAAATAATTCAATAAGAAAAACACAACCCACAATTGCCAATGGATCTTAACAGTTCTACTTCCCATTACAGGGATACTTTCTCAGACATTTGTCTCTAGAACACATTGTGCCTCTTAGAATATTACAAATGATTAAAAAAGCCACAACTTTGTTTTCGGATACATTACATGGTTTTTATATTATGAAAATCAAAATTTTTAAGGAGTCTATATTAGATATAAGATGATTTGCAAAAATATGAAAAGGAAAACAGACAAAAGAATTTGTAGGATAAAATAAATTGAAAGCCTTTTAGAAAATTATTCAACATTATATATAGCATAAACATTTATAGCCTTGGTGAAAAATAGTTCAAAACAGATTCACGCACCTTGAAAGTAGAGTTTCGTGGTAAAAATGAAATATTTCCAACAGAAAATAAAAACCATAATTGGCATTGGATCATAAGAGTCCTGTTTCACGTTAGATGGGTACATTCTCAGACGTTTGTCTCTAGAAAAGCTATTAAAACATGCCACGTGACAACCATAAATAACAGACCCCAAACTTTAAACTTAATCGGTAAAAGTATTTAAAGTTTAGTTCAGTTAGCTTGCAAAGTTTTGCACACAATCATTTGTCAGTATGTGTCTAGGTTTGATTCTATCGAAGATAGTATATTTGGGTGAAAATTATGTAAGTTTAAAATGCGTTTTAAAATTAATAAAACTTTCAATATTATTATGTTATAATTTATTATATAAATTGATAATTCATATTATTGCCTTTCTGATTGACAGATATTAATGCGGAGCAAAGTATTTTTAATATTTGTAGTATTCATTACGATTATTAATATTACGTTCACTGTACAACATGAAAAATATCCTTCAGATGAAAATCTTTTTTTCCTGTATATTTTTGGCTAAAAGTAACGAATCTGTAATTAGTTTTTGTTTACCCCAATAATTTCCCCCAAAATTTTAGCAGTGGAAATCTATACTGTAGCGGCAAGAACCGTTGCATAAAATAAGTTTATTTAGAAGACGACAAAGCCATTGTGTAGAATATTTTGGAGAGAAAGAAGACATCGTATATTGCTGTGACGTGAATGGCCTATTTCAGGCGTTGGAACCAGAACATAATCCAGAAGATTGGCGCCAGTGTTTGACTCGTCCAAATGTAGTCTCAAAGCTTCTTTAAATAAAAAATTCTGACAAAATTACTGCTGTAGCATGATGTTTATAATAAAGTACATTCATATGTATTTGCAATCGTTCTTGTATTTGATAGAGAGGTCAAAAATATAAATGTCGTAGGACTACATTAGAAAAGATATTTTAGAAGAAAATTTTTCACAGTGAAATTTGTGCCTGTTAGGTCAAATATTTATATAAAATATTAACGTATATTTTTAAAACAATATGCACATAAATGGTGGATTCCCTTCAAAAAATCATACTAGACTACAGCATTCAATTTGCATACATTTGATAATTAAACTGTAAAGTTCCATTCGGAAATTTCTAACTATTTTTAAAAGTCGATCTATAGAAAAAAGTGCTGCGTTTTTCCGTGCAATTAAACTGCTTTATAATCAAGAAACTTTCTAATTCACGTACACTTTCCAAAATAAGCATTATTTTTTATATTTGTAGCTTCGCGTTGAGTTTTAATGTTTCAAATTTGAACCTTTCTTTTACTTTAAACTTTTTTTTTCACCACTAAAAATTTGGAGATATATCCTCTGTGAACTCTCCATCATTTTCAAACCCTAAATTTAAATTTTTTCGTTTTTCGTACCAATTATTCAAGCCATGTGAGTCCTAAGAAAAGCCATAAATAACAAGATATTTTCGGTATAAGCAAAAACTGAAAATGTAATTCCCAAGAGAAATGTCCAGGAATTTAAAGACTTGTGAAAAAGAAAAGAAAAATATATATAAATCTTTTAAAAACCCTGGTTGTAATTACAATAGTATAAATTAAAACTTTATGAATATTTACGTCAAAGACTTTTTCTGCTTTCCATTTAAAAATGTTGGAGTAAGTTTGAATAACTGTGTGTATATTTATTATGGGGTAAGCCCCAGAGAACATTATAAATAATTAAAAGGACCACATTTCTGGAATGCACCAGTGCTTCTGAAAAATTGCTACTTTACACCAAGGAATATTTCTTTTGAAAGGAATTTTTTCCTTGTCTCCAGCATCACAGAAATATGGCATGAGGGTGTATTTAAATTATGCCATGCAAAGAAAAATATTGATAAGTAAGCACTGAGAGGATATCATATATAACATTAATTAGATTGTGGTATTTTTATTGTAGCCAAGTAATCTACGATCTTTTGCAGAAAGAATAAATTTTTAATTAAATTCCCTAGAAAAAGCTCATAGTTATCAGAAGGGAGGAAATCGTGCTTTAACTTTTTATCACTATTATAACATAATTTGGATAGTTTATACTTTATTTGAGGTTCATTTATCACCCCTATTTAACTCTTCAACCTGCTCTTTAATTTATACACACACACATGCATTTATCTATATATATATATATATATATATTTATTTATTTATATATATATATATATATATACCCTTTACGTGTAGTGTTCAAGGAAAGGAATAATATTTGTCATGTCATGTACAATAAATTCTTAAACGTCACTCTAATTGATTTAATTTCTACATAAACTGAATTACTACATAACTAAAAAAATATCAAAGAACAATTCATTTATTTTCGAAAAATCCAGTTTGTACGTTACACACTATCATGAACAAGATTAATCTTTCCTAGCTTTATTGTATCGTATGTTATGCCTCATATATGTTATATATGGTTGTCACTCACAATTTTATTACTTTTATGTCATTGGTTTGTCTTAAAACTACAGGGTGTGCCAAATGTCATGAAGGAATTTCAATATTTAATAACTCCTTTATTTTTTTTTAGATTTACGATAGCATAGGATCATATACGGAATGTATAGGAAATTTATTTACACTAAGTGGTAAACAACAAATGTCATAAATGTGTTCATTTTCAGTTTTGCTCAAATGTGCTTTTTCAAAAGCATTTAAAATGGCACCTTTTAGTGTTCCAGGTTCTACAGTAACCTGATTTCGGGCTGGATACTTCTGGAGTTTCTGACGCTTTTTAATATGAACTTTTTGTTTGAGATAGTCCCATAGGAAGAAAGGCGTCGTCAGATCTGGAGAATGCGATGGACTATTTATGTCGCAAGCGTGGAAAATTATGTTTCTATCAAACTTTTACCTAATCATTCGAATTGTGACAGTTGCTGTGTGAGTTGTCGCTCCGTCTTGTTGGAACCATGTGTCATGTTTATCTTGAGTCCACGGGAGTAGAAATTTTCGATCATAGACCGATATTCATCTCCTGTAAAATTGAAAGGCAGGGTTTTAAAAAAAGTAGTGTCCGATCTCTTCTTCAGAAGTCACCCCTCACTAAACCGTATTCATAAGGGGTGGAATGCAATCCCATTTGGTGAATAACCTAGGGAAATCACTTTCCGTATACAGGGTGTTGCCGAATTCGAGCGACAAATTCATAAGGGTGGTAGTAGGCATCAAGACGAGCAATAATCACATAGGAATGCATGACCGGAAACGCAAACCTGACGCTGGAGTGCACTGTTTACTTAATCGGACCATACCTCTTACCAACCCCACTGGATGGCTGGAAATATCGCATTTTTCTGGAAGAGGTAGAAAACTCAAAAACAAAACTGAATCACATAGGAATGTATGACCGGAAATGCAAACCTGATCACCTAGAAGATAAACAAAGAGGCAGAAATGTTGACTTTTCATTTCTGCATCTTTTCTACCTCCTCCAGAAAAGTGCGATATAGAGGTATGGTCCGATTAAGTAAACAGTGCCATCCATCGTCAGGTTTGCGTTTCCGTCAGGTATACATTCCTATGTGATTATTGCTCGTCTTCATGCCTAAAATCACCTCTCTGAATTTGTCGGTTGAATTCGGCAACACACCCTGTACTGCAGTTTTGTTTGTTAATGAAGCCATTCAAATTAAACAACAATCATCGGACATTATCAGATTGTGAATATATTCAGGTTCTCCCACTAAATCCTGGAACTTTACTGCATGTCTATGGGCATAATAAGGCGGCTTCTGCAGTTGCACTAAGTGAATTTTATCTGGTAACAGATTCAAGGTTCTCAAAACACACCTGGTGGTAGTCCGAGGAATTCCAATCTGTACACACCAACTCGAAATGAAATGTTAGGATCTTCTTAAACACTCTCCCTTACACAACCAACTGTGGCTTCTTTCTTATCGGAGTGCGATTTGCCTGTTCGAGGTCGATTACTCTACTTTCTTCAAAACTTAAACTTCTAATTCTTGATTCGCTTGGAGAATCTCTCGCACCGCAATGGAGACGATGTGTTAGGTCAGAATAAATGATCCTTGGCTTTGATAGTAAAGCTTCACAACTTGTTTTTGCAGCTCAGCAGTGAAATTTTAAATGGTTAAACTTCTCTCAGATCTTCTTCCTAAAATGTAACGAAAATAAATGTTACTAAAACTTCAGATTACTTCGTGACTACTGGCCCACTCGTAAAAAGATTTATATCTGGTAAGTACATAGAGAGCTTAAATAACATTAATTTTATTACTCTATATACTAAGGAAAACTTTTAATTACTTTGTATATCTATTAGTATTTCATCCCGTAATCCCACATATTCTACTTCTAAAGAATCAAATTCTAGCAGATGATGCGACTGCGTTGTCCGCTTCTCATTATGCATAGAAATATAGTGAAAATATATATAGCCAGGTGAAAGAAATATTCTTTAGACAACACACAGGAAAATATACCAGCCCAGAAATAATCCCTGATATGGGTCAATGGAAAGAATACCCGTTATCACTACACAACAGCTGTTAGCCAGTGAGCAGAAATCCGTTCCTAGGTACATTACCAGCATTAACTTGTTCTGATTTCTTTAGTCCTATATTTTAACTACTATTTTTCATATTCGTCACCCTATTCTCCATTACTATTATCGAAGAATTTGATGTTGATACAACAATAAATAACTATCATAACAGAATTTCAATCCAATTAAAGAAGAAAATATACATTCATCGGATGTCTTACGACAACTAGTATTCGGGCTGGAAAAGTCCTTTGCAATGTAGTTTTTTAATGTACATGCTTTTATATATATATATATATATATATAATATAATTAATATATATATATATATATATGAGATGTCTCGAATGGTCATCTCTTGAAGAAAAGCATCATGGCCGAAATAATGAAAAGTTGGAATCATGAAAAAAAGGATTTATTTCACGAGAACAGCGACATGAAATGTTATACGCATCGAGCCAGTCCGCCGTCTGCGTTACGCGCGAAAATGGAATTAGGTCAAAGAGAGGATGCTAGGAATTTGCGGAGAGTGTTAGTATTGGAGCATCTCGCCAAGGCGTCGGAAAAGTTACCAGATGAGAAAGAAAGTTCAGAAAGGGCCATTAAAAGATTATTAATAATATCAATAATATCATCATCATCATCATCACTCACTCACTCACTCACACACACACACACGCACACGCACACACACATACACACACACACACATATTTCTTTGCATTTCAGGTTAAAATTTAAAATCATATGCAAACGAAAATTAAGGATTTTTTTCATGGAACATGGCTCGTCGCATTCCGTAACAACGAGCCCTGCTGCATGTCTTGTTCCGGGGTGTGTGGCGGTTATTAAGTTACCTGAAGAACTGTTTTGTTTAAATAACATAACCATAAAAAAATGCTAAATGTAAAGATAAAAGGTGCATTACTTGCACTATGGCAAATGGTAGTCAAATAGAGGTTAATAACCGTTTCTCACTGAATTAGAGTAAGTGAGCATGTTTGCTTTTTTGTCTTTCTGTATATCTGTCGTTTCCTTTGTGATCTGAAGGACTGGTATGTGTACTTGCATTTATGGTGCGTTGAGCCCTAAGTGCAAGTTGTCCGTGTCTTTTTCATTTGTTTTAACTATCTGTTTCAATGTGGATCTTTGGGCCTTGAGATGCCTTTTGGTTAGACCTGCATCCTATTCAGAAAGTGCCCCCTTAAGGTAACTGATTTGGTTAGGCTCCCTGGTGACGAGACCAGTCAGTTACCTCGATAATTGGTTTAGTTGCGTCACTACTACAAAATCTTGCCTTATCGTGCGTAGAGCCCTAAGTGCTTGATTTCTGTTTTTTTTTTGTCTACATTCTTCCTATAATTATCTAGCTCTGTTGAAATATTTTAGTTATATATATATATATATATATATATATATATATATATATATATATATATATATATATATATATATATATATATATATATATATATTATTATTATTTATTCTTATTAATGCTCGTGAAATTCATTCTAGTTTGGTTACAACATAAATTTGTTTAGTAGCCTATAAAAAAGATTTTTTTTTAGCAAAATATGCCAAAAGATGTGTATAAATAGATAAATAAACAAATAAAATTCTTTTTGTAATTGTTTTAACCCATGGTTAATAAATGGGACTTGTACATTAAAAAAATAAACTACTCACACCAGATATGGCTTGTCACTACCCTTATTTTCTGCTTACGACCATAAAGTAAGAACGGTACACTTTACGACTAAAGTTCAGTTAACATTCAGTTAACATGTTATGCATAAAAAAACGAAATTGGCGAGGTTTATGAATATAAAGTAGGTCTATAACTACACCTAGTATGGAAGCATAAAATATGGCATATTCATCAAATTTTCGTGCACCAAATGTTTAATATTTTTGTCATAAAATGTACAGTATTTCAGTATTTCCTGAATTCTGATAAAAAACATGAGCCATCGAAAATCGCAATTTATTTGAAAAAATTCCCTTTCCGAGAATTTATCCTGGGATATTCAGGCGTTTGTGTTACCGAATATTTCACAAAATCAGATGGATAATAAAATAAGGAAGTCGTTTTATCAGGGGCTAAAGGGGATTTTATTAAAATTTACGGCCGGAGTTGTGTCATAAAATGCAGATGAATGTGTTTTCTGAAACCAGTAACATTATATTTTAATATATATTGTACGGAAAGGAGTAAAGAGACAAAAAAATTTTAGACGGAAGAGGAATAGTCACTCCCTCTTCCGAAAACATTGTGTTTTACAACGTCTTGACTATTGCTTGCGCTAAATCTTATGTAGCAGGAAAATTAATGTTTGCAAACTATAAATAAAATTATGTACGCCATATGCTTTGGGATACATAAATAAAATTATTGAAATTGAGAAAGTACAGCATATTTATTTAGATGCCTGTACTCCCCTATATACATTATATATATATATATATATATATATATATATATATATATATATATATGTGTGTGTGTGTGTGTGTATGTTATGTATGTATATTTATTCTAATTAATAATACATGTAGCAATTAATAGGGTATGAAACACACTCTAGAGTAAGAGGTGTAGCCTCGGGTATAGGCTCCTCCAGACCTGAAATTTCGCTTTAATTATGGGTTTCTCATTTGGAATATATGGCCGTAATTGATTAATCAATCAATTAATCATTAATTTTGAACACAAACATACCATCGATTATTTCGAGAGCTTTGATATCTCTTAATTTATTTAAAAATCTCTTAATTTATCTGAAAAACTGAAGAAATATACTTTTAAAAATAAATAAAATAACCGGTGTAAAAGGAAAAAAATAATAATAAAATAAGATTAAATTTAAATTATAAGAACATTAAATTGATATGTATAATCACGCATAAAGTCGATTGACATTACTGATATTTTGCCCTGGAAAGCCTATTTCTATATTTCTTTCCGTCGGAAAAAGAAGACGTACATAGGAGCATGTAATACTGAAAATTACCGGAATCCGTGTGTTTATTTAATTTTTGTGTATGCATACTTGTTCCGTTTTCCTGGGTTCGTCAGGATTGAATACGAATCTCTTCAGAAAGTTCACACAAAATAAATTTATTATCTTGCAAATTCTTCAGGCGTATGCACAAATTCAAACATAAAATACATAACAACAACTGTCTTCTATACAGCAGAAAATTCTAAAAACACATGTCAGGATACCAGAATTTTCAATACAATACACACCAATTAACGCAGTTACAACACATTTAACTCTCACTAGGAAATTGAACTGAGTTCCAATGCTAATGTCAGGTATACTTATAGATTTCTAAAGCACCCCATATCGGTCAGTCAGCTAGATATTTCTAGAAGCTTCCAGAAATGTTTAGTCGGCAAGTTGGAGGGCATTTGGAGCAATATCGCAAACCTGGAAACGAAAATAAGTCACTAAATCCATCGCCAATTTGGTGACAACTGTCATAACTGGTTAGATTCCCATGTTAAATGCATAGCTATAAGAGCTCTTCCATAGACGTCATTTTAACGAAACAAAATGCAGTATTTACAAAATTCGTAACGAGACATTAATGTATGATCATATGAGGCGCCATATTATGCCAAAATATAGGAAATAACATCATTATGTAATTTATAAATATATCGCGACTTATTACCCTATCAATTATGAAACCAGGTTGACTATATTGAATGATTTTTTTTTACTTCATGTCACATAAATTGGTTGAATAACGCCATCTGAAGGAAATATTGACACCATTTTTACCTAAGAAATAAGTAAGTATGCATACGGTAAGCATCATAAGCGAGAGGAATATGATTATAAAATCTCATATAACTGAAAGCAGTAAAAACTACTTGGAACTTTTTTTACTTCTAAAATTTCTAGCACATAAAGTCATAATTAATTAGTTTATGAATATTTGAATAGACTAAAATTATCCACCTTTAAAATAAATTTCAGTTTGGGACAATATCAATTTTGTCTCAATTTTTTTCCTTACTAGAGGTACATTCCTAGAGGTTCTAGTATATCACATGCTATCTAGTTCAAAACTATAAGTTTTAAACTAGGAAAATATTCCCCACATTAATTTTAATAAATATTTAGAGAAAACTGCACTGTTTCAGAAATGTTTTGAACTTCTTCGGGTACTTAAATTATACCACGCTGTAGTTAAGATAGATCTTACTTCTTTAAAAAGGAAAATCTACATTTACAAGTAGACTGTGTTATTTCGTTAAGTGAATGCTGAAAATGTTTCTACGCATCCTCTTCGAATGTTACGGTGAGTGGCAATATATCAGAGTCTGCCGTTGTCTGGCACGGGGTTTGTTCATAAATAAGCAAGTTTTAAAGTAAAAACACAAAGTTTATTCGGAACCTTAATAAACGTTAAAAATATTAAAAGCAATCAAAAAACTAACTTTCAACAAACTCGCTCCAGGAGCGTTAAATCTATAAACTTAGAACATTTGTATAACCAAAATAATCTCTCTCGGAGATTTCTAACACACGAATCTCACTAGCTCATGAGTCCAACTGTGTGTGCTGCCAGGGGCACCTTTACTTCAGGAGCTTCAGGAAGAGTAATGGTAACTACAGTACATGGGCCAAGCCCTCTACTGTAGGATGATATAGCAATGCATAAAACTTCAGTGATCAGTAAAAAACGAAAGTAGGAAGGAAAACAGAAAGTGGGGAAAACAAAAAGCTTCGATAGTACAAGTAAAGGTAAAACATGGCGAAAAAAGAGACAAAGCGAACAAAGAACAGGACAAACAATTAAAAGTTGCGAGCAAGAATTGGACAGGGCCGTTTCTTGTTAGCTGGGTCAGCAGGTTCATAATTGGCAAGATTTTTAATAAGATCATTTGGTAAATATTTATGGAAGTTAATAACAAGATTTTAAAGATAATTTTGAATAGTGGGGGGATTTATCTCCCTATAAATGTCAACATTGCGAAAATAGCACGGGGAGTTAGTGATTTGTCGAAATAGTCATGTTTTAAGCAACAGCCAGAATTTTAATGTTGGAATCCGCTGCATACGACCAAACTGGTCCAGCATATGTAAGTAATGGTCTTAAGAAAGATTTATAAATGAACATTTTGTTATTAAAGTTCAATTTACTATTTCGGGAGGCATCTTTGCTCTAACTCGAGCGGTATTTATACAAGCAAGTAAGATAAAATTAACATATATTTTTATAAAATACACTGAAAATGAAAAACAATAAACTATGTGGGGAAAAAATGAAAACCCCATTTCTCAGATCTATGACGTCAAAGTTGCCGTAACGCCATTAGCTGTACGTAACAAGTGCTACTTCAGTCTAAAATGATAACATGAATATTGGAAAGTAATACAAGTAAACTAAGGCCGTCCGCACACGGAGCAACTCAAAACAAACTGATAACCGACTCCAATCACAAACCAGTCCGTGATGAGTCGTAACCTATGCAATTGAATGGAGCCACGCACACGGCGCAACTGCGTACAAACCCGTCAGCAACGCGTTTGTAATCAGTCCCAGGCATCTCAACGTGTCGAGTCGCTAACAACTTCAGTCGCTAGTTTCTCTTGCGTTGTGAGTGTTATTACACAATCTATGTTACAGCCGCTCTTTTGGCAAGCTGCCAAATGACGTACACGAGTCACGTGACTTCTGCCTAGTGATGAAATTAAATTCTAACGTTTTTTGTTGTATGGAATATGTGCGCCCATATATACAGTCCATTTTTAAACGATTGATCAAAGACAATCTATTGTGACGATTTTTTAAATAAATGAATTTCTGATAATAATTGAAACTCCGTCGGGCGCGTCTCGAAACTTACGTCATCGGGCGCGGTGTATCTGTCAGATACATATCTGTTTTATGTGTTTTCTGTTAATTTGTATTACTTTAAATCTTCTATTTTTATTCTCTTTAGGTCCAGGCTTTTACACCCGGATCTGTTTTAAGTTTTTAAAAAAATTTTTTACAATTTTTATTTTTCACAGAACACCAGCTAATAGAAGTAAATCGATAAAGGCTTTTATTCCAATATTATCTGTTAGTCTTGCATCTCTTTCTCTACTACATAGATTAGAAACTGCAGAAATGTATCTTTTATTGCATTCACAATTATTTCAAACATTTCGTCATAAAAAGAATAGTTCGAAGATCCGTATATAGATTTATACCTTTCACACTTCTGATTACTCCAGGTAATATTGTGCTAATATTCTGCGATCTAACTTTGACATTTATTTCTTCCGATTCATTTTGCTCATTTAGTACTATTATATTTTCCTACATAAAAATCATCATTATTGGCATCATAATCAAATTCTGAGTCATTATAATCACTTTCAATGCTATCAGAATCAACTTCACATGTTTCTAAAATATCTTCTTCGTCATCATCACTGTCATCAAATTCTTCAGCATTTAATTCCTAATTTCCATCACTAAAAAAATACTATGAACTAGCTCAAGATCTTTTTGATTATTCATATCTAAAAAGCGTTTAGCACTCATCATGGGAAAAGATAAATAAAAAACGTACAGGGAATCTTGATACTTTCGTAAAGCATCAAGAGAAAAACGTTATTGGGCGCGTGTATCTAACAGATACAAAACTTCAAAAAATCTTCAAAACGGGAAATACTCCTATACGGAACTGGTCGTTACTGCATTCCAAAGTATAAGGTGGTCAGATGGACAGATACTGATAAGGTCAAGGTCGTCAGAACAAGTTTTAGGGGACAAAAGCAGAGATATTAACACGCGTGTATCTGTCAGATCAACGCGCCCGATGGAGTGTTAACTAAAAATAATGCTCGGAATAATGATGTTCTTCCTTCCATGACAGGTCGCAAACTATTGATTTGAATCACTTTTGAGTCGGCCCGTGTGCGGAGCCGCATCACTAACGAGTTTGCAACCGATAAGCAATTTCAGTCGCTAACCAGTTAAGTTTCCTTTGAGTCGCTCCGTGTGCGGAGGGCCTTAGTCTTATAAATTTGTTATAAGCTTTGGTAGCCTTTTTAGGGTTCATTTTCCTAGCATTTTAATTCTGCATAAATTTATATATTAATTTTTGCATCAAAGGTATTCACTCCTTTAGTATTACAGTATTAATTTTACTGTTTTTTTATCAACTTTCGTAGTTCCACGATAGTAAGTGGGCTTTAAATTTTGAATAAACCCTAATTGTTGACTGGAAAGTAACTCTATATTCTAGGGACAGCTCTATATTTCATTACAGAAATATAAAGAACTTCCCACTTTCTTGTTTAACATACACAACGTGTGTCCATCCTATTCTGTAATAAACTTTGAAGGACTTGAATTAAAACTGCTGAAGAATTTATTAAACTGTACTATTAATTTTCTAGAAGTTAAAGCAAAACGCTATGATTGTTGAAGTATCCGCGACTACGCTTTGGCGCAGATTTTTTCAAAGACTTCAGGAGTGTAATGAACTAAAATCTAATCGATTTTTTGAAATCTGAAAAAAATATAGTTGGTTTTATACAATCACATGCAAAATTTCTCATGAGATTTTTTATAAATACAGCCACAAATAAAAAATAACAAACCTAAATGCAAAGCTGTTGTTAATTACATTCTTAGTATTATGAAAAATATACCTGGAAAATTTTATAGATATAGAATGCTTATATTTAGAATTATCGCAATTGTCGTATACTTTTTTGATGAAAATTGAGTTTTTCAGAAAACGCAAAGTTTTCCATTGTATTGAAATTGATTGTTGTTGCTCTTCTTTAAATCGCTCTAATTTCGTTTCTAATGATCTGACAGAAAAAAATTAATAGTAAATATAGAAATAAAAATTTACAATCTTTAAAAGGGTCCGGGACACAAAAATCTTCAAACTTTTGAAAAAACATTTTACTGTATTAAAAAAATCTTTTACGCTTAAAATGACATTTAAATCATGTTTCTATCTTAATTAGAACAGGAGATATAAATCTTTTTGTTTTGGTCTGTTTTCAAGTCTTGGTCAGTTTTCAAAATCTAGCTTTCAAGAAGTAATTGTCATGGAAACGACTTCCTTTGAAATGTAATCACGCATTTTTGCGCTCTGTTTTTTCCTAAATTAATGTATATTATTATTTAAATTTTAAAAAATATATACTGTACCAAATCCGAGCGACGGGAAGATGTTTTAAAAAGTGAATTTCAAATACAGAAATAAATATGCCAGTTACCGAAAATTGAAAAATAGAAATTTATAAAACATTAAATCAAATACACTTCTTCACAACTTGCAGAAGTGTAGGCAAAATAAAAACGTAGAATCTTCGCTGGAAGCTGAACAATTCCAGCACCTAAGAACTTTTATTAACAAAGAGGTATTTAGAAATAGTAATTAATTAATACAATATAACAGTTATCAATAAGTAGCATACGACCTCAATCTCGTTTCTTTTAAAGACCTCGTCTTATACGAGCCTTGACTAAAAGAACTTTTTACAAGAAGAATATAACCTGTTGAAAAACCTCAACCGATCGCATCCAAACCAACTTTTGTACTGATCTTTTTATTCCAGACTCTTATTCACTTAGGAAGCTAAACCCGTGTTGCCACACCGCTCAACCAAACCATTTTCCAACAATAGACCCAAGAGCAGGATTTATTACTTACTCCATGGTAGACGCGTGAACGTGCTAAACCATTGTTTTGTTTATCGTGGACTCCAAAACATCGCATGCTGGCGATAACACGCCAAGTTGGCCCCAAACTCGTAACAATATATTTAATTCTTATTCTTCATGTATATACACTTCACTTCTTCTACAATGAAGTAAGTGGTAGATTGTTTTTGTTTTGATTTTGGTCAGCTTTCGAATAATCGTCCTCATATTTCAAACTTAGTATTTAATTAAGTATTTTTGCGATTTTTTTACGGAATTTTCAATAATTTTCTAATAGAAATCTTTAGATATGCAAAGGTAAAGAAATTCTGAAGTTATTTGGGCTAAAATTACGAAAAAAACCTCGACGTACACAATCAAATTATAGCACTTCAGTTCTTACGAAGAGTGAAATTGTAAAGCAGTTAGATCAAGTGAGACTTTTAAACAGTACAGAAAGAAGGTGGGAATAGCAAAAATTAAGTTGAATCAGAATGTTAAGGTACAGGAAGGAGCTACTTATTCACCTGGAAGCTTTTGAAAGGCATTCAAACATTCTATTAGCAGCCAGTCTTTGTTTAAAAAGCTTTAAATGCGTTTTTCTGCATGATGGGTTTTTACCATCATTTCTCGTCTTTAAATTGTTATAGGTCAAGAACTATTAAAGAAAAATGATTCAAACTTGGAACATGTCTTTTCC
Source organism: Dolomedes plantarius (assembly GCA_907164885.2). Classification (NCBI taxonomy): domain Eukaryota; kingdom Metazoa; phylum Arthropoda; class Arachnida; order Araneae; family Dolomedidae; genus Dolomedes; species Dolomedes plantarius. The sequence continues at coordinate 103,708,424 of OU015496.1, forward strand.
AAAGATTTCACTTTAATTTTGATTCAGCAAATTTGAAAAAAAACTATTTGCTTTTGAAAATACGATTTTTTAAAAATAAGTTACATCATTTAAAAAAATTACTTTTAATATTTTGAATATATTTAAAAATTAATATTTAAAAAAATACTGAATCAAAATTAAAACTTATATATTTTTGTTTAATTAAATGAAAAAGAAGTTTTGAAAATTGACAAATAATATTTCGATTTATAATGATTTTAAATTACCCTACATTTTAAAAATTTAAATTTAAATGTTTTTTATAACTTTATTAGAAGTTTTATGATGTGATTTTGTTTACCAATTATATGATTAACCATCACAAAAGAATTCAAATCTTAGTAAATAAAATCTTTTTTAAATGTGTCCCGGAACCCCATCTTTAAGAAAAAGAAACTAAAAAAAATCGGAATTTTCATGAAAATCGACGTTTTAAACGTACTTAGTAGGATACCATAAGTCTTAAATTTCAGACGTTCACCTTCTTCGATGCGCTATGAGTTCATATTTATCGTGCCCTTTGAATTTCAAAAGCAGTTGTTTTTCCTATGTTTTATTTCACATTCAAGTTGAATGTTTTTATCATAAACTTAAATAGAAAATTCGTATTGGAAAGTAAAATTCTAAAGAATGTAAGAAGAGATACAAAATTAACATTTTTATGTAATTTAGATTTGAGTTTTGAAAATATTTCTTTTTTTAGAGTTATAGGAAAAGACAATCGTATTCCATTTCGTAACATTATGGAAATAGATGGAATGAATTCTGACTTTCATCATAAATATTAAATTATTTCCGATTTAGGCTTTTCTTCTTTTACCTGAACACTGAATCAATTTAGTTTACCGCTCATGATTGCTACAGCATGCATTTATTGACAGCTACGGCAGTATGTATTTTTTTTTTTTTAGTTTAACGTAAATTATAAGGAAGAAAAGAAATGCCAAGATTTATTTATTCAAACCTCATGTTCAATTCATTGATGGTTTTAAATAACAAATTGAAAAATGGAGAAATAATGAATAAAGCTTTCAACGCTGTAATCATTTACCTTGTGTGTTATTTTAATATTTTCAGACACCCACTTTTGACTTTTTTCATTATGTTGTTGCTTCTAATGTCACGTACATATACAGATCTCTGTATATAAAACTGAAACTCTGTAAATCTGTGTGTATGTTCATCCGCTGATTCCATTTATTCCATCCATTCCATCCTTTCCTAAGCCCATGTTATAGATCAACACCAAATTTTTCATAGAAAATCTATAGGATTCCGGAAAAAAGTTGGCAACGTGAAGTCACTACGAACCCCTAATTCCATAAGCCTGACACGTAGCGGTCCCTTAAAAACTGTTTTCTCAGCATTATTCTACCAGACAGAGGGTCAATTGATAGCTTTGACTTTTGAAGATCAACTATTTATTACCATGTTTTTATTAACTCGCTTTCTTGTTTGTTTGTTTGTGTGTGCGTGTGTTTATCCGATACAAATCTTGCAATCGATTTTTAAACTAACTTCCCGACTAGCTAGACATTTGAAACTTTTAGAATAGCTCATATCACGATGACAATGCATTATTTAAATACTTTTAGCCATCTTTAAGCAGATTTGAAGTCGTTTTCAGTTAATTTTATTTTTAGACTGGTGCAGACATCTATCGCTCGGGATGGGAATGAAAAGTTAAACGCAAGTTAACTTCCAATTAACTTCATTTTCTTTCAAGTTGATGGAACAATTCATGAAACAATTTAAAAAAATATTTATTAATACATACAATTGTCAAGTTTATATGATTGAACAGAAAATTTAAAAAGATGGTATATAAAAAGTTCTTTTTATGTTGTTATTATATATCATTTTTTCCCTCTTGAGTGCGCTTTCTCTCTGTTAATACCTGTGTTTGGCTTATAAGATGTCCTCTGGATAGAAAGCGCTTGAAATTATAAATTTTATTAATAATTTTTTTCAATAGTTTTCAATAGTTTTCTTAATTCTTCATTGTCGTCTATATGTTTATTTACTTTCACAGCTTTTCTTGTAAAACGTAATATTACTCTAAATATTAATTCGTACGTTTGTAGCAAATGTCTGACACGGCATTTCAGAAGCTTTCTTTGGGTACAAATAAGTTGATTCCGATTAAATGTCTAAACTTTAGCGACATTATAACTTGAATGAAATACAGAATTGTTAATGACGGGACGATATACAAGGGGTGTTTAAAAAAAGGTCGGAACTTTTTATATAGCACGCCAACCGATGAAGTGGATGTACTGAGATTACTGAGAGCGCCTAGCGGAAGATTTTGACAGCAAACCGCCACGTGTCTCATTCCCATTTTAACACTATCGTATAGGGCTACATCCTCCGAATTTTGCGTGTGCACAGGGTCATTGGATCTGTATCGCGTCAAATCTAAATTATCGCGGCGTTTTCTGATTGACGATCAGAAGGACAAACGGTGTTGAAATCAGCCAGTAACTGCCTAATGAATCAGGCAGGAACTGCAAATCAGCCAGGGACAGCAAATGGTAATGAAGTGTCTTCTATGACCATCAGGACAGGAAATGAGAGATGGATTTATAGCTATGATGTTAAAACTGAGATGCGACCGTCGCAGTGTGTGACGAAAGGGTTTCCTCGAACCAAAAAAGCACAGATGGGTCGCTTCAGGATCGATTTGTTGATGATTATGTTTTTTTTTTTATATTGGACAGGCATCGTCCATCCCAAACTTTCGCCCCGTGATCAGATGATGACCAAACAATTGTACTAGCAGGATTTAGCACGTTTGGGAATAATGTTGCAGCAGCAGATGTAAACTGTGGGACAACCAGACTTGGATAATGCACCACGGCAAAAGGCCGGCTCACCGTCGCACTTTATCAGCAGATATCTGGCAAAACATCCGATATCAGTTGTAGCTTGTTTCCCTCCCCCACTTAATCCCAGAAGACATTTTCTGTTTTCCAGACTTAAAACCACTTTGAAAAAGCGTCATTTTCCAACCGTGGAGGAGATTCAGGTTAATGCGATAAGAGAACTGCGAGCCTTAACAGAATGTGTGTTCCAAGAAACATTCCAACTATGGAAGAATCGTTGGGTACGGCGCATTGCTACTTGACAGAATTTTTTTTTAAAGAGACTGATACTGAAATGTTTTAAAATGAGAATTAAAGTCATTATAACAAAAGTTAGGTCATTTTTTTAACACACCTTGTCTTTACATGAAATGGCGATATAGTAATACATCAATATGACCCAGAAGCAGAATTGACCCAGCACTATGCTAGGTCCGACGTCATAACTGTGTTAGAGCACTAGATGTTTTTAAATGTAAACACTATGTAATGATTACTTTAGCAAAATATCTAAAATGCAGTAATATATCGCCAAAATAGTATGATTTACCGCGAGCAACAGAGCAAATACGGAAAAGTATAATAGTGGAGTGCACAATATTCATAACTGTTTATTTAGCGTAGAGTAATTAAAATATTGCCTGAAATAATATAGAAAATTTGAACAATATGTTTAATCCCTCAATTATAATATATTTTAAAATAAAATCTGGAAAATTTCATTTACCTGAAAGGACTAAATTTTGCATTTCACTTTCTACTGTTCTAAAAATTTTCCTTCCTCATTAAAAATTAAACTTAGAAAAAGAGGTTTGAGAAAAAAAAGATATTTAATTTACTCAAGCTACCTTCCAATGGCTTCATTTTGGTGTTCCCGGGGTTTAAAATAAAGCAACACTATATCTAGTGCCGCATGCATATTTTACAAGTGTTGAGATTTTCCTGTACACATTTTCGGCCGCGTTGAAAATTTGAAGCTGCAAAACTGCTTCAGCGTAATTCGGTAAACATGTTGCTGCTGAGGAGAGAGCGTTAATCTCTAATGAATTAAGATTTGAATTTTTATCAAGGTGGTAAGCTTAAGGGTGCGTAAGTGTCTTATTTCATTAAAATATTTTCAGTCATTCTAACTTTGATGTTAATCATTTGGAAGACTAGAAGCGGTGTCGCAAAAAAAATAATTGCATTAGGTTTCCTGCGAAAATAAGAATTTTGGTTATGGAGGTAGTGTATTCGTCTGACGTATATGGTACATAGAAAAGAAAAATCAAAATATAATGGTAATAATTATCATAAAAAATGATGATGATGAGGATATCATAATTATCAACATCATGCTCATTATCATTTTATTATTACAGTTGGTTCTCTGTTTAACGACTTTCAAGGGACCGTGAAAAAATCGTCCTTAAGTAGAGATCGTCCTTAAACAGAATTTGTGAAAAAATAACATTTCCCTTCACACTTTACAGGTTTAGGACTGTCAATATATTTCTTAATATATTGGCGTGTTTAAAAATGTTATTTTTATTATCATCATTATTTTATTCACAAAAAGTTTTTTTAAATTACATTGAAAAAAAGAGTAAAAACAATAAAATAAATTAGTTTTAAAAAATTCAAAAAGTTTTGATTGCTTCATTCGCCTTGTTTTCGTTACTCTCTTTTCCACATTTTCTAAAATGTTAAATGAGTCACCTTCCATTTTCGATGTAATATAGCGTTGGAGAACATCTAGAGCAGAAATTGCATCTGTGTAAGACGGTGGCAGTGTCTCGTTTTTCGTGTCTTCAACTTCACCTTCTTCGTCTGACACTGTGTTTTCGTTTACAATATCTTCATACATTTGTTCTACATTTCTGAAATCTGTTGTTAAAACATATTTATCACAATTGTAGAAATCTTGAATTGAAACATCCTCATCTTCAACAAGACTTCTCCATTCTTCAGGGGTAATGTCATCTTCGTTGATTTCTACATCCGTACTTTGCAGTTCCACAACAAGTTATTTGTGAATTCCAGCAACGCGAAAGCAGTTTTTTTATTGTGGATGAAGAAACTTCTTTCCATGCTTATGTTATCATGTGCATTGCTTCCAAGATTGTAAATTTTCTAATTTTTATACTGTCAGCCGAATTGTTTATTAATTTCCTAATTAAAGACTTTCTGTAGTATGCTTTCACACTGCGAATGATTCCCAGGTATAATGGCTACAACTTGCTAGTGCAATTAGCTGGTAAGAAATTGATAGTGAAATTTGTAAGTCTAGGGATATTTGGAGTATGTGCAGTGCATTGGTCGATTAAAAGTAAAACTTTTCACTATTCTCGATGCATTTTTGCATCAAATTTTCTAATCCAGTCAATAAAAATGTGTGATGTCATCCACGCTTTATTGTTATTGCGGTACTCACAAGGTTTCCTGGTGATATTCTTAAAACACCTTGGTTGCTTTGATTTGCCTATAACTAGTGGTGGAAATATCTCAGATCCATCCGAATTAGTGCACAGTAAAACAGTCAATCGTTCCTTACTGTGTTTTCCACCAAAACACTTTTCGCCCATATACGTTAAGTTTTTATTAGGCACCATATTGTAGAATAGGCCCGTCTCATCTGCACTGAATATGTTCTTCTCATCATATCCACCTAATTTCCCCTTCAGCACTATTTTCCATTCATCCACTATTTTTTCATCTACGGAGCCACTTTCGCCAGATATGCTTTTAAATACAAGCCCTTATCTTTCTTTGAACTTTGTTAGCCAACCAGCCGAAGCCTGAAAATTTTGCATTCCAAACTTTTCTGCCAGAATAATAGCATTTTCTTTAAATATCACTCCGTAAATTGGAATGTTAGATGCTCTTGCTTGATGAAACCATTGCAGGACTGCCTTCTCAAACTCTTCTGATCGGCCACATTGAATTTTCTGCCGTTTGGATTTGGAAATTTTTGTGCTGCTTCAAGAATTTTCTCTTTGCTTGCTAAAATGCCTTTGAGAGTAGACTCGGGTAGCTGAAATTGTCTTGCGAATTGGACTTTTGTTATTCCAACACTTTCTTCCCAGTTTTCAATAATTTTCACTTTTTCGTGCAGCGTAAGATGCTTTCGCTTTGATGCCATTTTGCTCTGCTCACCTCGTATTCGTACTGGAATGAGCTCCTACACCCAACCATGAATTCTCTAAACATGAACACGTGCTTCCCAGAAGGAGTGAGAGAGGAGTGCTTTTGGACAGTTCGTAAATCACATGACAACATGGTAGGTACAATAGAGTGATTCCACACCCGCACTAAGAAATTCGATCCACCAGGGCAGAATGTTGGATCTTCCGAGAAACAGTAATCCCCCCCCTCCCCCGGTTTTTTCCACTGCAACAAGTCTATGATTGCAACAAACATAAAGGAAATTCCGGATCTGTTTTTGAAACCAAACTCCCCCACAGAAAGTAACCCTCCAGTAGTAAAAATGTTGAAGAAAAAGTTTATCATGTAAGAAAAAATCGTCGTTAAATAGAAACAAAATCGTCGTAAAATAGAATTTTTTTACGTCGGAGGGACCGGGACCGGGAAATATCGTCTTTAAATAGAGATCGTCGTTAAGTAGAGCGTCGTTAAAAAGAGAACCAACTGTATTATTATTATTATTATTATTATTATTATCACTGTAGAATAATACGTTTTAATTGTTGTTTACAATGTTACCGTATCGTCTCACATCATCTAACTATATGCTTAATATATTTATATATTAATATATGCTTTTTATAATATACTAGCTGAAGTACCCGACGATGCCCGGGATTTTAAGAATGTTTGTTGTTAACCAAAATCAATTTAAAAATTAACACAGTATAAATAACATAAAAAATATATGTGAAATGTTATACACGTCTCAGAATTTCAGCCTTTCATCATTTTAATACTAAAATCTGAAAAGTAAAAATGTCAAATTCTCTAATGTTTGTTAACCAAAATTAATTTAAAACTAAGCACAGTATAAATAACATAGAAAAAAAACCTTGTGAAATCTATAAATATATAAATTTATAATAAACTCCTCAGAATTCAGCTAGAATTAGCCTTTCATCATTGGGGTAAAAAAAAGCTGCAATTACAGGTTCAGCAGAAATTTCCAATAGAACAATGATATGACTGCAGCGTTGCCTCTTAAAAAAATGAAGTGTTTGATTGAGGGCTGCAAACCATTCAACTCCACTCCACATTTAACTCCTATAAACATCCTCTACATATTAAATTCCTTTTCTCTCCATAATAAACTCCTCAGAATTTTGGTATATTCAGCCTTTCATCATAGTACCACTAAAATCTGAAACATCCTCTCCAGAAATATAAATTTATTAATTTCAATAATTAAACACACACAAATATATAAATTGAGCAAAAGTTTTTTAACCAACATTTGAATAATTCGTAAATGAAAAAGCATATGAAAATAAAGATAAGAACTTCCGGAATCGAAATTAATTACCCTTAATTTTTAATTAATAAAAAACCAACATAATATGAATAAAAACGATAGTTGCTTAAAACCATATGAAAATAAAGCTATTATAAAGATGATAATAATAAAAAAAGCATAAGAAAATAATGCTCGCGCATGAAGTTAACGTTACGATATAAAGATAGTAATAATAATATAAACCGCGTGCATAAAATATTTAGCTTTTCAAGCGAAATAAATTGATTTTTAGAAAAAAACTACTTTTAATCGAGAAATTAAAATACATTGCACAAAATTTTAATTTTACCAACTTTCCACCCTACAATTTACACCCTACTTCTTTTAAATAGGATGTAAATATAAAGTTTTAACAGCCAATTGAATGCCAGTTAAAAATAATGTGTGCGCATGAAGTTAACGTTACGATATAGAGATAGTAATAAAAATCTATATATATATAAAACAGTTCCGTAACTGACTAACTGACTGATTGACTGACTGACATACAAAGTACAGACCAAACCGTTGAACCTAAACGACTGAAATTTTGCATGGCGATTCTTCTTATAATGTAGGGGTGCACTAAGAAAGATTTTTGAAAAATTCTTCTTAGATTTTTTTAAATTAAATTTTTAATCTGTTTTTGTAACTTTTTTCAAGTTTGCATTTAAAATAATAATTTGAGGGTTGTAAAATTTATATCACGAAAAACATTCAAAAAATATTACATTCAAAAAATATCATCTGTAGATAGAAAGGGGAGAGAAAATTTAAAGAAATGTAAATTTATAATGTACTCAGGGAATGTATTATTGTGGTTCTATATCAGAAAAATAATAAAATACATAAATCATAAAATAAAAAATATACATTAGCATATTGGGCACGAAGTTGAGTATCTTTCATGCAACATCAAACTCCCTTATTTTAATTCAAATGTTTAAAAAAATTTAAAAATAATAACATTTGAAAATTTCGCATAAGTTCATTTTGAAAAATTCATGTATTTCATATATATCTTATTTATTCTGCACTTTGTAAAAAAATAGAAATATGCCTGTCAAAAAACAGTAGTCAACTGCCCCAGAGAGCGCGTTGCAACGCTCTCATGTGTACGGTCTAATTCAACACAAAGGAACTCGAGGCGCGCTGCAATCGCGCGATCTGCGTGGAACTCTCCAAACGCGCGTTGCAACGCGCATTCTAGTAGAAGAGAGCGTTGCATGTGTACGCAATCGTTTGATCAGTTGTATTTTTCAACGCGCGATGCAACGCGCATTAGAAAGCGCGCGTTGCAACGCTCTCATGTGTACATAGCCTAAAGGACTGAAATTTTGCATGGCGATTCTTCTTATAATGTAGGGGTGCACTAAGAAAGATTTTTGAAAAATTCTTCTTAGATTTTTTTAAATTAAATTTTTAATCTGTTTTTGTAACTTTTTTCAAGTTTGCATTTAAAATAATAATTTGAGGGTTGTAAAATTTATATCACGAAAAAGATCATAAAAATTCCTTTAAAATGAAATTCTTTTCGCATCTTTACCTCCATTTTCTAATTTTTGGTGAATTTTTAAAGATTAATTTTTCCAATTTAATTTATTAAACGCTGATCATGTGATTCCTTTATCTGGTACTTTAAATAAATTTATCGTCACATAACAACGAAATAGACACAAAAAAAATTAAAATAGTGGCGCCATCTACTGTACGCTTGTGAATCGAGAGTTGTTGGTTATTTATTAATTAAAAATATTGGAAAGTTCTTGTGGATCTGTAAATATACATGTGGTAACAGTTTTAAAATTTATAAATTATCAACCTACACAGGTGATAATTTATCCGGCGTTGCCCGGGATTTTAAGAATGTTTGTTAACCAAAATCAATTTAAAAACTAAACACAGTATAAATATCATAGAATAAAAAGCATGTGAAATATTATACACATGAATAAAAAGAAAACCCAACATAAAAAACCGTAAATTTACAATAATTTCTTCAGAATTCAGCTAGATTTAGCGTTTCATCATTGGAGCAAAAAAAACCCTGAAAAGTAAAGCATAAAATATATACATTTATAATAAACCACTAAAAGCTGAAAAGGGAAAATGTCAAATTGTCTTTAGGAAAGTAAAGCTGAAAAGTAAAAATGTCAAATTGTCGAATGTTTGTTAACCAAAATCAATTTAAAAACTAAATACAGTATAAATAACATAGAAAAGATTTAGCCTTTATCATTGGAGCAAAAATTCCTGAAAAGTAAAACATAAAATACATAAATTTGTAATAAACCTACCAAAATCCATTAAAAAATAAACACAGTATAAATAACATAGAAAAAAAGTATACGAAATGTTATACACATTAATAATATGAAAAATAAAATAAAATAAAAATAATAATTTTTAAAAATAATAAAATAAAATAAAAATAATTTTAAAAAATAATAAATAAAAATAATAATAATAATAATTTAAAAAATAATAAAATAAAAGCTGAAACAAAAAAGCCTCCATAAAAAAGCTGAAAATACAGGTTTAGCAAAATCTGTGCGATTCGTATTCGAACCCGCGTCGTGTAGTATAGTAAATGAACGCTCTTACCGAATGCGCCACAATAACATGCTGGTGTATTGTGTAAATAGGAGAATATTTGTACTAAAATTACTGGAAAGTTGCTATGGGTTGGTGAATATACATGTATTTATGGAGTAAGAGGAGTTTTAAGTTAGAAATAAGTTAGCAGGATAGAAGCTTAGTCTTTAACTCTTCAATAGACACAAAGACATAAGCGAGGGGGGTTGCAGTAGCGATTAAAAATGATCTTGTGACACTTAGCGTGGTTGATTCGAATTTTCCATCGCGTGTGATAGTGTCAATATGCCGTTGGATCCGATTTATTTTAGAGTATAAAATCTGACTTGAAAGATTATTATTTTCATTTATTATTCTGGTTTAATATATAATTTGAAACTTTTTGATTTTATTTATTTTTATCTTTTCGCTCGCTGTTTGCCAGCTAAGCCTAACGTGGACGCCATATTCAGAGTGGTGATTCCACAAAGTGTAACATCTTACATTTAGTTTCAAAATTTTTGGTTTTTTATTAATTAAAAATCAACGGTAATTAATTTCGATTTTTGAAGTTCTTCAGACCCTCGGCTGTTTTTAAAGACGCCTGTATGTAAAATTTCACGATCGTTGCTCCTAAACTGTGGATTTCTATACAATTACAGAGATACAAACATTCATTTTTATATATTAGATTAAATATTATAAAAAGAAATCGTTGCTTTAAAGTCAATAATAAAAATTTTAGCTTTCTTCTTACGTGTCTCCCTTAAACTACTTACCGTAAAAGCAGCCATTAAAATTTACCTCTCCCTATTTAACATTCTTAAAAGAACAATTTATGAATATTGCAGCCATAAATGGTCATTTCGTCCCTCAATTCATTGTGTGGGTTGATCAGTTTGCCGCATAGTTAGAGAAATCCAAACAAGACTGAAGATACCAAAGCTGTAGCCAAAAGCAGACTTTAAACCCTATCCAACCGGTGACAATCTTGCAAAGGATAGTGTTTCTAGTCCATCAACCTTAGGTGTCGGCCTGACCTTTTCCAAAATATGCTCACAAATAAAGATATCAAACCAGAAATTATGGTTGACTCCTGTGTCCCACTTCTGGTATTCTGGGAAATCTCCTTGTAGTGCTTTCCCAATTAAAGGGGATAGATCAGCGAACTTATGAGAGGACTTATCGGGAGCTTTACGTTTATCAATGGTCAGAAAACTTTTTCGAATTTGCTCTAAATGTACTTCAGCACCGGCCTCCCATACCCACCTATTGAACTGCAAGGGGCTGCTGCATGAGGACCTATTTACTGCGTCTTTTTCTCGTGTATGACTTTTTGAGAATTTACGACCTCTTGGACTTGGTCTAGCCTTCAGCCAGAGCTTGAGGAATAAGCCACAACAACAACAACTACAGCAACAACTGCAACAAAAATACAGCTAGACTTAGGCTAAATTATCTTAAAGGAATTACAATCAACCAAGTTAACTCAAAATATGATCATACGTTCAGAAACTGTCCTGACGCGCCACTTTCCCCAAACCACCTATCTAAATTACCATAAATCCCAGTATCCCTACAGAGATGAAATGCATGTCACGACTTCATTATAATTTTGCACATCGCACAGAACGACAACAACATAAATAATATTAATATTGACGTTGTTGTTGCTTAACTGCATAGTATTAATCCTGAATTTACAGGTTTCATTTTGCATTAGGTCTTTCCTGTTTCTGCGGTAGTGTTGGATGCCAACTTTATTTCATAAAACAAAGTTTTTAATATTTTTGAACACATTGCATATAATAATGCCCTTCATTCTTGATCAGCTCAGTATATCACGGGGAATGTGTAAAAGTGTAAGGTCTCTGACAATTTTCGTTGGTTGCATAATCCTTAAATTAAAATTTTCCCTTAAGTTAAAATTTGATAAATGAAAAATAATAGATCACAATCAAAATAACAACGACTCATAAAACTGATGAACACAAAGCAAAATTAACGAAAATTAATTATTTTTAACTAGTAATTTGTTATTGTGTTTTTCGTACCTTATTTCACTAGTTTGCGTATTTTTCTCTGTTTTATTGCTTTATTCCCTGAACGCTATATGATTATCGAATATGCATAGTTGCAATTAATACTTTTGTGTATATTGTTCATAATATTAAATGTTCATATTATTAAACACTCTGTTATTATTTTTGACCTAAAGTATTGTTGTCACCGCTGGTTCCATCAGTAACTCGTGACTTTGTCACTGCATTGCCTTAAATAACGCACGGTATTTTACTACATCTATTTTTAGAAATGCTATTTAGTTTCAGTTGTGTTGCCTAGTTATAAAAATAAAACTGATTCTGAGCTCCATGTTAAGGAAATTTCATATGTATTTTGTCTCAATAACAGTGTAACATAGTCTACCTTCAAGTTCAGTATTTACATTTCATTGCACGCTCCATCATCCTCTAACTTCCCCCATCGATCAAAAGCGTTATATTTTCCTTCATCAAAAATAAATAAAAAACAATAACTTTTGATCAATGGTTATTGTTCCTAGAATAGAGAGCATGTTGAATTTATGGCAGTGACCATTAACACCATTTTATCGTGGCTTTCCTTTGGAAAGTTAACCTGTTGATTTCGGAGGAAAAATTCCGACACCTGCTCCTTTTCTTCTGAAATAACGCCAGAAGGGAACTATGCCGTAGGTCTTATCTTTTATGGCCTTTTCTGCAGAACCTTTTACAGTTTTCTTCTATATCCATAAAGAGGTATTTCCGTGAAGTAATAGTTTTTGCTGACGTTGAAGGGAAGACAGCACAGAGAATGATTATGTGATAGATATTGGGAGAAAAGGGCACTGCTATGTTTAGGGAGGAAAATTTATAACTTTGGTGAAATAAATATTTTGCAGGTATTCATGTTCTTTTCATGTTCTGAAAAATGTATGATTCTGTCAATACTGAAATTAAAGCTTCAGTAAATATAGTAATAGTTGTAAGGTAGCCGTACACTTCCGGGGGTGGTTTTGCGGATTTTTTTAAAAATTTTGTCTTTTTATCTATTTTTTAATAAGATGAAAGTTACAGTTTTAATACATATATAAAAGATTTAGCTGTTGAGTTAAACTAATTTTTCAAGGGGAAATTTGATATTTCTGCAAAACATGATAACTCAATAATAAAAAATATATATATTATCATTTTATAAACTGGAGAATGGAGATAATAGATTTCCCTAGGAAATAAAGCATTCTCAAGATAACATTCTGTTTATCTTAGAAGCTGTAGCAGTTTGAATACTAATGTACAGAAAATCACTTAAAATTCATTGTCATTTGCCATTCATACTAATGTAAACTAAAAACTTATTAACTTACACTAATGGGCATAGGCTATTTCCTTTATAAAAAGCTTAAGGCATTTCGGGCTTAACTTTTTAATGTAGGATATTATGCGTAAAGAGAAACGATGAAAAACTCATTTTGAGAAAAAAAGTTACTTTCAGTTATAAAATACTTTGACAACTGTTGTTGAAATTGCTGTTATTTGGCTCTTAGTTATGATAGAAACTTATTTCAAGCATACTTAGAGAGATAAAATATTAAGCTTCGTTATTATTGCGTGAGTGGAACATCGATATTTTATCGAAAATGCCGTTTCAAAGGTGGACAGATAACAAGAATATTTATGTAATGCACTTTGCTATATTATGGTTTGAAGGAACCATATTTATATTTAAAAGCACAAAGATTTTCCTAATGAAGCTTACGCTTTCTAATTCTTTGCTCTTTTGTATTAATTTCGGGATTTCCTAACAAGCAATGAAAATGTAAAAATGAATCTGAATAACATAAGAAATCTTTAAAATGTACTATATAGTTTCAAATTCTCCATTAAAGATTTCCTCGAATTCAGCAACAATTAAATGTGTTAATAAGTTAATTTTTTATATAATTTCTCTCTTGGTTTATATAACGCTCTCCAAGTTTTAAAGACTCTCTTTTTATCTTCAAATTCTTCCCTTACTGCATGTATTTGCTTCTCTATGAAATCCCGGTTTGGTCAACCCGATATTTTACTCACACAGCAAGCACCGTTTCCCGTTCTCTTCTACTGTAAAATGAGAATTCTCCTCAATGAGTGGCTTACTTATGAAGGAACCTCAAGATCCTTTGATAACATCCTGCATTGATAGTTCTTAAACTACAGGTTTTCCTCTGTTATACGAGGTTTGAAGGAGAAAGATTTTTTTTCACAAGAAAAGATATACTGGGACAGGGAGGAAGATCTAACGCTTTTTAAATATTCAGGGATGGGATGGGGCCAGGAGTAATTTGCCACGAGGCGAAATCCGCAAGTTAAGAACCGATTGCTCATAGATCATGAGAAGGTCCCGACATTGTAACTACGACGCCATCCTTTGGTTCCTGAACGTCTGGTGCTTCATTTGTAGAAAACTGTATTGTTCTATGATGTTGTCTCGTTTTGCTGTGTTAGTTTAAAGTGGGCATTAAAATCGAAAATCCTACCAGCTGTGAAGTGCAGTAAGGTGATCAGATTTTTGGACAAAAAAATTTCAACCATAAATGGTAAGGTACGACCATTAAGGTACGATCATAAATGTTGAATCCTGCTGCGAAACTCTTAAGAAGCTGATCCGAGAAATTCTGGTTCGACAGGGTATATTACTGTCTGTTGCTGGAGTTCTCTTGCACGACGACGAGCGGGCACACATGTCCGTCCGCACAAGTGCATTGCTTGAATAATCTCTGGTCTTAATTACGTTAGAAGTTTGATTGAAAGGATCAATCGTAGGCAGTGGACTAATATTTTAAGATTTTATTTTAAGAAAGAATGAGCACATGTTTCGACGGTGAGTGCCGCTGCTCAACTGTCATGTTACAGATAATGCCACTAGAGGGCGACACAATGAAAGGGATATTTCTTTCCATTTTGAAATGGAAATTTCAACAGGAAAGAATGAAGTTACATTAGAATAATCACAACATTTGAAACACAAAGTTTAACATTTAGGTAACACAGTGATGTACGAGTATTTTCTGCAATTAGAGAAATTAATACAAAATTTGAATTATAATATCAATAATACACCATTCTTTGTACACAATACATAAACCAATACATAACCTTTTATGACTTGTCATTTTGCTCAATTGAATTTGAACCATAACTCAATTGAATTTGCACCATTTTCCCATAGACCGCCGAAGTTCGGAGATCTAGGGGGTATAAAGTTCCAACTTACACCCTCAGAAGCCAAATAATTTCCTACCTTTTCATCAGGACTGCATACCACTTTTCGAAGTCTGTTCAACTCTGTTTGGGTTCCTCGGAAGTTAGTTGCGTTATCTGAAAATATAGAAGAGCTTTTGCCTCTTCTGACAAAAAGCCTTTTTAATGCCACGATGAATACTTCTGTTGTTAAGTCTGAGACAATTTTAAGACGAATGGCTTTTTTGCTGGCATCACTGAAGCAATGTAATTCTATTTCAGAATCAGGATCATTCAAACACAGTCTTGGGACTTTTAGCTCAGCAAATTGAGAAAGTTCAGAACACCATTGTCCCCATTGATTTTTAACATCAGAAGGAAGTTCTTCATCCCATGCTACTTTTCTAACCCATAGCTCTTGAAAAAGGCACTTGATACGGATAGTGAATGGTTGTATTAGGCCTAGAAGATCAAAAATTTTCCCAGCCGCTTGTAATAGGACACGTTTTGTGTTCTTTTCGGTTTGTACGAAGTCCATTAAGCCTCGTACGTCTATAGTGAGAGTATCTTCATCAGTATTCAAACTTAGTCCTAACACTTTGATGTTTGATTTTGAATTATTCGAGTTTTCTATCGGATGTGTACTAAAATATTTCTCCTTCCATTTTTTCATCAAAACTCGATCATTTGTCGACCACTTTCTCAGCTGCATTCCAGCACTCGACATGATCTTCTTTGCTTTGTAAGATACCTGAAAAGCTTCGTCAACAGTATCTCTTTCAGCGATTAGGTCATCGACATAAAAACATGTGTTTAGCATTCTCGAAATGATCGGGAATTCATTTTGGAAATTTTCTGCATGTTTCTTTATGGTTGCTGACAGTAGAAAGGGACTTGCATTTACACCAAATAGTACACGTCGAAATCTGTATATTTCAACACTAAATTTTTCTTCATTAAAGTTATTTTCATTTATCCAGAAAAATCGAACTGCATCTCGATGTTTCTCGGTTAAAGATATCTGAAGAAATGCCTTTTCCACATCTGACATAAAGGCAACTTTATGTAATCTGAAATTTATCAGTAACTCTAGGAGATTAGGATTTAAATTAGGACCTGCGTATAAACAATCGTTCAATGATAAATGACCGTATACTGTAGATGGTGATGGATACAGGGATACAGTCTCTTCAGTAAAGGGGAAAATACGTAGCTGTTCGTTAACGTGAAGACGGTGATAAAAAAAGGCCCACTGCACCCCTCTATTGTAGAGAAGGAAGCAGAACAGTTCTCTGAAGGGATGAGAAAGTTCTCCAGGAAGGAGGAGGCTACAAGTTCGCCAGGATCGTAACAGGTGAACACGAATGTAGATTCTAGATCAGCACTGTAGCAGTCCCAAACGTTCCGCAGTAACAAAACAGCAAATGTGCTAGATGACGGTTCCTCGATGATATCCCTCCGTCCTTCGGATGAATAATTACAAACTTACTATCGGCCAGATCGTTGCAGGAGCGTAGTGGAGTAGGCTGCGTTAGTAACTACAGGAAATGACACTGTTAACAGGCCGATTGGGAATGCGTATGTAGGAGCCATAAAAAAAAACTAAGCCTGAAGTCAAAGCTTTGTTACAAAAAAATCATTTATTCTTCATCAGAAATCAATTCATCTATTACTTGAGTACAACTTAGGAAAATGTTCTATATACAAATGGAAGGTGAGCTTGAGTCAACATGAGCTCAAGAATAATGGTGACCTTTCCGGTCAAAAGTCAGAAGCATAACTATCAAACATTTCAAGTTGAATATATATATATAAAAAAGGGGCCCCCCAAAATAGAATTGGCAGAGCCAAAACTGATGGTGCGCTTAAACGTAAAATATCTAAGAGACAACTCTCTCTAAAAAATGGCTCTCTACTATTTCTTTTTCATCACTGGACAGGCGTGCAAAAAACGCGGAAAGCGAGGGTTACAATAGTGAGAAATGCGCCAATTAAACAAAAAGCGAACACTCGTCCAAGGCGTACGCAATATTACCCCAGCACGGTGGGAAATCGACAGTACTAACAAAGCGAGCGCTTGATGGCCAACAAAAGGAACCCGGCCTTGCCGAAACCTCGCCAAGAGGAGAAAAAGGCAAGCGTGCCGCAAAATTGAGTCCCGTGAATGGTTTAGCCCCGATATTACTAACTTTGCGCCTCTGCTCGATTGGTCGAACCAGAGGAGAAAGACCTACTCGGAGAGCGCTTTCACGCCAAGCTGACGTCAAGTTCATTCGTGGGAAAAATCTTTCGGACAAAGAGGGGTGAGAGGCACAACTTTTCTCTACCTTAAACCGATTTTATGGTCCAATTTAGGAAGCAAATGTAAAACGGCATGCGTGGACAAAAGGCTAGTTGGATGTTCATAAGACACACCCTGCAATTACCAGCCATAAAAAATGAATTTTAGAAAAACTTAACAAGGGAATCCTGAGACTAACACCTGGCTAAGCAAATTACGGTTGAAGCTTTTACGGTTTAAATGGGCAACGGCTAAATTCTCAAGAACACACACGTCAACGGAACGGTATAGAAATTACACTATTTTATTTTAAGGAACAACTATTCAGAATTAGAGATTTTATATTACTTTAACGTGTGTTACCAGCCCAACCAAATTAATTATTTCTGGAATGAATTCCTCGTTACAGACCGTACTCATGTGCACTGGCATCAAACACAATCCTGAGCTTCGTCGTCAGACGATCTTGTTTGCATACCGCCTGATACGGCATGTGATATAATGCTTGGTTTGTGGGTTCTGTTGAGTTTTCAACCCGTTCAATTATTCCATGTTTTTAGTAATCACTGATAATGTCCTTGTATTGTAAATACATCTGTCGATTTTGGCTAAGTCTACGTATCAAACTTTGTAGTCGCTTCTTAGCTACAGAGAAATTATCGCTTAACTCTTTAAAGTCTTTTTTCCACGGTAGATGTACTTCATACCGTCCATTTTTGAAAACGGTACTTTTACTATGAATCTCTAAAGCTTTGTCAGTTTTTTCATGATTAGATTCGTCTCTAATGCCTATAGTTTCAAGATCCCAGAACTTCTTAAGACTGATTTCTGGCATTTCCTCTGAGGCATGCTAGCAGTGAAGGGTATTAACAGGCTCGGTTTCTCTAGTTAACCCTATTGTTCCCGTTGTAAGCCAACCAAACACAGACTCTTGAAGAATAATATACTCATTATTTAATTTTATCTTATTAGTTCATAGAAGATCTCTGAACCTATTAACAAGTCAATTTTATTTGGAGATGAAAAATATGGGTCAGCATATTTTATGTTACATGGAAATTTAATTTTTCATATCTCAAGAAGTTTAGAAGGCATCAAATTCGTAATCTTATGCATTACAAGTAATTCAATATTCTTTTTAAAATATCCGCTAGCGTTAGAAATTACAGTAGAGATCTTATTTTTTACTGTTAAGGATGAACCATTCAAACCCAAGATAGGTGCATTAACATTTTTCTTTTTCAAACCCAATAAATCCGCACACTGAGTTGTTATGAAACAAGATTGGCTTGCAGAATCAAGTAATGCACGTAGTGATTTAGATATTCCCCTTGAATCTCGAACGTAAACTATGGCTGTTTGTAAAAGCACAAATTTATTGCTATCGGTTAGAGATGAGAAACAGTTTGATTCCGCACAGCCAGCAACTTCGTTTAGAGGGGGAACACTAGTGCTTGTTTGACCTCGAGTAAGTTCCGCGTATGGATAGTTGTTTATGCTAGTAGAATTGTTGTTAATGCCATCTGGCGCCTCTACGAAAGTGGGTTTCGACATTAAGTCATATCGGTGAATTAGAAAATGATGGCGCTTGTTACAGATTTTACAGTTTTTAAGACTTTTTTAGTAATTAAATTTATGGGGTTCCAAGCAGTTATAACATAGCTGTCTTTTTCTAATTTCATTAATCCGTTCCTTAACTGTCAAATCATGAAATATTTTGCATTTGTAGATTACGGGGTTTGTTTTTCCACACATATAGCACGAATTTTTCTGATCCTTTCCAGAATTAAACTTTTAGATTTAAATTGCGATTCTGGTTTGGATTTGGGAACATAGTAACTACGTTGCATATTTTCCAATATCTTACAGCGTTTATTTGGGAAGTTTACAAATTCTTCCCTGTCAGGAAGTTTGCCAGTCACCTGGGTCATTTCGTACACCTTCCTCGTTTCTCTGTCTAATTTTGAACTGATAATATTGATCAGAATTAATACAGAAAGTTTGTTAGTACTTAAATCTATCAATTTCAGTCCTCGAACATGCTTTAATAAAGCATCAATAAGTCTTCTTAGTTCTTTAGCAGATTCATGATGAATCTTTTCGATGTTAAGAATAGAGTTTATGTAATAATCAGCGATAAGCATTTTGTTCTCATACCGCTCTTTTAAAGTTTTGAACAACGACGTAAATTTATCATCGGAGTTTGAATGGCTTTCACTTCTCCTTTTAAACATGATTGGAGATAATGAAGCTTTTGTATATCTTTCAAAGAATCATTTGTGGCCAGTAGATCATTAAATTGGTTTTCAAATAATGGCCACTCGTAATAACTGCAGAAAACTGTGGCAGTGGAATGTCAGGTAATTTCGGATTACATGATGATTTGAGTTCATCTTTAGATGCATTTTTAGATAAAGTTCCAGACGAAAGAAGATATTTTAGGCTTACCTCCAAACTGTCGTGCAGATCCTCTAGTTTGGATAATGCAGTTTCGCTGCTTTCAATTTCTCCATCTGATAGATTTAAAGCCTAAAATTCCTCGTATAAGTTCTTAATATCACCTTTGATCTCAAGCAGAGATTCCAGTTTTTGAGAGATTTCTATTAAACTCTCTTTCTTCTCGGTAAATTCAAAAACGAATTTTCCGATCTTCACGAGTTGTGATTTAACTCGCCCGCGTGTTCTATTTAGAGTTTTTAGTGCTTTATCCATTCTAGAGCTGGTTGATTCCACACTAGGGCTAGCACGGACCACTTTTATATGGTCTTAATTACGTTAGAAGTTTGATTGAGAGGATCAATCGTAGGCAGTGGGCTAATATTTTAAGATTTTATTTTAAGAAAGAATGAGCACATATTTAGACGGTGAGTGCCGCTGCTCAACTGCCATGTTACAGATAGTGCCACTAGGGGGCGACACAATGAAAGGGATATTTCTTTCCACTCTCGTTAGGAAATTTTTGAACAATTTCCGTATAGTCCCGGCTTAGCTCCTAGCCATTACCATTTGTTTCTCCACCTGAAGAGATTTTTGGCCTGTCAGAGTCTACGGAGCAATCAAGAAACAAAAGACACTGTGAAGGAGTGACTGAATAGGTTGGCAGTGAGTTAATTAGACGAAAGAATGCAATAGCTAGTCTCACGATATGCCTCAATAAATATGGCGATTACGTAGTAACGTAGTGTAATATATCTGTGCTCAGATGGCAAAATGTCATAAGAAATTTACGGGACAGCAATTCTAAGATTCAAGATATAATGAAAAATTAGAAGTATGTTTTACATGAGCACACATAGTACCAGTATCTCAGAAAAATAGTTGGCTATTACTTACTGTAGTTAGTGTTTTGAAGTCTGCTCCAAGTGTGCTACTGAGCGGGCTTCCTCTGAACATATTCTTGCTTGCCTGGGGCCCTCCAAACGGTATATAGCTGCCAAGCCATTGATGGTTCTGGATTTCCTTAGGGTAAACAATGTGATGGACCTGATATAGCCCTGACAGTCTTTGTGGATGTACAACAACAACAACAACAACACAGTAAATAGAAAATATCGGCGAACGAGAATCCGGAAAGTGAAAAACTCAGTTTTTTAAGAAAAGTTTCTTATAAAATTATACCATCTGAGCACAGATATGTTTAAACATTTGTCAATAAAAATCTTTCAGAAACTTCTTCCTAAATATTTTTACACCCAATCTGTTCTTACTTTGCGGATGTGCATCATATTTTGGTATACGTTCATAGGGTAACTTGGACAGTTAATTGGATGGGTAAGAATTTTTATTTAAAGTTTTAATACTCATGTATGTACTTAAAATTGTAAATCCCGCAATCTACCTTTTTTTCAGCTTTCGAAACTACTCGAATAAGATATGTCTTAACCGCTAATGATTTTGGCTAATTCTATCAATTGCATTAAAATTTCTGCATTATATAAGTTTTTAAATAGTTAATGCCATTTTGTGTTTATAAGAATAACGTATGAGACTTCTGTATTTCTTTTTCTCGTCTTCCTAAAAGGAGAATGCTACGGTGAGATTACTTGGGCAACAATGCAAAAAGAAACTTTTCACGAGGTTTTGAATATCAAGTTTTAATAGTTATTTTATATGGTCCTTTCATCCAATTATTGAATGCATTAGATCCTTTTATCAAAGTATTATCTTCTACTAGGATTATTTTAGCTAATTAAGTATAATTGTTAATAATATTTTCTATCGACTCTGTAACGTAAATGTGACTCCGTGACTTATGATGTATCTTAAAGATTGATTAATCTTTATGCTTTTAAGAATAACTTAAAAAAAAATATCTATTGAGGAAATCCGGTTCACTTTATATAAAGGACATTACGAGAGACTTAATTAATCTGAGAATCGACCATAATCAAAATAGTAAAACAAATAAATTTTAAGCTACGTATAACGGCAAGGAAGAGAAGCATCTTCAAAAGTTTATTTTTAAAATATCTTTTAATTAAGAAATACTCTTCATTCAGTACTCTAAAACGAAAACACTTCCGAATATATCCTCAATAAACAGACGATGAAATTTAAAATATTTTCAAACGTGAATGCTGAAATTCGTTTAGAATATTCATTTTCAGGATGAGTTTACTTATTAAATTGCGGGCAGAAAAAGAAAAAAAATCTGTATGCTTTTAAAAATATAGAAATCTGCCTTCATATCGCATTTCATATTCAAAGATAATTTTAAATTTTGTCATTTGAAAAGCGTTTCCAGAGCGATTGCAGCATTTTAAGGAAGGCTTAAATGTATATAGGAGGGTATTTGATTGAATTTTTGCACTCATTCAGACCCGTAGTTTAAAGTCCTTTTCTCGCTGTTTCTTTCTCTGGAGAATTGCTATTGAGTGAGCACACGCATGAATGGAGATGGAAGGAGATGCGTATTAATGCCGAGTGAAAATGGTTCAGAATATATTTTTAAAAAAGAATAAATAATGCACTGAAATATAATCTGGTCAAGAGTAGTTTAAATTTTTTTACGTCATTCAACATTATACTTATTTTTTTCTACGTTTAGGACGTATATCGATCAATTATATTTAGTTTGCAGTTGGCTGGTACGTTACTAACGAAATAAATTTATTTTGCTTTACCTAAAGTATGCACGCAGCTTAAAAATATTTTTTTGAATTTACAGCACTGAGAAATTTTGTACTCAGAATCGAATATGTATGGGAGTGGATGAACCTGAGACTTTTTTTTTCGTAATCGTTCGTTGGTTGGAATATGTGAACACACAAGAAGTAATAATGACACATGGACTACATATCTGCTAGACACAGGTGGCCTTGTCGGTTCAAACAAGTGCTCCAGCGCTTCATTAAATTTTGGATATTCTGGGCAAGAAGACTCTGGTGGAAGTTTGCGGAACCAGTCTTGAACGGCCATCCCGGATCTCTGCATCGTTACCAAAAATTCGTTGAAGTGGCCTTGAAAGCCTTTTAAAATGTGATAGTCTCACAGAGAGAGGTTGGGCGACAGGAAGCAAAGTCGAGGACCTCCCAGAGGATGTTCCGCAACAAATTTTGTCCATGGCAGCAGTCGATTCCATAGAGATGGTCAAATGTGCTTGAGCAGGTTTCAGTATATCCTGTTCTCACACGCACTTTATGTAATTAACTTAACTATTTGAACACTTTTCAATATAACAGGTACTCCTGTACATACACATCCTTCATGCGATGATAAATTTCGGCTTCACTAACACCTTCTATAGTCAAAAATTGAATAACCGCTCGGTTGGCCTATCCGGACAAATCCATGTCATGACCGTACGCAATCATTTTGCTTAAGCACATGCAAACAGCACACTGACTCTTTCCGACGATAACAGCTGTGCTTTGGGACATAACAATGTTATCTACAGGCGCAAATGCAAATCTCGCATTTGGGCCTGTATTTAACCATTGCTGTTAATTCAAAAGTCTTACTTTCATTTGGGTCACCCTTATATTCTTTATTTCCATTCAGGTGCATGAGGTGGGATTTTTGGTTTGGGATCTAACTTCATGTTACTGGATCGGTAACCTTGAACGTGAGATGTAGCTACATAGTTAAATATACACACAGATATTAATTCTAAACTAAAGTCATCAATACCATCATATTTAGCGCGCCAAAACCTGGCCTTAAGATGTCTGTTCCATTTTTCTATCATTGACGTGCTTGCTCGCCAGTTCCTTGTTCTTATTTTGGAAGAGAAACGTTGAGAGATGCAAAGATCGTGATATTCTTTTTTGTCTGTTGGATCAAACTCAGTTTTTGAGTCTAATAGCTGAAACCTCATTATGGTTAACCCTAATTTTTTGACATAAGGAATTATTTTATAAAGACTTTCGACATAATACCAAGTCCATTGCTAGAATCTAAGACCTCTTTCCACAATCTGAATAGACTCCAGTTTCGTTAAATAAATATTTGGGAATACTTTTGTATTCTGAAAAACTTATGACGTATTTTTTTTTACTATAATCAAAGTTGCAGTAAAGAAAAATCGTAGTTTTAAATATTTATGTAAGTTATTAATATTTACATTAGTAAGACTCCTTCTCACCTTTGACAACAGATCCCCATATGCTAATAAACAGCGCATTCCTTTTTAAATATAGCCGGTCTGATAATCCTATTTTGTCCTTCAAATAATATTTATGACGCATTACTGTGATTTTTTACTGTGAATCTTAGTCTAGGTCTGACTAGTGAATCTAGTCAGGTCATCGTTGTAGTGACTCATATGATCAGGATATATATACATTTTTTCCCGCTTATAAATATTTCACCTCGTTTGTTAGCAGAATCTTGGACCTCTTTAAGTTTGGTGAACAGAGTTGATGAATATTTACAGCACTAGGTTTCCTTCTCACTTCTGATGACAGATGTCCATATACTAATGAAGAGCGCATTACTGATTAAATATAGCTGCTCTGATAATCCCATTTTGTCCTTCAAATAATATTTATGACGTATTACTATTATTAAAACCTCGATATAGTTCATACTACAGTTATAATGTAAGGAATTATTTTTATCAGTCCTTTCAATATATCAGCATGTCTGATAGTAGAATCTTAGATCTCTTTCCATTTGCCAAGGAGACTTGATTAATATTTACTCTACTAGGTCTCCACCTCACTCTTAATTGCATAACCCTATATACTGGTAAAGTGCGTATCACGGTACAAATATAGCTGATCACAGAATCCCATTTTATCCTTCAAAATGTGTTAATGACGCGTTACTTGGAGTTATTTACTGTGAATCTTGCAGTCAGATCGTCGTTGTAGTTCATCCTGAAATTAGGATTTAAAGCATTTTTTTATCACGCATTTTAATATATCACCTGGTTTAAAAGCTGAATCTTTGACCTCTTTACTTTTTTTTATCAGACTTCACGAGCAGTTACCCTACTAGGTATCCATCTCACTGTTAGTGACAAACTCTCATATTCTAATAAACAGCTACGTAAATATAACTGTTCAGATAATCCCATTTTATCGTTCAAGTAATATTTATGGTACATAACGTGAATGATTGAATCTGTGTTTCATGGTCCATTGTGCTGAGAGAAAATTACAGATCTTCTGAAAATAAGTTAGTTTTATTAAGAGTATTCATTTATTATTAAGAGCATTTATGTTTTTATTGTGCGAATTTTTATAGTCAGTATTGAAGTAAGAAGAAAATTTCCTCCTTTCGTCAATGATACGGAAAATAATTTCCCCTTTGCTGACTATCAGAAACAATTAAATAGTAGATGTATTAGTTCTAGAAAACATGTATCTACTCAACCGCTATCAAATATCTGAGTTATAGGAAACTCATATGTAGTAGATGAAACCAAGAACTACTGGGACATCTGTGGGAATAGGAAAACCGTAATATATTCATTATAAATATCTATAAATTAAGATCAATTTTGCCTTCCTAATAGTTAAAATGGGGCAAAGCTGTAGAAGATTCAGTGTCAACCAGGGTCCACTACAAGGACGATATCTTTTCCGGATGGGTCTGGCTGATTGGCCGGACTGAGTCTTGGGCCTTTCAAATCAACCAATGACTGCTTTACAATTTAACGTTGTGCTGCACTTTTAATTTTTTTTTCATTCAGAAGTGCAACATTTGTTGTTTGAAATACTTTGCAGAGCAGCTTTACTACTGGACATAATGGTCAAATGCCCAAGTGAATACGAGGAAGCGAGGCAACGCTGTGACAGATTTAGTGTTAACCAGAGGCACCACGAGAAGGCCTGTCACTTTACACCCCAATAAATATAAATAATTTTAGAGCATTATTTAGACTACAATGGAAGTGTAGTCTAAATAGACAATATATATTGTCGGATGGGAAAACTCAGGGGTTCAGGGCTATTTTTAATGAAATTGCTAGAAGTTAACAAATCATAAACTTGAAAATGTTGGCGACACGTAAATAAAGCTTTGCAACGAAAATTGCTCTCGTTCAATATTTATATTAGTTCTGAAAAATATTGAAAAATACAGGATATTTCTGTAGCAGGGTTAAATCTTTAGGTTAGATATTCCCTAATTAAACTGAGTTTCGAGGACAGGTGAGGATTAAATATCTTCACTAATAAAGTTCTTCCTGAGCAAATTCATATATAACACTTAGATATTTCTTATTTTATTAAGGGTGCAGTGTAAATGCCATGCGAAAGTAATTTCAAAGCTTATTACTTTTACATTTTTTAATAAGGAGTACTGCCATTATTTTCTTATATTTGTAACTTCACTCATATTTCTGTCAGCTAATAGAATTATCGCTATATTTTTGTGTGTGATTTAATATGACTCAACATATAAACTCCACATATAAAGAATAAATATTATTAAAATACCTGTGTTTCAGTATTTTCTTAAATTGTGCATTTTCATATATATATATATATATATATATATATATATATATATGAAAATGCACAATTTAAGAAAATACTGAAACACAGGTATTTTAATAATATTTATTCTTTATATGTGGAGTTTATATGTTGAGTCATATTAAATCACACACAAAAATATAGCGATAATTCTATTAGCTGACAGAAATATGAGTGAAGTTACAAATATAAGAAAATAATGGCAGTACTCCTTATTAAAAAATGTAAAAGTAATAAGCTTTGAAATTACTTTCGCATGGCATTTACACTGCACCCTTAATAAAATAAGAAATATCTAAGTGTTATATATGAATTTGCTCAGGAAGAACTTTATTAGTGAAGATATTTAATCCTCACCTGTCCTCGAAACTCAGTTTAATTAGGGAATATCTAACCTAAAGATTTAACCCTGCTACAGAAATATCCTGTATTTTTCAATATTTTTCAGAACTAATATAAATATTGAACGAGAGCAATTTTCGTTGCAAAGCTTTATTTACGTGTCGCCAACATTTTCAAGTTTATGATTTGTTAACTTCTAGCAATTTCATTAAAAATAGCCCTGAACCCCTGAGTTTTCCCATCCGACAATATATATTGTCTATTTAGACTACACTTCCATTGTAGTCTAAATAATGCTCTAAAATTATTTATATTTATTGGGGTGTAAAGGTATTGGGGTCTTATATGTCTTGGGCCTTTCAAATCAACCAATGACTGCTTTACAATTTAACGTTGTGCTGCACTTTTAATTTTTTTTTCATTCAGAAGTGCAACATTTGTTGTTTGAAATACTTTGCAGAGCAGCTTTACTACTGGACATAATGGTCAAATGCCCAAGTGAATACGAGGAAGCGAGGCAACGCTGTGACAGATTTAGTGTTAACCAGAGGCACCACGAGAAGGCCTGTCACTTTACACCCCAATAAATATAAATAATTTTAGAGCATTATTTAGACTACAATGGAAGTGTAGTCTAAATAGACAATATATATTGTCGGATGGGAAAACTCAGGGGTTCAGGGCTATTTTTAATGAAATTGCTAGAAGTTAACAAATCATAAACTTGAAAATGTTGGCGACACGTAAATAAAGCTTTGCAACGAAAATTGCTCTCGTTCAATATTTATATTAGTTCTGAAAAATATTGAAAAATACAGGATATTTCTGTAGCAGGGTTAAATCTTTAGGTTAGATATTCCCTAATTAAACTGAGTTTCGAGGACAGGTGAGGATTAAATATCTTCACTAATAAAGTTCTTCCTGAGCAAATTCATATATAACACTTAGATATTTCTTATTTTATTAAGGGTGCAGTGTAAATGCCATGCGAAAGTAATTTCAAAGCTTATTACTTTTACATTTTTAATAAGGAGTACTGCCATTATTTTCTTATATTTGTAACTTCACTCATATTTCTGTCAGCTAATAGAATTATCGCTATATTTTTGTGTGTGATTTAATATGACTCAACATATAAACTCCACATATAAAGAATAAATATTATTAAAATACCTGTGTTTCAGTATTTTCTTAAATTGTGCATTTTCATATATATATATATATATATATATATATATATATATATATATATATATATATATATATATATATATATATATATATATATATATATATATATATATATATATATATTAATTAGCTTAATAGTTCCTCGAAGTGCTTGGTTATGTCAATGCCAATACGTTGAAAATTCCTCCTCTGCAAGAAGCGTTCCTTCTTATCTGAGTATAGAGAAGAACATTATTAGTAATTTAATACATTAGAGCTTCGTTTAAAAACCACTCGTAAATAACAGCCTTCACGAATTTTACGTTTCTAAATGAACAAAGCATGCACGTATTCAGGATAAACTTTATAAGGAGAATCTTTTTCTACTCATCTCCTTTATTATTCATTTTAAAAAAGGAAGAGGGCAAATAATCTTACAATAGTGTTGTGTTTCACCAAAGTTAATATGCTTTGGAATAAAAGCAAATGACTTCAAGTAGCGTGGCTCTGTTGGCATTTAATATTTTTTTGATAATATATATATATATATATATATATATATATATATATATATATATATATATATATATATATATATATATATACTTTGCGTGTAGTCCAATTAAATTAAATTAAATTAATTGACAAAAAACAATAAATTAAATATGACAATTTTAATTCCTTTTTGCCTTTTAAAGTTTTAAGTAATCCTTTTTAAAAACAATTGTAATGATATAGTGTAGTCCATGATAAAGTATATCTTTTACATTCCATTTTAAGTGTATATATATATATATATATATTTTACTAAGATGGTTCTCCAAAGATGGTTTTGTTTGATCTTCATGAGGGAGTTAAGTCTCTCTAAAAGTAAGAGCCTCACAAGGACTCACGTACTCCTCATGCGCAGTCCTGGATAAAAAGTCGGCCCTTTCATTACCGTCGATCCCAACATGGGAAGGGATCCACTGAAAATGAATAGTGTGTCCAGATGAAAGCCGGTCAAGAAGATCTAAGATATCCAGGCTAGTCTGGTCCCCAATAATAGTCCAATTAGAGAGGTGCTGAATTGAAGCACGGCTGTCAGTTAAAATCCAGACATCGTGAAATTGATCCTCAACTTGACACGCATACTGCAAACCTTTCCTGAAAGCAATAAGCTATGATCTAAATACTGAACAGAAATCTGGATTTTTAATTTTAAATTCCACAGCACCGGTAGGAGTTGGTATGTGCACTCCACTACCAGAAATTCCCCCATCACCCCTGCTGCCATCGGTATATATCTTCAAAGAAGTTTGAGGGATTCCATGGATAGTCTCAAGAGCTAATTGTCTGATGAGGGCCGAAATGTCAGAGTTTTTAATAACACTAGTTAAGAGACCCTCATGGAAATGGATCCCATCAAGTTTCAAACCGACGTCCAGATGATTTAAAGAGTGGGGCTCTACATTAGGGTGGAGCGAAATAATTTTTTTTTTAAATTTCAATATGCTCTAGTTTTCAAAAGTTGCCTTTTAACAAAATAAAGACGGAAATTAAATATTAGCGTAATTGGTGCATGTTTTCAGTTCGCGCAAGAAGGGCAAACTTTTGGTTTATATTAAATTTTTGACAAATTTCGCAATTATTTTGAAATTGAATACACTTGTAGTACAAAAAAGTAGCAAAATATGTAATTTAAACATTCCTTTTAGTCAGGAGACCTGCTAAACTGATCATATACGTTTTACTTCATAAAAAATAGTACACATAAAGGCACTTAAGACACTCGGGCATCACGGTGGAACGAAAAAAAAAATTTTCTGAATTTCAATATGCTCTAGTTTCCAAAAGTTGTTTTTTAAAATTAAAATTAAGAATATAAAATCTTTTTGCTCTACTAAAATATTTTCAAGTGCCGCAAAGGGGTTTCAAAATGGATATTTTTATGAAAAAGTGATTATATTTGTATTTTTTGTTAATTTCTCTTATAGTATATTAAAATAATGTATATTTTCTGCAAATAAAATATTAAAAATATGATATTGTGACAGAAAACTTGCATATTCAAAGTATTTCTAATTTTTAGATACCATAACAGAACAACTGATTTTGTGGAATTTCGCGATTTTCATCATATTAATTTTACAGTAGCATATTCTTATAATACACATTGGAATAAAAGAAAAACAATTTTTAATTGACGGACCTTAGTTAAAATAAACAAATCACACTTATTTAGAAAAATATTAATGTAATGTCTATAAAGGCAACACGTTATTTTGAAAAAAATATTCATGCCTTTCAAAAGTCCATAGTAATCACACATGGTTTCCATTACTTATTTCACTGACACATTGAATTGTTTTATTGTTTCAAATTTTGGCATTATCTTTTGAGAATGTATTTTTGTTTTTATCAATGCAACTCTTGCAGAAGTACCATGAACGGACAAGGATGACCCGGTAACTAATTTAACAATCCTTTCTACTTCTTGTGTGTGACATGGAATGTTGTTGAAGTCAATAATTTAAATGATCTGCCCGTACGTCACCTATTTTGTTTCCTAGATGGAAAAAACTAAAGGTCCAAATGAATTTGGAGGAGAAATAGGTAAACAACTAGAAAACTGCTATGAACTTCCAGTGACTGAATTTTCACCTTTTGAAAATAACATTCCATTACTAGAAATTAAGGATTATTTAAGTGTGGACCCAAAATATTTAATGAAATGTGCAATGCAATCTCTGTTGGAAAGTGCTCTTCTGATTTGTCCTTGATAAAACCAGGAAAATTTTGTCATTCACGATCATTTGCTTACATTAGTAAACCGAATACTTCGCTTGTATGTGGGAATAGAATGTCCTTCAAAAAATCTCCGAATACTGATTGAGTACGTTTTGAAAGTTTATGCACCAATTTGGTTTAGCATAAAGCTGAAACCATCTTGAATCCATGGATCGAAGCTCTTGTGGAAACTTGTAAGATATTAACGTTACCTCAATCAGACTCTTAAAAATGTAATTGACTCTGTCATTCAAAGAAATGCATACTTTGCTGCTTCTGAAAATCTCCTCCTTTGTATGATATTAGACGATCGCAGTCATGTAAGAGAGCTTGGATTACGCTGGATTCCAAAAGCAAGGGCGGAAAATGAAGGAGGCATCAGAAAAAATTTAGTTCCACGTATAAACTTTGATGCCAAGGATTATATTGATATGATTGAATGGAATTATGTTAAAGTAACAGAATCTTCTATGACGTAGCATGTTTCTGATGACAAACTAAAACAGTTTATAAAGGAAGCAAAAGAATCTGATCACGAGAAACAAATTATTGACTTCAACAACATTCCATGTCACACACAAGTAGTAGAAAGGATTGTTAAATTAGTTACCAGGCCATCCTTGTCCGTTCATGGTACTTCTGCAAGAGATGCATTGATAAAAACAAAAATACATTCTCAAAAGATAATGCCAAAATTTGAAACTATAAAACAATTCAATGTGTCAGTGAAATAAGTAATGGAAACCATGTGTGATTACTATGGACTTTTGAAAAGCATGAATATTTTTTTCAAAATAACGTTTTGCCTTTATAGACATTACAATACTATTTTTCTAAATAAGTGTGATTTGTTTATTTTAACTAAGGTCCGTCAATTAAAAATTGTTTTTCTTTTATTCCAATGTGTATTATAAGAATATGCTACTGTAAAATTAATATGATTAAAATCGCGAAATTAAACAAAATCAGTTGTTCTGTTATGGCATCTAAAAATTAGAAATACTTAGAATATGCAAGTTTTCTGTCAAAATATCACATTTTGAATATTTTATTTGCAGAAAATATACATTATTTTAATATACAATAAGAGAAATTAACAAAAAAATACAAAAATAATCACTTTTTCATAAAAATATCCATTTTGAAACCCCTTTGCGGCACTTGAAAATATTTTAGTAAGCAAAAAGATTTCATATTCTTAATTTTAATTTTAAAAGGCAACTTCTGGAAACTAGAGCATATTAAAATTCAGAAAAAATTTTTTTTCGTTCCACCGTGAAGTCCGAGTGTCTTTTAAGTGCCTTTATGTGTCCTATTTTTATGAAGTAAAACGTATTATATAATCAGTTTAGCAGGTCTCCTGACTAAAAGGAATGTTTAAATTACATATTTTGCTACTTTTTTGTACTACAAGTGTATTCAATTTCAAAATAATTAGGAAATTTGTCAAAAATTTAATAAAAACCAAAAGTTTGCCCTTCTTGCGCGAACTGAAAACATGCACCAATTAAGCTAATATTTAATTTCCGTCTTTATTTTGTTAAAAGGCAACATTTGAAAACTAGAGCATATTGAAATTCAAAAAGAAGTTTTTTTCGTTCCACCCTACTCTACATTAGCAGAAGGCAGATCCAGCATTTTTGCAAAGGAAAAGGGGCTATGCTTCCTCAAACGCTGGTTGTCAATCCAAGCATGAAGGTATGCAGAAGTTCTATGCTGATTATTGTAACTGTAAAGCTTTTTATATTATTTTGAGAGGCGATAAGTTCTTCTCAACGAAAGAAGAGGTAAATTACTTTCCTAGAGCACAATGTCATTTGGACAACTGTGTCGAAATCCTGTAATGATTCTAGCAGCGCTCAACTGTACCCTTTCAAGTTTATTCAGATTGGTATTGGAAGCACAAGAATAGATGGGAAAACCATACTCCAGTATTGGCCTAACAAGAGAAATGTAGGTAGTTCGAAGGGTGCTAACATCTGCTCCCCAGTCACGACCAGAGATAAATTTAAGTATATTGAGTCTTTTTCTGGCCTTGACCACCTGGCCTTCAATGTGTTTATTGCTTGTGATTTCCTGGTCCAGGATGTAACCCAGGAACTTAACATTTTTAATATAGTTTAACTGAGTTCCTTTCATAAAGATCAAAGGCTGGCAATTGTAGAGGTGTTTGTTAGTAATAAAGAAAGTCACCGAGGATTTTGAAGCATTAAAGTCAGTTTATGATGCTCTGCGAAATGATGAGCCTCTCCCAGAAATGTATATTAAATTTTGTATGAATATTGATGTGTTACCATGGTCATCCTAAAATAATAGCTTTAGTGTATTTAAATCTTCATATCATTTTATTTCTGTGAAATGTTATATAATTATTGTATTGAAAATGTGAACTTCCACTTAGTGCTCAACCAGGACTATGCAAGGGAGGTTGAAATATTTTATAGCGTTCCTATTTTGATATATTTTGTGATATTTTCATGACTGGTGCGGATACACAAAGGTGATAATTACACCAAACTTATAAACTTATCTGAAAATTATTCTTCAAAATTGTTGTTCAAATTTACACTTTTTGTCATACGCGGTTCTCGCCTGAGGGAGAGCCTTGCTGAGGGAGCCGGCCCCACTCGCAAGTCTTTTCCGGAGGGGGGGGGAAATTGAAACAATAACCTTTCGTTATCATTAAATCGTCTATTCGAAATCCTTTCATCTTATCGTAACAGAATACTGTCTCTCATTTAAATTTGACCTAGGAGTAACTGAAATAATCTAGTAGTTTTCCCCCTAAAAGCCACGTGCGGCCAACAGTAATATAAATTCGAATGTCGTGGAACATTTGAAAACCATCACCCCATGTGACGTGTTAAATTCAGGTGACAATTTTGACTAATTGAAAGTTCAAATTAATCGTACGAGAGATTTTAGTTTCGCTGGCGCTTTGTGTGTTCGCCACGGTGTAGTTAAGATGAAAATCCTGGGCGCGCTGCGTCTCCTTTGTCCTGTAAATACCGATCGCGACAGAGGCCGGAATAGGCTATAATGTACGGATTAATGTCCAGCAACGATGGTGTGTAACTCAGTGAAAAGAAAACTGTATGATGCTCCCCGGAAATTCCTGAAAATTAAATATAAATCGAACTGAAAACGCCTCTTCCTCTGGTATTGGATTTAAATTCATCTTCGTGCCAGCCACTCGTTTTGCTGCAACAACCACGACTACCCTTCTCAGACTTTTTGAATGCCCCTGCAATGGTTCCAGAGCTCACCACTCCGTTATCGTTTTATATATATATATATATATATATATATATATATATATATATATATATATTGGTGATTATGAAAGTGGTCTAAGTAAGAGATTTTTATTTCGAGATGTTTTAAGGTTTGGGATTAAATAAATTTTAAAAAAAATTATGCTAAATAATAAAATATTTCAGAAAACATTTACGGTTCAAAATTTTACAATTTGGCAAAGATTGCCTCAGATTACGGTAATGTAAAAGCATGCACCGAGAAACAGAAAGAAATAGTTACAGAGGAGGTGGAATCATGGTTTGGGCAGGAATCTCTCTCGGTGGTCACCCTGACCTGCATGTGTTCCATGTAGGAACTGTGACTGGTGTAATATATCGGTGCGAGATCCTTGACAATATGTCCGCCCACATGCCGCTGCTATTGGCAACGAATTCATTCCAATGGTTGATAATGAAAGACCTCGTCGAGCTGTGCTTGTAGAGGAGCATCTTGAGGGTCACGGTTTGGTGCGAATGGAATGACCAGCTTGATCTCCGGACCTCAATCCGATAGAGCATGTTTGGGACTACCTTGGCAATAAGCTGCTGCATTAATTCCTCCTCCAAGGTCATTACATGAGCTGGAACAAGGCTTACTCTTTCTGGACTTCGCATTCCATTTCGGTGTCCGACAACTTAATTGGAAGCATGGAAAGTCGATACTGACAATGCATTACAGCTAGGGATGGACATATTCCTTATTAGAAACCATTTTTTTATGTTTCCATGACTTTTTCACATACTACTGCGATGTACTGTTTTCTTCAATAATAGAGTTATCTGCCAAGAGTGCATTTTTGCTATAACTCATGTAAATTATGTAAATTGTGTAAATTACTTTATCGCATTTAATAAACAACTGTTTAGTGTACATTTCATCGAAATTTCTTGTTTCTCTGTTCATTATTTTTAAATTAGACATGAAAAATATGTTGTACCTTAACTTTACGAGGGCCTTAACTTGTGAGTGTATACACACACACAAACATATATATATATATATATATATATATATATATATATATATATATATATATATATATATATATATATATATATATATATATATATATAAAATATCTCTCTCTCCCTCTCTCTCTCTCTCTCTCTCTCTCTCTATATATATATATATATATATATATATATATATATATATATATATATATATATATATATATATACACTCATGGACAAAAAAAATAGCGCACCAAGAAGGAGTCGTCAAAATGAAACGAAATTTTACAACGTAATGACTACTTTGATATAAGTAAATGATAAGAAAATCAAAGAAAAAGGATAATTTATTTCAGAGCAAAAGGCAAAAGAACGGAGGAGTTAATACTCCGGTGGACCGCCTCTAGCGCGAATGCACGATGCGATACGATCGGGCATTGAGTCATACAAGTTCTGTATGATGTCTTGAGACATTTCGTTCCATATTTGCTGTAACCTTGCCTCTAGTTCGTTCAAACTCGTCGGATGCCCAACTCGTCGTCCCAAATGATCCCAGATATGCTCGATTGGAGACAAATCTGGGGATCGGGCAGGCCAAGGAAGGGTAGTAACAGTGCGGAGATAGTCTTGTGACACCCTTGCCGTATGAGGCCGAGCATTGTCTTGTTGAAAAATTGCTCCTGGGAGCCGTTGCATGAGTGGCAACACATATGGTTGCAGGATTTCATGAACATACCGCTGGGCTGTCATGGTGCCACGGAACAATACTAGGGGTGACCGTGTATTGTAGGCAATGACACCCCATACCATCACACCAGCTGTGGGAGCGATGTGTCGCTGTACATCAAAGGCAGGATTGAAGCGTTCACCACGGGCTCTCCACACACGAACACGATTGTCGTCACTGCCGAGATTGAATCTGGATTCGTCGCTAAAGACGACCTGGTTCCATTCCGCTGCAGTCCAGTTTCCTCGTGCGCGGCAAAACTCCAAACGGAGGCGTCGATGGGTGGGCGTCAAGGGCAGCACACGTAATGGGCGCCGCGATACCAACTGTCCTTCAGCCAGGCGCCTTCGTATGGTTCGAGAAGACACAGAGGCCTCTAGTGAAGGTGCTACCTGTGCCTGGATGGCGGCCGATGAAGCAGTTGGCTGTACGCGTGCATTTCTTACGATGTGGCTGTCTTCTCGACGACTGGTCTGTCGAGGGCGTCCTGAGCCGGGTCTTCGGGTACATGACATCTCTCGGGTCCACTGGTCCCAACACCTCCTCACAACACAATCAGAGCGGCCTAATTGACGAGCTACTCGCCTAGCTGACCACCCAGATTCCATCATCCCGACCATTCTCCCCCTCTCAAACTGCGACAACTGCTTATATTGTCTTCGAACACGGCGTAATGGCATGTCTATCTCAGCTCTTTCTTTGTAAATGATTCAGCACACTCAAACAAGCTTTGGTTACCTGTTTTATACTCCACAGAGTACGATGTTCAACGCCTTCTACCGGCTATACGTAATGCGCAATCACGCTGCATTTCTAATGATTTGCATATCTCCCCGACATGTACCGTCATTGCAAGTTTCGTTACGATCCCGCAATTATTTCTTGGTGCGCTAATTTTTTGTCCATGAGTGTATATATATATATAGGTGGTTATCAAAATAATGGAAACACCTATCAATATTAGTGGTGTTTATGAATGTGCTTCGTATTCCTTAAAAAACAAATCTGACCACCGGTATTCTTTATATAATATAGTGTAGTCTACCGTCAGATAGCAGTAATGACGCTAAGGACATCGTGCTTTTGGGAAGAACAGCGTAAAATGTCAAACCTTGCAAACCTTGTGAAAAAGACAAATTGTTAGACCTCGTTTAAATTGGAGTATCTGTTACTGCAACCCCCAGGCTAATGGATGTTTTTCGAGCTATGGTATCAAAAGTCATGATAGCATACAGAGTACACGGAAAAACATTTTTTGCCAACCAAAATAGAGGACGAAAGGGAGATCTGATAGAAAGAGACGGACGAGGTATTGAAGCGGATTGCGATACGAAGAAAGAAAACAACTGGAACCAAAATGATCGAAGAGCTCAATCGGCATCTGCATGTTCTGATATCAACCATTAGAGTTAGAAGGGAACTTCGCAAATAAAGCATTTACGGAAGAGTAGTTATTTTCAAGCCACTTGAAATTGATGGCAATACAAAATGTCGTCCCCAATGGTGCCACTAGTACAAATCCTGGTCAAGCAATATGTCGTAAAACGGCATTTGGTCCGAGAAATCATTGTTCACATTGTTTCTCACAACAGAACGTGCGTATGTTTGGAGAACACCTACACAAGTGTAATATTATGGCCGTCTCATCTCAACTGCCAATTATGGCGGTAGATCTATCAGGATTTGGGATGGCATTTCATGGTTTTCTTCAGGTCCTATGGTAACCCAAAAAGGGATATTGAATGAGAAGGACTATGTCGAAATTTTTGCTCACTAGTCCATCCTATGGTGCAAACATTGTTTCTTGCAGGAGATGACATTCTCTGGTATGATAATCTCCCTATACATACAGCTAAATCTATAAAGTATTGGTTTGAAGAGCATGAAAATCAAGTCAAATATCTTGCCCTGTACAATCCCCCCGACTATATATTATCCACTCACTGTGATCTGTATAAGCGGATAGAAAAAGGTATCGATATCCACCACAGCATCTCTACAGGAACTTTCATGATTTGTCCCTGAAGAATGATATAATATATTCTTAACCACTATTTATGACTTGTATAATCCAATTTCAAGTTGAATCAGGTGGTATTACATGTCAAAGGTCAACCTGTCCCATATTGATACAGGTTTTCGTGATGTTTCTCAGTGTTTCCATTATTTCGATAACCACCGGTATATATATACACTGATGAACAAAAAAATTAGCGCACCAAGAAATAATTGCGGGATCGTAACGAAACTTGCAACGAAGGTACATGTCGGGGAGATATGCAAATGATCAGAAATGCAGCGGGATTGCGCATTACGTATAGCCGGTAGAGGGCGTTGAACATCGTACTCTGTGGAGTATAAAACAGGTAACCAAAGCTTGTTTGAGTGTGCTGAATCATTTACAAAGAAAGAGCTGAGATAGACATGCCATTACGCCGTGTTCGAAGACAATATAAGCAGTTGTCTCAGTTTGAGAGGGGGAGAATGGTCGGGCTGATGGAATCTGGGTGGTCAGCTAGGCGAGTAACTCGTCAATTAGACCACTCTGATTGTGTTGTGAGGAGGTGTTGGGACCAGTGGATCCGAGAGATGTCCTGTACACGAAGACCAGGCTCAGGACGCCCTCGACAGACCAGTCGTCGAGAAGACCGCCACATCGTAAGAAATGCACACGTACAGCCAACTGCTTCATCGGCCGCCATCCAGGCACAGGTAGCACCTTCACTAGAGGCCTCTGTGTCTTCTCGAACCATACGAAGGCGCCTGGCTGAAGGACAGTTGGTATCGCGGCGCCCATTACGTGTGCTGCCCTTGACGCCCACCCATCGACGCCTCCGTTTGGAGTTTTGCCGCGCACGAGGAAACTGGACTGTGGCGGAATGGAACCAGGTCGTCTTTAGCGACGAATCCAGATTCAATCTCGGCAGTGATGACAATCGTGTTCGTGTGTGGAGAGACCGTGGTGAGCGCTTCAATCATGCCTTTGCTGTACAGCGACACATCGCTCCCACAGCTGGTGTGATGGTATGGGGTGCCATTGCCTACAATACACGGTCACCCCTAGTATTGTTCCGTGGCACCATGACAGCCCAGCGGTATGTTCATAAAATCCTGCAATCACATGTGTTGCCGCTCATGCAACGGCTCCCAGTAGCCATTTTTCAACACGACAATGCTCGGCCTCATACGGCAAGGGTGTCTCAAGACTGTCTCCGCACTGTTACTACCCTTCCTTGGCCTGCCCGATCCCCAGATTTGTCTCCAATCGAGCATATCTGGGATCATTTGGGACGACTAGTTGGGCATCCCACGAGTTTGAACGAACTAGAGGCAAGGTTACAGCAAATATGGAACGAAATGTCTCAAGACATCATACAGAACTTGTATGACTCAATGCCCGATCGTATCGCATCGTGCATTCGCGCTAGAGGCGGTCCAACGGAGTATTAACTCCTCCGTTCTTTTGCCTTTTTCTCTGAAATAAATTATCCATTTTCTTTGATTTTCTTATCATTTACTTATATCAAAGTAGTCATTACGTATGTAAAATTTCGTTTCATTTTGACGACTCCTTGGTGCGCTAATTTTTTTTGTCCATGAGTGTATATGTATATATATATATACAGGTTGTTATCAAAATAATGGAAAAATTTAGGAATAACATAAAATTCTTTATTAATATGGCATAAGACCATCTATGGCATTTAATACCACCTGAACTCACTAAGGAATTGAACTATGAAAGTCATGAATAGTGGTTAAGGGATTTTTTTACCATTCTTTATGAATAAAGCGTCAATGTTCCTGTAGATATGCTGTTGGTTGATATCGATTCCTGACACTATTCTCTAAAACAGACCACAGCAGTTGGATGATATTGAGGTTTAGGGACTGTGCGGGCCAGATAAGATGTTTGACTTGGTCTTTATGTTCCTCAAACCACGACCTCATGCGTCTAGCTGTATAGATCATAGCATTATCATCATGGAGAACGCCATCTCCTGCAGGAAACAATTTTTGCACCATAGAATGGATCTGGTCGGCTAAAAGTTCGACATAGTCCTTCCCAGTCAATCTCCCTTTCAGGGTTACAATAGATCCTCTTTGAAAACCATTAGATGGACGCCGAAACCCTGAGAAATTTCCCTCCATGTTTGACAGCTGGCATGAGACAAGAATGATCATACGCTTGTGTAGGTGTTCTCCAGACATACGCACATCCTGTTGCGGAGAATAAAGTGAACAATGATTCGTCGAACGAAATTTCATATTTCGACGTATAACTCGACCAGGATGTGTGCCCGTGGCACCACTGTAGAGGACATTTTGTATTCACATCTGTTGCAAGTGGCTTGATAATTACTACTCTGCCGTAAATGTTTTGTTTGTGAAGTTTTCTCTTACCTGTAATGACATATACTGGAGCCTGCAGATTCAGATGGAGCTCTACGGTCACTTTGGCTGCAGTTGTCTTCTTTTTTGATGTCAGAATCCGCTTTAACACCCGTTAGCTTTCCTTTTAGTCCACTATTCTGTTTCACAGAGGATGTCTTTCCGTGCACTTTGTATGCCATCATGACTTCCGATATCCTAGCTCCATAATCACCCAAAACCATGGGGGATCTTGTAACATTCTCCAATTATACAC
Source organism: Dolomedes plantarius (assembly GCA_907164885.2). Lineage (NCBI taxonomy): Eukaryota > Metazoa > Arthropoda > Arachnida > Araneae > Dolomedidae > Dolomedes > Dolomedes plantarius. The sequence goes on from OU015496.1 coordinate 103,748,693, forward strand.
ACTTCAACAATTTGCCCTCTCTGCACGGTCTATAAGGTTTGAAATCTTACGCTATCCCTCAAAGAGCCTGATGCCCACAGTTTCAGCACTGCTACCTTAGAGTAGAATAATGTGTACAATATATTCTATAAAAAATACTGGTCCCTAAATTTGTTTATTTAAAGAATACGAAACACTTCTATAAAGACTACTAATATTGATATGTGTTTCCATTATATTGATAACCACCTGTGTATGGTATGGGGACCTGTGTATGGTATGGGGAATATATATATATATATATATTCACATTTGCATTTATTTATTTATTTATTTATTTCTATACTTGTACTTATAGAATAACATTGCCCCAAATTTCATTTCAAAGAATAACTGTCGAATATCGCCTTTCAAAAAAATTCAGAGAGTCAATATGTACATTCACGTGCAGAGCCTGTCAAAATTTTCTGTGTATTTAAAATGGAATACGTAAGGAGTTTAAGAAAATATAACGTGCTTAAAGATATGTATTTTAACTGCATATATTTTTTATTTATAATGTATTTTGTATTTAAAAAACAGCGTCATGCATAGGATAAAAAAAGGGAACGAATTCGCACTTTTATTTCAATGGTTAGCTTAGAATATGCCGTTTCAAAATATTTTCAAAACTTTTTTTTTCTTTCATTCTTCAGTCGCGTGTGTATATGACTGGAATATTTCTTTGAATTTTTGCACTCGTTGAAGCATAATGTTAAAAATTCACTGAAGCATACCTTTTTCTGTCAAATACCGCTTAATAATAAAAGCGCAAAAAATAAATTGTTCATTCGGAAACATTTATTTCTAATAAAGTATTTGTTGTAAATTTCCCGTGTGTTTTTGTTTTAGATTAAAAAATGAAATACATATTTATATAGATGAAAAAAAATCATTTTTTGTTCAATTAACAATTGTTAAACAGAAATATTGAAATTTATTCAAAGACTTTTATTTGACATAGAGTCTTGTTTAAAAGCAATCTAAAATTTCTCGACTGTCAAACGCTAAGATGCCAATTTTTTGAAAAATTAACACAACGTGATTACTAAGTTTTAATACCCTTATGTCAGGTTGTTAGTATCTAAGCTAAGAAACTACTGGACGTTTACTATACTTAATTTAATATTACTGTACTTAAGGGGATCCAGGACACAAAATTGTTCGAATTTTCAAAAATTTTTTTATTGCATTAAAAATTTTTGTGTTCTTTTACGCTTAAAATGACGGTTAAATAATGTTTCTATCTTAATTAGAACAGGAGAAATTTTTTTTTTGCAACATTCTAATAGTAGTCAATCGTTATTTAAACCTGTAAATGCGTTTTACTGCATGATGTGTTTTTTTCCCCATTTCTCGTCTTTAAATTGTTATAAGTCAAGAACCGTTAGAGATAAATGGTTGAAACTTGGAACATGTCTTTTTCAACTATTTTACTTTAATTTTGATTCAGCAAATTTGAAAAAAAATATTTACTTTTGAAAATATGATTTTTTATAAATAACTTACATCATTTTTTTTGTAATTTTTCATCTAATTATTTTTAATTTTTTCAAAAATTAATATTTTTAAAAATGGTGAATCAAAATTAAAACTTATATATTTCTGTTTAATTAAATGAAAAAATTTTGAAATTCGACAAATAATATTTCGAGTTATAACGATTTTTCATGACCCCACTTTTATTAAAAATTTTAAATTTTAAAATTTTTTAAAAACTTTTTGAGAAGTTTTATGATGTGATTTTGTTTACAAATTATATGGTTAACCATCACAAAAAAATTCAAAGTTTTAACTCAATAAATAAAAAAAAAATTAAAATGTGTCCCGGACCCCCTTAAGAGTATTTATATTAAAATGTTAGGGTTTATCAAGAAAAATATTATTACTTTAAACAAGTTAATAAAAATTAAGGATTTATAAGACTTTTTAAAACGGATTTCGAAGTGCTGGGACTCCTTAAAAAAATTAAATAAAAAAAACCACTGCCCTATGGAAAGCGCATGAAAGTTCATGTGTTCCAAATCTGGTTACGATAATATAAATTCTCAATGCCGGACTACAAGACTCGCAGAAGTCAATAGATTAACCACGCTTAACAGTTGAATGTTCAATACGACAAGGGTTAACTTAAACATGGATCACGAAGTGTCACATCCTAGTACGATAAGTTAGCAGCATAACCCTGGGAGACACCCGGGCAGATATTCTTGCACCAAGATTGGTCAAGAATTGCTTTTAAGATCCTTACAACATTTTGAGTCCGGTTTTGAACGAATTTGGCTTCAAAAACGTGAGGTTATCTATCCAGTTTGCTTGATTATGATCCAGTTTGCTTGAAGTATATCGAGATTTTTGCTGGTAGAAGTGACAATATGGTATAGTCTATTCTTAACTAGTAGGACTTTCGATCCTCGGTGCCTTTGAAACAACCTTAGGAATCATTACTAAGGTCTTTTTTACTGACAGCTCAGGATGTTGAACTTTTCATTAACTGTAGACTAGCTATCATCAAGGATAACAGTTTTTTTTCATCCGGTATCCTTCTACCCAAAACGTTTAATTAATTCATATAACATTCTAAAAAACAGCATTGATATTTACTATCAGCTGATCTTAATCCTTTGGGGCATTTGCAGGATTATTCCAGTCATCTAAATTGAAACAGGGTACACTGAGCTTCCTAATTACTGAATTAAAGATTGGAGTGCATGCAACGTAGTTAGTAATATCTCCCCAAAGGTACAGAAATGCTTAGCTAAAATTAATTCCTATTATGTTCCTTTCTTCGGATAAAAATAGAGAATCCTAATGAACAGACTCCGGATGATAATTCTTAAAGCACTTAGAGTTGGTAACACTTTAAAACTTTTAAATTTCTTGGTAATCATGTATGAAAATTCATACAGACATTTTATATGCGTCTGAATATTTTGATGCTTCAACTAGGTTGAAAATAATACTTATTTTTCACATTTTCCTTATCGAAATATCGTTATAGTGATATGTCTATAAAGCAACATGTTTTACTTTATTTAATTATTTCCTCATACAAAATTTATTTTCTACCATCACTTGTCGGTTGTTAAACAGACTTTGAGAAATATTTGACGGTTTGGAAGAACGAAAAAACAACATGCATAATTTACATTCATGCATTTGCATAAATATTATTGGCAGTCGTATGCTTAAAGTATTACACCTCTTTTTAGTAATTTAAAGTTTGTTAATAGTAACTAATTAAAATTTATCTCCTTCGATTGTATTCTACTTAACGCATTTATAATTACTTTGAATTATATAATTGTTTAATATAATTTTTAGAAGACATTATAGCATGAAAAATATTCAAAATTCCCGTGAATCAAACAATGTTAAAATTTAAAAAAAAAAATCAAAGAATCAGCAAAATTTAGGAATAAAAGAAATAGAATAAAATTCAACTTAATAAATTTGAATATGAATTAAATAAAGCTAAAGTGAAAAAGACAATGTTTTAAGCAACTATGATCATTCCCACAAATTATTTAAATTAGGCATGAATTAATTCATTCGAATGCCTTATTATGATTACATTATTAGTATTCCAAATTGTTGGGTTAAACGTAACTGTTCAATCGCTATTTTACTTTGTTAAAATTTGATAGAACAAAATTTCATTTCTGCTGCAAGTAACAAAGGATCTATAAAACATTTAGGTAATACCATATGATTAAAAATTTCCTCAAAATCAATGCAACAAAATGATGAGATGTAACCACCTAATTCTAAACAGGTATACGCCTGATTATGCACACTAGGGGAAACAATTATATATACTAGGGAATTTCTATTACTATTAGTTATAGTAATTAGTCTATAACAATTAGTTTTGGTTATATCGCATAGTTTTGCGACAGACAATGAAAGCTCTGTTTGTATGCTACAAAATTCCATTTGCGATTAATTTTGCTTCCAAATTTATTGAAAAGGATTTTCTTTGTAATGATGAAATCAGTTTCAAATTATTGAATTATTTTCTGTTGCAATCATTTATATATATGCCTTACTTATCTGTTTCATCGCCTCTTGTCTTTGGAAGCTAAGAGAAATAATTAGCAATTAGTTGCAGGACAAGAACTACAGGTTGCGGCAGAATGGACGCCCACATTTCAAAGCGTAGTAAAAAACGAGTGAAGCAATATACAGAAAAAGCTTTATATTTTTCAAAAAATAAACACACAAACACACACAGAAACACACTAACACACACACTAACACGCACACACACGCACACGCACGCACGCACGCGCGCGCACACACGCACACACACACACACACAGAGAAAATATTCAGGAAATGACCCGAATGGTCATCTCCTGAAATAAGCACACACACATCGTGGCCGAAAATAATACAATTCGAATTCAAGAACAATGAAGTTTATTCCAGCAACTAGCCGGGCTTCTCCCGGCTAGGCTCGGGCTTCGCCTAGCTACGCTCAAGCCATCCGTGTAACGTATTAATGTACTTCGGGTCCCCCAAAAGAAAAAAAAGGCCTACAAATGTATTAAATTCAGGTGAATAAATTCCTTTCAATTTTCATTCCCGTCGCTGCCGACAGATGGCAGCACCACTGCACCAGATGATTTGGTTTCTCAGCAGTGAGTGATTTTAGAATTAAAATATCTCTAAAACTATTGAATTAACAGAATAAGTGTACGCAGAAAAAATTATCATTTTTCAAAGCTCTTTCCAAATATGTAACATTTATGTACTTTCATGAGAAAAAAAAATACACCGATTGTCGGCCATTGCGTTACTCTCACGTGATCTCGACGATTGTCGGCCATTGCGTTACGCTCACGTGATCTCGACATCCCCCCCGTTGTTCCTTCACATAAAAATCAGTAAATCGACCAAAAATCAGTATATATCTATTTAGTTCCAATAAAGTATTTATTATTATTAAACAATTTGAATATTTAGCTTTTCAAATAAAAAGTTTGATAAATAAAAAAAATAGACATTGTGATGCATTTTATTTCAGTGATTCATTTTTTAGTGAGAATCACGCTGTGAAGGAATCACCTTTTGTTTACATCGTCAAAGAGCGATGAAGCTTCATTAGAATCCAAATATCTCTAAAATTATTGAATTAACAGAATGAGTGTACGCAGCAAAGAATTATCAGTTTTCGAAGCTCTTTCCAAATATGTAACATTTATGTACTTTCATGAGAAAAAAAAAATACACCGATTCCTGTATATTTGTCAGCCATTTTTTTTCGAGGATTGGTCCGCCCGGTCGCGTTACACTCACGTAATATATCGACAGACTCCTCCGTCTCTTTATTAATATAGATAACATGACAAAGCGACGTCCAGCTCTCTTCTGGCGAGTGTAGAAGTAGCTGTAGAAGGGATGCCGGAAATTGGCGAGGTAGGTTAGTATTGGAAACGGGTAAAGGACGGAAAGGTTACCATAGAGAGAGAAAACTCGGATTACAGGCGATTAAAGGTTAGAGGTGGTTACTTACACACACACACACACACACACACACACACACACATATATATATATATATATATATATATATATATACATAAATAAATCAGCTGTGCCTTTCTAAGAAACCCATTAGAAGGACAAAACTTTGGTCCAAGGCTAACGGTTACACTTTATGTATATATATTTGTAATAAGTCTTTAACTGTAGGAAAATGTGGTAGTCCCATCGTTAGATTCAACAAGAAAGGAAATCACTGCTTATCAAAATATTCAATCAGTTTTTTTTTTTCCATTTTATTTACTAATGCTCGAATTCTTTATAAATTCGTAGCAAATGTCACAATTTGTTGTTAAGTTCGTGTTTAATAATTTGGATTAAATTCTAACAAACCAGTCTCACGAATTTGCATTTGAAAGATCAGACACATTTGAAGATGACAAGGATTGTGAATACTGAACTGCTGAAAAGATGCATAAGTAATAAAATAGTAAATCAAATTAAATCAATGTGAATACGTTCAAAAAAAGTTTTTTTTTATTGGTTTACTTTTTTAAAAAAATTTCCTTTTAAAATTTTTTAGTAAAGTGAAGTAATGTTTATAGTGCAAGAGGTATCATTGAAGTTCATACAGAATTCAACTTTTTCTGTCTCTACTCGTTTGTTGAATCTACGGCTGCAGATATCACGAATAGAGATAAACGAGAAAAAGGGACTGACAGGATGTTTTCTTTTTCACTGATAATATTGAATTAACTTGGAAATGGTGTCTGAAAAAATAAAGAAATGTTTTCAAGAGTGCCTCAAGCATTCAGAAAACGCACTTGCTTATTTTGAAATATTTTTCCCCCCCTCGTTTCGAGAATTATGTTTAAATTTTGCCGTCCCTGTTTCTTTCTCTTGAGATATTGCTATTCAGCGAAATATGCACATGAATGCAGACAGAAAAGATGCCTTTAAATGCGAGGTCTGAGACGCACATTTGAATAAATTAAAGAATAGGGTGAATGGGAGGCTGAAAAATGGAACGCTTTGAAAGAAGTTCGGGTTTTATTTTTTTTTCTTGCGTTTTTTGTATTTTGAAAAATTGAAAATGCTTCTTGTGTCATCTCGTTTTGGGGGAATAACGGCCAGAAATATTGCGAATGTTTAAACTAATTCATAAAAAAAGGGAGTAGGATTCTGAAAAATTTATTTGCTTTTCCGTTGACGAACATTGAATATAGATGCGTCAATATGATGTTGAATGCTAGAATTTTTAAATTACTTGGATTACTCCACGCTGGTTACAACGGTTATTTTACTTGTTTTAGAGTTACTAAACACTTCGGGGATAACGTGCATAAAATGATGTAAAACAAGCATTTCAGTTAATGTTTGGGGGATACACGATCATCTGAGCCTAGTCTGCATTACACTCGTTTCTAATTTCTCAAAACTACTATATTGAAAACACCCCTTTTGAACAGAAGAATGTATTGAGATGCTAAAATAATTTTGACAGTGTTCTACTGAATGTTTAAACTAATTCATAAAAAAGGGGAGTAGGATTCTGAAAATTTATTTGCTTTTCGGTTGACGAACATTGAATATAGATGCGTTAACATCATGTTGAATTCTGAATTTTTAAAATTGTTTGGATTATTTCGCGCTGGTTACAGCTGTTATTTTACTTGTTTTAGAGTTACTGGGGGATAACGTGCATGAAACGTTGTAAATCAAACATTTCAGTTAATTTACGGGAATACACGATCATCTGAGCCAAGTCTAAATTGTACTCGTTTTTAATTACACAAAACTACTACATTGAAAACACCCCTTTTGAACAGAAGAATGTATGGAGATACTAAAATAGTTTTGACAATGTTCTTGCGAATGTTTCAACTAGTTCAATAAGGGGGAAATGGGAGCACGATTCTGAAAAACTTATTTTCTTTTCTGTTGACGAACATTCAATATACGTCAACATGATGTTGAATGCTAGAAATTTAAATTGTTTGGATTACTTCGCGCTGATTCCAGCGGTTATTTTACTTGTTTTAGAGTTACTAGAGACTTCGGGGATAACGTGCATGAAACGCTGTAAGACAAACATTTCAATTAATGTATGGGAATACAGGATCATCTGATCCTAGTGTACATTACGCTTGTTTTTATTTACACAAAACTACTACATTGAAAACACCGCTTTTGAACAGAAGAATTTATGGAGGTACTAAAATAATTTTGACAATTTTCTTGCGAATTTTTAAACTAATTCATAAAAAAAAGAGAGCAGGATTTGCTTTTCGGTTCACGAACAATGACTATAGATGCGTCAACATGTTGTTGAATGCTAAAACTTTTTAACTTGTTTCATAATTTTCTCTGTGGTTACAAAGGTTATTTTACTTATTTAAGAGTTACAATGCACTACAGGGATCACTCGCACGAAACATTATAAGACAAACATTTGAATTTTCGTATGGTAATAAACGATCTTCTGAACCAGTCTACTTTAAAACCTTTTTTAATTACACAAAACTATTATACTGGAAACATCCCTGTTAAACAGAAGAATGTATTGAGATACTAAAATAATTTTGACTGTGTTCTTGCTCAAGTTTCATCTATTAATTGCTTGTAGATCAAATTCTTTTGAAATATCATAGACATGTAAGGTGCAAATAAAGTTTAAGAAGTATCAATGTTATTTTATAGGGTACATCGACTCTTAAAAATCCTGAAATTTTGCAATGTTATTGATTTCTTGTACAGCATACTACAATTACACAAGAATTCTATTATTTATGATGTGGACTTGAATTACACTCTGTATATTTTGAAACAAGATTCAAATTTCGATGTCTATGCCAGGTAATTATCAAGAAACAACTACAGGGTAATTCACTCGAAAGAGGCCCTGAATTTTCTATAATAAATCTGGCTAGGATGAACAATCTGAACTAAAACTTTTTTTCAATGCGGCATTTAATTTTTGTACTATCAATAACAATGATTCTATTCTGCAAGTCTCTAGTGATGGTAGAAGTGCATTCTAGCCTTAAAAAAGCCTAAAAGTACTCTATGAACTCCCATATCAGTGAAGAAAATATATGTGATTAATATACAGTGTGTTTGGGCTAAAAGTATCCAAAAGTTATGACTTATTTTTACGGAACTACCCATTAGAATTTTAGAAAAAATTATTTCAATAGAAATAACATCTCACCAAGTTCTAATATCAATCATAGATTTCAGTCATAGTATGATAGATTTCGATGTGCACCTTTTGTAGCAGGACTAACGTCTAAATGGTAATCCAGTTCTCTCCAAGTGTTTCATAGCCTATCAGGAGTTATTGGACTTTTTGGCTTGGGGATTCATTAAATCCGTTGTGTTTAAACAAAATATTGAAATTGTGTTGAAGAAACGTAACATTCGAACACTTCATGTAATAACTCTTGATAAGATATGAAACACTTGGAGAGAACTGGATTACCATTTAGACGTTAGTCGGGCTAAAAAAGGTGCACACATCGAAATCTATGATACTATGATCGAAATCTATGATTGATATTAAAACTTCGAGAGATGTTCTTTCTATAAAAATATTAAAAAAAATTTTTTAATGGGTAGTTCCATAAAAATAAGCCATATCTTTTGGATACTTTTAGCCTGGACATCCTGTATTTGATGTTTAACTACGGAAAATTAATCAATTACGTTATACCGCATGTAAGAATGTTACACTAACATCGCTTTATATAGGGTGCTTTACTCGAAAGTGGCTCAGGATATTCTGTAATAACTCTCTCTAGGATGAAGCAATCTGAACCAAAACGATCTGTGCATACCGTGACGTATGTGTAATCGATTGCATTACAGGCGATGCTCGAAGTGATCTACGTTTTCTGCCAGACGCATTTTGAAGCAGCCCTTCTTGTTCCTGGAGTATTGGCAAAGATATCGAGGGGAAATAGCAGCAATTTCCCATTGGACGTTTTTCTTCAAATCTTCTACAGTGTTCCGACAGACTTTTCCCAAAGGAAGAAATCTGATCGTTTCATATCCGGCGACCGTGAGGGCCAAAACCCCTTTGAAATGATCCTACTGCCAAAGAAGGAATCAATTTCCGCCATGCTCCTTGTCGATGTGTCACTCTTTGCTTCATCTTGCTGGAAGTAACCTTCTGTTAATTCAAAATCATCCAGTTTAATCTTGGACTGTTCAAAATGTCTATGTACACGTCGGTGTATATGATGGTGTAAATAAAAATGGCGGCCTATGACAAGCAGTCGAGACATCGAGCACCACACACCAACTTTTTGATCTTGGAGCGTTGATTGGCGTGTGGCATAGGGATTTTTAGCGGCCCATAACCTGGTGTTTTGCGAGTTAACATAAGAAATAGAACCACGTCTCATCCGAGAGCCATGTCATGTGATGTGCCTTCGACTGAGAAGCACATTAGACGGTGTTTCGTGAAGATTGCTTTGTCATACCGAGAGTTTTTGAAGAATATTCGGACGTCTTTCGGGTGTATCACCCAGTATATGTAAGAAGTTATTTTTTTCCTTAAATGGAAAAAATATAAATTTTCTTCTGCTATGGTTTTACCAACAATTTTCCTTCAAACGTTAGATATTTCGATTCGAAAAGAATAATTCTATTTGAGAATTTAATTAAACCTCATTTAAGTATAGGATCCTATTATTTCCAATTTTTGCATAGAAAATAGATAAAAAAACATAAAATTTTGATAAGGTTAATTGCATACTTGTTTGTACAGAATATAAAGCGATAAATTAATTTAGATTCATTTCGCTATTAATAACTGCCTCGTTAGGTTCATTAGTAAAGTGGCATTCGTCTAGTAATAGTTTTAGCAAAATGTAAACGGTAATTTTGAGGTTTTGATAAAAGAAACGATCTATATCATTTCCATTTAATATGGAGTATTTTTGCTTATGTAATTTTGTCATATCTTGAATAATAACTGGGAAAAATACATACAGTGTGTGTAAAAACTTTGAAAACAGCAAAAAATTAATTTTTTGATAAATTTCAAATCAGATGAAAAAAAAAGAATACTATAATGTACGTCATAAAGTTGAAAAGCTAATAAAAAAGCCAACAAAATTTATCTGCAAGTATTATATTACGAAAATAAAATAATTATACAAAGTAACACTATATCCGCATGTGTAAAAACTTTAAGGACAGGAAAATAAAAACATTACAGTAATGAAGAAACAAATACTTAATATGTTTTGCACCCACCATTACTTTTAATGACCTCAAATATTCTATCTTTCATGGACATTATTAATTTTTGGCATGGTTCGGGACTGGTTTTGTACCATCCATCTTCAATCGTAGATCTGAGATTTGAAGCTGGGAAAAAAGCCCTCCATTTTTGTAAACTCGTCTTTCTAGATCTCCCCACAAGTTGTCGATAGGCTTTAGATCAGAACTTCTGGGTGGCCATTGCAAAACTTCAATATTTTTCTTCTGGAACCAGAGTTTTGTCCTAGGGCTTGTGCGGATTGGCGCATTATTTTGCTAATAAATCTATTTTCCCCTTGCCAGAAGTGTTTCAACAGGTGAAGGAAGGCCAGAAAGAGTTTTTAGATATGGCTTTGAATTAACTTTCGCTAAAAGAAATGCAAGTAATCCCACGCCGTAGAACGAAAAGCAACCCCCCATGGCATAATGAAACTGCCACCTAATTGTCGGTTTGAGAAAATTTATTTTTCTTTCCTCAAATCATGCCAATAATACTTCGAACCATCAGGATCATCTATGATCCATTTTTTTCATCGGACAAAACAACCTTCAGCCATATGTCGTCCCAAGTCATCATTTGTTTTGCAAACTGTAAACGCTGGGTTTTGTGTCTAGTGAGTAAAGAGGGTTTACACAATTTTGATGTGTATTAAAAATTCCCAGATCGAGTAATTGTATTGTAGATTGTTTTATTGCACACATTGAACCCAGTTGCTCGTAAAATTTCTTTACTTGAGTATTTTCCAGTTGATGCTAACATTAAAACTCTCCTTTCATCTCTGGGTGACAAGACTTTTGGTCTACCTCCAACTTTTTTTTCCGTACTCGTCTTTTAACCTTAAAAAATTATTGATCACGGTTTTAGATCTTCCTATATTTTTTGAAATTGACCGGCAACTCATTCCTGACAGTGCAAAAGATTCAACAATACTTTTTTTCATATTCAGTCAGTTTACTTGCTTTTGGCATTATTATGAAATTAACAAAACTCTTAATAGAAAACGTTAGAAAAATTACTGTACACAAGGGCTTTTAACGTTCAAATCAATAATAGTTTTCCGTAACATTTCTATAAAAATAGTGGTGTACTTAAAAGTTTTTACACAGGTGAAAATAGCGTTTGTTTGATAATTATTTTTTCGCAATAAAAAGCTCGCAAATACATTTTGTTGACTTTTATATCAGTATTTCAACTTTATGATCAACATTAAATTTCAATTATCTCATTTAAAGTTTTTACATGCACTTTATATATATATATATATATATATATATATATTCGTGTATGAACAATGTATGAAATCATGACATACGGTAATTGTAGCCATTCAGATGGGCAAAAAACATTAATTATTTCAACCCACAGGAAAATAAATTCCTAATGCTTTTTTAAATCAAACAAAAGTTAGATAAGAGAAATTTGATGACAAAACATTATCTAACTTGTCATAATTGGATTAACCACATTACATTATTAAGTGTTTTAGCATTATATATTTCATTGGTGAGTTAATTTTAGAGATAAGGACCCAAGAGGGATTGCAAGTGTACATATACTTTTTTTAAGGCTCGCAGTTGTTTAAATCTTGCAGTTGCGAAAATTCTTCTTTCTACTTTTGCTTACAAGGATTAAAGAAATTTTAACCCTTTTTTTATCCTGCAGTAGCTTACGTTGTCTTCCAGCAGAATAGTAAGCTTCGTTATGACTGATCGGTTGTACTATACCACAAACATTCCAGCGAGTTTTCACTCAGAATAAAAGCAGTTATTCTTGGCAGCGTGCCAAATTGCTTCCTGTTTGGTCAGACAACTATATATATATATATATATATATATATATATATATATATATATATATATATATATATATACACACACACATATATATATATATATATGTGTGTGTGTGTGTGTGTGTGTACATTTTTATAATTACCGGAAAGCGCCTATCCTCTGGACACTCATTGAATAAATGAGGAATCTGTCGTCTGCTTTAATAAGGGAACATTCAGAGGGAGAACCGACATAACCGACTATTAGGAGCCAGAATAGAATCATCCATGCCTTTGCCGGAATTCGAAACCAGGACCATGTCTACTGTATATTTTAGACTTCCTCTCAAACATAGTATTTCCGGGACAAACATGTGTTGGAATAATGCAGTTCTGAAATGACTAAACGTAAGTTCGAGAGAAAATCTCATATTGTTAAATATGTTTTTAAAAAACTCGTACCACGAATACGAATATGCAAGAGACATGATTTCATTTATTTTCTTCTAAAGATCAGTAATCTTGACATTTTTTAATATCCAAATCTAAGCAAGCATTTGAGTATTTAGCCCTTTTAGAAGAAATTTCATCTGTATATATCTGAGAGATTCAATTGTACTTAAATACCCCCTGCGGTATTGAAAAGGCGCGCACAGCAGCTTTTAAAATCATATAAAGTACCAAGAAATTTAAAGAGCTGTTTTCCACGTAGTTAGGTGGCACTAAAAAACCCTGAAAAATATACTGAAATTGTCATTAGCTGTTTTCTCGGAACAAAAGAAAATTTAAGAACAATATTTTGCCAACCATTATTTTATTTAAGAGTCTTAACGGAAATAAACATGCTGTAAATATCCTAACAAATTGGTAATTACAAGGCTGTTAGTGATTTTGAGAAAATGGATCAGCGAGAGGCCGACCAAGAACTGGCAAGACTTTCCTTGAAATTGACTTAAATAAACTGGGTCAATAAAGGTGACCCCAGATTAACAAATACATATTTTTAAAATTATTTGTTGCTACATTTATAAATATATGTTTTAGTGCAATGTGCATCAATTTAAAAATTCTTTTAATTTTAATTTATATTTTTAAAAGATAATTATTTAGGGATAGACATCAAGATTTTAATGCTCTGAAACAGAAAAGAAAAAAACATGGAAAAATTCAAATTTTGTAAGCCGCATGCTTTGCATTACCGACAGTTAATTACAGTTACAATATCATTTTCACCGAGTGTACTCTGTCTAAGAACTGGAAACATCCGATAAAGTAATACACAAGTTAACTATAACTGGCTACGGTATTGATTCATAAACATTGTGTAGCAATTAATTTTTTTTTTTTCGTTAAGTGAGGAAGTAGGGTTTGATAGAAGTATCTATATGAACAACCGAGAATCTAATAAGTGATCTGCTGCAAACCCATATACAGGGAATGGCAGAATGGACTCCCACATTTCTGAAGGTCACTGGAAAGGGAGGGGTAGGAATAGCGCAGAGTGGGAGGTGGCAAATTTTGGGCGGATTTTCTAGTTTGCAGGAGACACCACGAGTTGGTCCGGTGAACATCGAGATTTCGTCATGGGGACGTTTTTTAAAAAACTAAGATAAGCTAACCGCGACACAGAGTGAATTTAGAACAAGCATCGGGCTCTAAGCAACTGATGCTGTTCTTGATTGATAAATAATCCTGCGATGGGATTCAAACGTGGGAGCAAGTAGGTTTGGATTATCAAGGAAATCCAGTGATCGTCCTCGGAACATTAGACCTGGAAATGTGCAACTACTCCGTGAGACCGCTATTCGTGAGGAAGTTGACACCATTTCCCCAGAGGTGACCAATAAAGTGATGGAAAATTATAGAGAACGGCTTCGGCAGTGAATCGCAAATAACAGTTGCCATCTGAGTGTTATTTTCAAAACCTAGTAGGAAAAAAACCCTACCTAAATTATTTTATTTTGGAAAAAAATACCCAGAGAAAAAAAAACTAGATTATAAGTACTTTTCGAAATATAGAACTTATTTTTCTGTAAATTGGTTAGTTCTTTTTTTTTATTATCCTTCGAAATGTGACAGTCCATTATGCCGCAGTCTGTATTTTTCAGGGTAGAAAATTATATTGATGTGAATCGTTTCACGTAATCAAATTGTGGGTCGGATTTTCTTGAAGGAAGAAATTCTGTTCGGATTTATGTATAATCACAACAGATAAGGTATAACTAGTCTGCTCATTGCTCTTCTAAAGTCCATCTGAATATCATACTTCCTTCTGCAATTTAGTGCCACCTACAATTTCGTATCTACACGTTTGCAACATTCAAGAATACCCGAATTTATTGTGGAAGGCTTTTATCGCTCGTGTACCTTAAATGCAGTGTATAAAAATAATTTTCACATAATTGAATCACTGAAATTTAACATTAGAGTAATAATCCCCTACCTTTGAATTTCGATGCTTAAAACGGGGGTCCTCGCTTCTGGTAAATGAAAGAAGCTTTGTTTTTTGAATAAATTGACAGTCTGAGCATTTGCTGCAATCATGGTATATCGTAAAAAATGTATAGATTACATACATCATTCCTATTTGTTTTATGTTGTATTTCGAACTTCTTTACGTTGTTTAGCAAATTCCTTTTAATCGTTGCGTAACTTTTCAATAGACCTGCATAAATAAAGGAGGAATAAATATATTTATGTTTCTCGTGTTAACATTTTGTTTATTCTAGCCCTTCATTATTAATCCATTCAAGTGGATAAACTTAACTCCCCAGGGTTTCAGGGAATTAACAAGAAGAAACAGAAGACGGGATAAAGAAAACACCGCCTATTACTGAAAATTAAAACGATGCATTATTAACATAGAAACGTTTTTAACTTTTAACTTTCTGTGCCTACAAAACTCTCTGGAAGATTTCTTCAATAAATAATCTATGAACTTACTATTGAGGGACTTGGGTCAGAATCACTTGTTGGATTTCTCAGAGGATGCAATTTTCGTGGCATATTTCATTAATCCTTCGAAAGCTAACAAAAATAAATATTTTAAAGAAAGCGCACACACACATATATATATATGGAATTAATATAGTTATAATATGGTTAAATGAAAATATACGTGGGGCATTTGATAATAAATGTCATCCTGACCAATAGCTCCTTTTATAATAAGTATCACATTTCTAGCCGAGTTATAAAAAGGAAAGTTATATAAATGATTTGACAAATTGCGTGTGCTTCTGACATTCATTATAATAAAAAAATATCAAATACCTACTGAAGACAAGAAGGGGAAGGAAACATTATTTTCATCAGTTCTTGCAAAATAATTTGCTTCTTAATAAATTAACAAAGAATAGATAATTAGAGTAGCAAAGACATCTTCGGCAGTGGTGCAACTGCATATACTGCGGGACAACTTGCTAATTAGCCGTCGAGTGCATTCGTCTTGCAGATTTGACAATGCAATTTTCAGTCATTCATTTTGTTTTTGTGATTTCAATTTCTTTTAACTGTTTGATTATCGTCCGGTACGGATTCAATGCCTCACACATTCATTGGCGATAAATGTGGACTCACAAGTTCTTGAAGAGAATGACAGAAAATCAGATACAATCCTAAGGAACAGTATTCGTGTGTCTACTACATCGTCCTGAAAAACGGTGCGGAAGAAGTAGTTGGATTTCGTCAATATACCTCCGAAATTTACGTCAGCATTTAAAGATACTTTCATGAATGCATTATTGTAGACTATATTTCCATACCCTTATTCAAGAAATATCCACAATGGATTTCAGGGCCTCCAAAAATTTTGTTAACCTGCTCACCGGATCTCTCTCCTTCTAGATCAGGGGTGGGCAGACCTTCTAGGGTAAATTTTTTCAAGGTGTTGCGGTCCACCCAGTGGCGTAGGTGTGGTGAGCTAAAAAAAGGTCTACAATATTTATTATAACTTAATAATAAATGCAGAATATGTACTTATCTATGTAACTACATTAAAAAAAACTGACTCTTTTAAAACCGCGTTTAAAGCAAAGAGCAAGATACAAAACATAATAATAATAATAATCTTAGGTCTTAGTAAAGGCGGTCACCCCAAAATGTCTTGGTGGTCCACCGGTCGACCGCGATCGACTTAATGCCCACCCCTGTTCTAGATTATAGTTGTCATCCAAGTGGCAACAGGATTACTAAGGAGAACAATAAGCGACACAATTTCAAGACTTAGAACTGTCGGACTAGGCATTTTTCACGTGGCCTCCAGTATTTAGACTTCCGTGGTAGATGTTCTAAAGGTCATATATTCAGGAGTCTTTCCACTTAAAATGATAAGCTGTTAAACGCATGCCATGGGATCTTTGAAAGGTTACGAAGTGTTGAAAATGCAGCATGAAATCGGATGATGTTTTAATTAACATTTTGCCGTCATCGCGGTTTTCAATCTGATAAGTTCCACCCATGGTATCATTCCCCATACCCCACAAGAAATATGTGATGGGTATGTGCACCTCGTTCGACTGATTATCACCAACGACCAACAACAGCGACATCAATATGTTCAGCATAGAAAATGCTTTCTATCAAAAAATTATCAATCCCCACAATGCTAGTTGATTCGAATTCAAATGGAATCTTCGGTCCTATTGTATAAAATTTCTGTCGTTACGCGGCGAGGAATCCATATCATATCTGGACTAAAGTATCTTTTTTAGTACCAAACACTGCTTTGGTGGGTTAGAACCGTATTCTATATCCGACTTAAGTACTCTTTATACAAGCGCGTGTTAGAAAAGTGTGATGGTTTCTGTGTGCTGAATTTATATTTATATGCGCATAACACGATAAAGCATTTACGTGCAACTGTGGATAATTTAAACTCTTATAACTTTATTTTTCACAAAGAATGTTGCACTATTTTTGATACATAGGTTTTCTCAGAGTGATGAATTTCCCATTGCAGCTGTTGCGCAAGGTGTGTAATTAAGCTTCTTTCGCGCTTCGTGTTCTGTCCATAATAGTATCAATTAATCGATATCTTGATATGTATTTCCCCTATTGTCGTGTTTAGTTTCACATTTGGCGGCATCATTCATCATGCCGTCGATATCAGACACTTGCCATCCATCCTGGAGAGGCGAGACAAACAGAAAGGACAGACGTCTGAGAATTATTAGTATAAGGTTACAAAACGCCGATGAAATATTGCATCCCTGTCAACGGGCAAAATGTGGAAATTTGTAGCCTTTGCTTTAACTAAATGTGTATTATTTTGATGTTTTAAACGCATTGTTTTTATGCTTAACGATGATTATTTGTATATGTATGAGTAGATTTTATGACTTCGCATATACGTTTATATTAATATGTATAAATGATAAAAAAAATTATAAGCTTATAAAATCGTATGTTAAAAACATTATTTATATAATTTCAGGAGTAGATGTTTGACATTCTAAATACATATTCGCTGAGCATTTCCATGCTGTAGTGCATATAGAAAAGAATATACTCAGGTCATGTGTGTGGGAAAATCTTTTGTTGACTGAGGAGAGAATGCGCAATTTTACGTCAAAAGGAGAGCCCAACGCGGAAAATCTTCTTTCATTTTATGAGAGTCAAACAGTATTTTCTGAGTCCTACACTCTAGTCTATATTTAAAATTACATTTTCATGTTTGAACCAGTTTATGACAGGGATATCAATAGTACTAGCAATTTATGTCATTTCGTTTCTCAAATTCAAAAGTATAGGAAAATGTCAAAGAACTCTTTTTTTTGTTGTTGAAACATCACTTTTACTGTTTATGATGTACCACCACATGCATTTCTCGGTGATAGTAAAATATGTCTCATTTAAAATGAAAGGCATCAGTCGCACATATTTACAGCATAATTTCTGGAAACTTCTTATTACAATAGTGATTAATATAATAACAGATACTTTAGGCCTGAGGTAGCCTAGTGGGAGCGTGTCGTCTTTCGGTGCTGAGGGTGGGCGAATCCTGACAAACGCCATTAAATACCTCCGTGACTAGGCCAGGCATGGGCACGATAAATCCGTAGACGGGAAAGTCCCTCTATGTATATAAGGTCAGGGATTGTGGGAGCGGGTACAACCGCCCCCCCCCCCAGATGTCATCCCTGGGGTTGGTCTGTTAAAATAGAGGTGCCATTTAGCTAAATCGGACTCCGACCCTTGTAGTGCTATTGTAAAACCGGAGTTGCATCCCTCAGCCGGCTAGCCTATATGGACCTGGTTTGGAATACGATTACGGCCACGGGGCATTAGAAACAACAACAGACCCTTTATCAATATGGACTATATAATAAGCCCCTTCGGAAATTGAAATTCTTTGTCGAAGTCTGATTACTTAATATTAGATCAATCATACCTTAATATTAGAACAATGATACCCACTGACGACCCATACCCCTCAGAACTGCAAAAAATTGAAGGACAACATTAATCATGATATTCTATTAGACCAAAATCCCCCCACTAGAAACTGATTCTACTGCGCCATCGTGTTTATCTCAAACACTCCAGTTAGTGATAGCAGAACATTGCTATAATCTTTTAAACAGAATGTCTCTGAATGATTTGAAAAAGTATGCTTCATTGGGGCATCTATTATAATATAACCACCAATAGTTTCCGAGATAACAGTTGTGATAAACTTACAGGAGACATATGAAGTTGAAGGTAAAAACTGAAACCTAAAGTTTGAACCGATAGTGAAGTAATTGGATTTCTGAGAAACTGGAAAAGAGCCTATGATGCCAGATTGTCTGTTTATAGAACCCGATTCAGGCAGTGGCTTGCTACATAGCTCCACCATTCACAGATTTTACTACTTACTAAATGGGCTTTATGATTTCTTCAACAGCACTAACTACATTGTGATTTCTATACTATCACACTTTGTAAGTATGGATTATTAGCTAAGAACCTGAATTTTACCTTCATTGTCTACAATACTTAACAAATCAGTTATGACAATTTTATTTAAATAAACCAGAAAATATAGTTTATTTTCATAACTATAAAATTAAAAAAGCAATTTTATTCTTAAAAGCTGGAGTAAAAGGATTTAAGAAAGTTTTAATTTATTGTCATCAGAATGTGAGATTTTAGATGATTGCTTATCTTTTAATTTATTTTACTGTGACTTCAGGAAAAATAGAAATAACTAAAGTGCATGTTTAAGATGTTTAATATGCATATCTCTTGATAGAAAACCTTCGAAAATTACTCATTAGTTTTCAGATCCCATGCCGGTTTCCCCATGCTCATTGCATTTTGATGAGTATGCATTTTGAACGTGATGGGAAATTTTTATTTTCCGTAATGAGCTTTTACAAAACAGCCAGCAAGGAATTTAATCAAAAGAACAATTTTTATTCCTTCTTAAATCTATCATTAACTTTCATGTAAAAGTCATTTCCAATAATGCATTTCTCATGTTCCCTTTTGATTCTTGACGAAAACAGGGAAAAAAAGCCGAGGAGCGTTCACTCAAACGTGACGCATTTCGGAATCGAAAACAATGCTTGTTAGAAAATATTTAAAAACTTTTAATTTTAAAAGGATACCCGCCCCATTATATTCCAGTTTAATGAAAACAACAAATATGCTTAAAACGTTTCTCTGTTCTGTGGAAGCACTGCATTTCACTGCGGATGCCAAATTAAGAGAAACTAATTTCGGCTGCATACATTGTCGTTTGCTGAGGAATAACATTTATTTTTCCTTCATCTTTTTGTTTTGTTTTGTTTCATATTGAGAAGGATTGAAGTCACTTGATACTTGGAGAAAACTTATTTATTATTGGTGTAGTAATAAATAAAATATTTTCTTTGAGTTGGTGAACTGTGTCAGGTAATTAATTTTTAAATATTTAATGAATTGGGATAACAGGGTCACGAGTTAAAATAGCTATATTTTATAGTTTCCTAATTTTATTACTTGTCGCCAACATAATTTACCTTAATAAACAGGAAGAATGTCGATAAAAGCGTGAAGTTAATATTAATTTATATCGTAATCTATATTTATAAAACAGTTCCGTAACTGACTGACTGACAGATAACGCACAGACCCAACCGCTGGACCTAAAGGGTTGACATTTTGCATTGCGATTCTTCTTATAGTGTAGGGGTGTACTAAGAAAGATTTTTGAAAAATTCTTAGATTTTTAAAATTAAATTTATAAGCTGTTTTTGTAACATTCTTTAAAGTTTGCATTCAAAATAATAATTTGAGGGTTATAAAATTTATATCACGAGAAAGTTCCTAAAAAGTCCTTTAAAAAAAATCGTTTTCGAATCTTTACCTCCATTTTCTGATTTTTGGTGAATTTTTAAAGATTTATTTTTAGAATTTAATTAATTAAATGCTAATCACGCGATTTCTTTTCTTTTTGTGATACTTTAAATTAATTTTGCGTCACGTGTATAACAAGGAAATAAACTGACAATTTTTTTTCTTTCTAATGCGGCAGACGATTGAACATTATCCAAAATATATTAAAATACAGGAAAATAAATGTTCCTCAAACTGTACTATATTCTTTAGTATGTTCTATTAGATTTTATTTGAATATTTTCTTCTACATTATTTTGTCTATAAAAATATCCGTTCCGATTTTTTTTATAAATATTTTTTTGGCATCAATTGCATATATTACCGTTGTATTTAATTTGAATGTACTACGTAGCGAAGCACGGGTATTCACCTAGTTATTTTAGAATACTTTTCACGAAAATTCCTCAATATTAAGATTGGTGGGTTGACAGTGCTACGGTCATCTTTTGTTACCCTAAGGTAAGCATGTCAAACTCAAAGGCTTACATGGACCATGTGGGGTCAGTTATTTTATTAATATAACTTTATATCTTAGTGGACTGTATAAGAATCCATAACAAAAATATATAATGTTCTTGTTTAAGTGCAACTAATCAATCTTCTTACTTCTTTTAACAAAGGTAATACTGGAATGGCTTACTTTCAACATCATCTGAAAAATACTTCAATAATAAGGCAACACTAAAAAAATTTAGTTCCATGCATGTAACCTTAAAATGCATTTAATAATTGACTTTATTTTAACACATAACTGTTGAATTCATGACACATTTAATAACCCTTCGGAATTAGGTTTTACAAAATGAATAATTGACTGTAAAATTTCAACAGTTTGAACAATAATCTGCACATAATCTTAAACAAAAAAAAAAAACGAAATGGTATCCAACATAGCGATTTTTGAATTCTTACATGACATTACTTAGAATACAACAACAGATTAAATATTTCTTATCCATTTTCTTGCCAATACTCAGAATTGAATGTGCAACAACAACAGAACAAAAAAAAACGTTTTAGCTTGAAGTAAAAAAAAAAGTTACGTAGTAAACCATCTATTGACCAGAAACACAATTAGAATACAAATTACAAACAATATGATGAATAAAATGAACCAATTATTATAATGAATTATTTAAAAATAAAAATAAAAATAGTAAGTCTTTTATGAAGATTTAAGTTTATGTGGGCAGAAAAAAAAGGGGGGGGAGAGAGAGAAAATTTTCAAAATCAATTTTCGTAGAAACGTAGGTTTATTTCAAAGAGTATAGTGTAAAAACAACGAGAACAATATTAATGTTTACAATAACAATACTAATGTTTTCTTCCTGACACTTTTTGCTCCTGAACATTATATTACCAGACATTGAATAATTGCACAAAAGCATTCCCCAAAAGCGAAATATAACCTGTTTTACACCCACCAAACAAATCACTTCGAGCAAAGCTACTTACTGACCAGACTACTACTGATCTAGCATGGGGTAATAGGCTGTTAAAATACTCACTGCTAGTGGGGGGAAAAGGTACGCCTGTGTATAAGGCCCATAAGATGACACGGTATTTACATATTGTTATATAGCCTGGGATTGGGCAAATAATCGTTGGGACACAAATAATCGTTGAGGGCCACGAGTTTAACATTCCTGAATTATAGGCATCTTTGGTCTTACTTTCAGACTATATTCGGCCTTAAAAACGTTGAACTCGTATGGCGGTTTCGCTGGCGTCATCTCTTTCTCTAGTAATTTAAAAGCTGCGCACCGTGTTCGTTTGGCAGAGCAGATTCCCCTGGAATAAAAAAATGCTTTAGCAATGACTTTCATGAAGTCTTCAGCGGTATGACGTCGTACGGCGAGATCACTGGCTACGCGGACGTAGCGGCCACCATATAGACTATTTATCCTCGGGATTTTAAAAGCTAGCAAATTTGATTACCCTTGAGGCTCTGCGACACCCGATGCGTGAGGGGCACGTTAGGTCGTCCCGAAAGGTCACTGTGTGTTCAATCCGCTGTGGAGAAATCAGTAATTTCGATAATCTGGCTTCACTGCTTTCACGGTTAATTTGGAATCTGCCAAACGGCGTTAATTTTGGGTTTCTTTATATAGGATTTTGGGAGTAATAGAGCTTCCGGAAAAATTAAAGCCAGCAGTTAATTCGAAATCTTCGGAAACGTTTCGTTTTTTCCGGTTTCTTTACAGAGGACTTTGGGAGCAATAGATCTTTGAATTAAAGTTTGCGTGACAAACTCAAAGGCTTACATGGACCAAATGAACAAGATTCAAATTTATGTGGGCCGCAAAAATAAGAAAAACTTGAAAATCAATTTTCGCAGAAACGTAGGTTTATTTCGAAAAGTATAGTATAAAAAAAGGAAGAACAACAGTAATATTAATATTTTCTTCTTGGGAGTTGTTATTCTTGAACACTAACTTACAAGACACTGAATAATTTTACAAATTAATAAGCGTTCTCCGCAAGCGAAATATAACCTGCTTCACACCCACCAAACAAATCACTTCGTATAAGACTACTTACTGACCAGACTACTCTTCTCGCATGTGGTAGTCAGTTGCTTAAATATTCAGTTAGTGGGGGGAATGGGGTCCTGCGCGGAAGACGCAGAAGGTGACACGATACTTACACACCGTTATATTAACTGGGCCTGGACCACACAGATAAACGTTGAGGGCCACATGCGGCCCGTGGGTCGCGAGTTTGAAATGCCTGTCGTAAGGCGCATTGGACCGGGACTTACAGTTTAAAGCCAATTCTGGACGGCTACAAACATCCATGTTAACAGTAATATTCGACCCCACAGACTCTGGTACCGAATGCCAAGACACTCGGCTTCTATCCTCTTCTAAGTTAAGGAATTTGTCAGAAAGGGCCCAAATTATTATTTTTTCATTTTCAAGTCGAGGAAATTAAATTTCTTCCGTCCTTCTAGTTATTAATGTGTCACCTAATTGCACACTCACCTCACGGCCTGCCGATGCCATAGTCAAGAACCGAGTATAATGCGGAATATAACCGAATACAGTCAATGCTGTCAAGACATGAAGATCCATGGCTAGGTCGGATATGGGCACATTAAATCCGTGAACTGGAAAGTCCCTCTATGAGGTCAGAGAGGGTACGATCCCCTCAGATGCCGTCACTGGGGGTGCTCGTCCAAAACTGAGGTGGCATCTGGCTAAGTCAGAGTCCGACCCATGTGGTGCCATTATAAAATCCGGAGCCTCGCCCCTCAGCCCTTCAGCTTATATCGACCTGGTTTGGAATAAATTCCGGGTTGGGGGCATTAGAAACAACAACAACAACAATAAGATAATCGGGAGAGAAGAATCAGCGTTTAGTCGTGTCAGGTTACGGAGCTTGCTTTTTGAAATGCTATATGTTCAACGAAAGAGTTTCGTAGAAATTTGTATCGTGCCATTGTTTCAATAATTGTACTCTACCGATCAAAACTCAGCAAGGACTATACTTTGTAAGGTCGTGAATAATTTCTTTAAATATATTTTACAAACTGATGAACCACTATGGATCTTCACGGTGTTTTTACGGGGACTCAAATGGGGACATTCTGAAACATGTAATGTGTGATAAATAATCGATTTTAACAGTAAAACCTAGTTTATTCGACCCTCGTGGATTCGTATCTCCGGATAATCCGGATAAGAATTGAAGACTTTTTTTAAACATTTAATGTTTAGATTAGATAACAATTTTTAACTATGATACCAAGAACGTAACTATAATACGCCAAATATTCGCATTTTAGTTTGATTCTATGTACAGTTCCTGCATAGATTGTAAAATAAATTATGGTGATGCAATTCTTTTTCTTGAGTTTAAGAAATCTTCTCTAGAGTGCCACAGGACGTTGACGTGAATTGTCTCAGAAAAGTCCTTTTTTATATTTGTTAATGTCTTGTAAACAATACTATGTAATTTTATTACAAAACGTAGTTTTTTATCGTAGTAAACGGTAAGTCTGCTTAGTTAATGATTTTGGTTTGCTTATTACCCATATTACCCGGATTATCCAGATTATCCGGATTTTCGATTGTCGGGATTGCCCATGGTCCCGGTTAGCCCGGATAAACGATGTTTTACTGTATTTAATTTTATATTAAGTTATAAATGCTTTCATACTGCATTTCGCTGACACAATTGTATTTTGTTATTCAAACTAGATACTTGCATAAATATACCGAGAAAACGGATTAATTATTTTCTTTAAAAGAAAAGACAAGAATAAAAGTTGTTTCAAACGTATTTACCAAGTATATCATTTTATAGGCGTAAATTTAACATTGAATTCAGCGATTTCTTTTCAGAAGGATACATATTTGTCCCGAGGTTTAAAGTTTGGCATCGAATTATATTTCTCTTTGGTATTACAAACTAATATAGATTTAAAATTCTCGTATAAATACCCGTGATTTATTTAAGTTAAATCTATTATGGCTTTCACTTTTTAAAATTCTTCGGATACTGTTAAAGATGCCAGAATAATAAAAAAATCCTTTTAAAAAATATTCAAATAGTTTTCAGAGCCGCTGCTGAGAGAACAAAAACAAAATCATAACAGTCCTTCGATACCATTCAAAATTTTAATATATATTATAATATAACTTAGAATTTTTGTATTATTTGCTTAGTCCCCCTTCCATTGGAGAATAAAATCAGCATGTTCTAAAGGAAGAATATGAACATGTTTAAAACTGATAAATATTTATGATACGGAATATCAAGTTTACATTTATGAACCATTTGAGTTTTACAACCTTCTCCTGACCTATTTTGCAGTTTCGACTACGAGACAGAATTTTGTAAACCAAGCAATGAAGTTTTCATGGGGAGCTTTAATTCAAAATGTAGGTTATGTAAGAATTCACCCCAGGCATAAATATTTTATGTGGTACTTTTGGACTTAAAAACAATATATTTCGAGGAATTATTCAGTCTTCCGATGAAATGAAATTAATTTTGGTTCGGTTTGTTTACAAAGAGTGTTGGAAGTTTCTCAGATTTCGAAATAACTATTCGTTTGCTATATTCTGGGTATGGAATAGATTAATATGTTATTTTGACCGCGTAGGAAAATATATTTAAATTTCCATAGGATTTGAACCCAATTAGAGCCTACATGTTAGAACTGACAGATAATCCGATTGCTGTCTCACTTGTATTTCAAGACTATCCGAAAAAATGACTTTTGCATTGATGTTAATTCCTCTTTGTTCATTACACTGAACTGACCAGGCTGTACAGTGTTTGGTGATAGCCTCCTGTTCATCACTGGTATCCGTCCAAGCGCCCTGGTCTGGCCTTGCTCTTAAGAAGCAAGCTCAGACCAGGCACTGCTTTCTTCCCAGTCTTATGGAAATTTTGCACTTCGTTTTCAAAATTTCTCTGCAGGTGTTTATTCATGCGGTAGCTCTAATGTAACAGTTGTTAGTGCATTGCGTCATGGAGCAAAGAGTCAATATAAAATTTTGCTTCAAATTAATCGAAATAATCCGTTTAGAAAAATCAAAGGTAAAGACAATGTTGATTACCCTTTTCGACGCACAGGGATTAATCCGTAAAGAATTCTTACCAGAAGGACAAACAGTTAATGCTGATTTTTACTGCCATGTTCTCAAGCGCCTCTTGGAGCGTATTTATCGTGTGTGGCCGGAATTCGCTGCTGGGGATCATACAAGTGGTACCTGTTGCACGATAATGCACGACATCATACTGCTATGTGTGTGAAACGATTAATCGCCAAGCATCAGATAACTGAGTTGTCCCACTTCTATACTTCTCTGATCTTTCAGGCCAGACTTTTTCCGGTTTCCAAGACCAATATTGGCACTGAAAGGATATAGATTTGCAAACATTTCAGATATCCAAACTGCTGTTACCAGGAAACTTAAAGCAGTAGCGAAGGAGGACTATTCCAGAAGTTTCCAACACTTGTAGGAATTTTGTCAGATATGCATTACATCCGACGGGGAGTACTTCGAAAGACAATAGGGTTCATTTTAAAAAATATTTAATATTGTAATATTTCTGTGATAACTCACCTTATTTATCAGTCGCACCTTGTAGATCATTTGTGAAAAGAAATAGATGTCGCTGTATAATATCTTTCCTCCAATCAAGGGACGGAGAGAGAAGAAAGCCTCCAAGTCATTGGGAAGTTGTTGTAGGGCTACGACATCACGTGTTACTTTACTGAGGAGTCATTTTGACTTGCTTGTGACCCCATATGGTGACTTGTCTTAGTCAGATTGGCGCAACGGCTTCTCACAGTCAAGTCGTTTCAAGATCACAAGGAGACGAGACTGTGTTCCCGAAAATCGGTTACCGCTGCATGTGTAGCCTGTGTGACTTGCTACGTGGTCACTTTGATATCTCTGAGTTATTTGGGTTAATCTGAACTTTTTTGGTTAAGGTAGGGTTTTAGTACAACTAGTGCACATTTCATTATATTAGGAACAAACGGGGTCCGATACTGGATTGTTTGGAGAAGAGGAATTTTTCAAATTGGATCTTTTTCATTAAAGGCTACCTTGAGAGAAACTCAAATGCCTAAGAGACTCTAGACAGCATGAAACTTACGTTGAAGAAACTTTTGCAGTAAGAATAAACGGCTATTTTTAAAAATGGTATGAAATCTATGACTTTGGGGGTTGTTTCATGCTTAGAATCCAAGAGACGATTTACTAAGTATTACCTAACAAATTAATAATAGAAATTTCATTTTAGATTCAAGCGTTTTCTGACATTTTTGACTGTATTTTTGTACAGACTTTTATCTTTATCTTTTATTTTACCAAATGGAATAGAAATTTACGTTTTTTTGTTGAAATAAAAACACTGGAAATTTCCTCCCTTTTATTTGTAAATAAAGAAAAAATGGATTATGATTATTTTTTTGCCTTCATATAGATGAATAGTGATAATTTTTGATTTTTCACTGTGAAAAATATTCGTTCATCAAACGTAATAGATACCGAATACCAAAGATTCTCCAATTTTTTTAATCTATTATTTAACGTTTTCTTCAAACGTAATGTTTAATTGTCAAAATAGGTTTAATTTTTTTATAAATTGGACGTTAGAGGGCGTTGATGAAACAAAAATGGATTTCATCATGTTTAACGTTCAAGTTTTCATCATTTCTTTTATTTAACTTCATTGAAAGATATAAGCGATGACCTGAAATTAGTCTTACAATAAAGGGGTTCAAATTGCGCGAACTTATATCCTATCTTATCACTGATATTTTAATACTACACATTTGCTCAAGATTTCCATGTAATATTCATCTCGTTCAAAAAAACATATGAAAGAAATTTTTATAACTTTGATCACATTTTACCCCCTTTAGAACAAGCATAACATTTTCCTCCCTGAATATCATTTTTTGGAAATACTGCCTGATTATGAAGTTTACTACAAAATCTTCATTTCAAAGCACAATATATTCGAAAGTTTAGTGCTTTTATAAATATTTAATGTTATCCTTTCGAAATGTAAATAATGCTTTCGTAGTAATATTTTATTTTCTGTTGGGAAATATACGCTTTCGTAAACATGCTCATTGCTTTTCTAAAAACCAAAATGTTTATAACCCTTTTGTTGGATGTAATATACGGTTTTCATATTTATTTATTTTAATGTTGATTTAAATGTATAGGTGAAGTAATTAAACTTTATCTTTTTGCAACAACATTGTATCACCAATATTGCTGAAACATATATACAATTTGATTTTTTAAAATTTACACATTTATTATTTTTTTACTTTCCAAGAGCGTTCAGAAATTTTATAGTAATTATTACGAATTTGTTTATTTGTATGTGCACCTGTACATGAATTGAAAGAAAAAGAAACTGATGAAAACGGTCAGCTTACTGTATTTAATTTTTATCTGAATATCTGATTATCTAATTATATGATGAAAACAAGGAAATAATAATGAAGGAAGAAATATTTAATGCTGAAAATTCTGAAACTAGTATTAGAATTTTAGAGGATATACATGAATTAATTAGCATCGATTGGACATTAGATGAAACACCTAAAACCGATCACATCTTTTATACAGATGGATCCAAGAAAGGGGAAAATATTGGTGCAGGAGTGGTTTACTACAAAGGAGATAATAAGGAAATCTTCAAGGAAAGACTAAAAAATGGAAATTCCTATATAGCTGAACTGCATGCCATACAAATGGTAATAGAAATTATGAGGGAAAAGATTATTAGAAAAAGCGACATTTTTACCGACTCAAGGAGTGCGAATGAAGCACTAAAGTCAATCATGTATAAGGAAGAACAAGTAGCTTACATCAAAAGAATGCTGAAAAAAGAAAAGTTGATTATTTTCCTACATTGGGTTAAAGCCCATGTTGGAATAACTGGTAACGAAGAAGCGAAGAAGGCGGCGAAAGAGGCATCTGAAAAGGAGACTATAGATAAATATTTTAAAATCAGCAGGAACGCAGTTAAAAGGAAAATAGAAAATAACGAAATTGAAGATTGGCAATATGAATGGGATCATTCAATTAAGGGTAGAAAGACGTACCAAATATTTAGCAAGGTTAAAGAAGATAGATTATTCGGAGATTAAGATAAATCAAGCATTAACGAGCCATGGTTCATTTGCTGAATATCAGAACAGATTCCATAATAAACCTAATACATGGTCATGCGGTGAGATTCAAACTGTAGAACATTGCCTATTTGACTGCATCAACTTTAATCATCTTAGAGTGTGTTTACCTGCAGATATAACAAACTGGGACAGACACAAATTCTTTACAGATTTTTATTGTGAAATTTTTATTAAAAAGGTGATCTCCATTTTGATGGATGAGCACATTCCTTTCTGCCATTCGTCATAGTAGCTTAGTTCTTGTTGGGTTCCTTGTTGGTTTTTTTATATCTCTATTTATAGTGGTACTTACCTGAAAATATTGCAATTATAGTGAATATAAAATTAAGCAGCGTATGTTGATGATTATTTGATATACTATGTGCAGACAAAACAATAATACATGTAGTGCGTATGAGGCACAGCATAACGGCAGTGCTGGAAAGTGTGGTTCACTGAAATTTTTAGTTGTATGAAATATGATGTATCGAGCAATGATTAATAGATTATTGTAAATGCATTGAAACATGTACCGGGTGTAATAGAATGGATAATTTAATATTCTATATCATATAAAATAAGAAAAGCAGTAAAGGTAGCTCATTAATATGCTATAATATAGTGTCAAAAGGAGTTAAAAATAAAATGAACACCGACATCATGTTGAAAATATGTATATGGTATCAATGTATGTATCAGTGTAACGTAAGGTATATTTTACAGTAGTATATTGATAATTTAATGTGATTTTATACAATTGGTTTTCAATTTAGAATTAACAGATTGGAATGGAATTTAATTGTGGAGTACAAATTGCAACTGTGTTGTAATTATGTAAAGGTGGTTGTGCTCTGTGTCGCAGTTAGTATTGTGTATTGTGTAATTAGTGATATGTATAGTATTAAGCAGAGTTGAAGTAATGTGTTACATATAGGGTATTATTTATATACAGTGCACTTATGTTACGTATTTTGTACGGCCCAATGACAAATCTAAATATAACAGGGTAATACTTAAAGAAGAAAATGTTGCTTTGGTGTGACGGCCCCGCCGGTCCTGAAGTGGACTGGTAGGAGCGCTGTCGCGACGAATTTTTGTCAGCAGGAAAATTCACCGTATTATCTAGCGATAGGAACGGCAAGACTTACGAATCCTTATCTGAATATCTATGGTTTATACGGAGATCAAGTACACGATATTTGGGGGATATTGACCCAATATCTCTCTTTCCTGTTACGGTATTCTACGATTTCATTATGTATAAGAATAGATCACGAAGCCCATCATTTCTTGGAAATAGTACGGTTGGTTTCAAGTATTGGCAATCCTATTTCTCTCTTAAAAGCAGGAAAGGGTAGAATATTTTTTAGGAGTCCCAATTCAATTATTAAGGACCAATTAAAAAAAGATAAACCCACAAAAAGAGGAGGTCTGAAACGATCTCCTGCTAAATTACCCGTCACTTCAATTATATAGGATTTACTGCGACCTACTATGAAACTGGAAAATTACAGAAGCAAACGGTTTGTAAGCTTCAAAACTAACACCAGGTGATGATAAGAAAAAATCAGCTGCCTACATACGCCCAGCAGTGTGGACTAGTATTGGATGTCTAGGAGGCTTTGCTGATGCTATCATTCCACGTTTCCCGTTACCGTGTGCGGTCTAAAGCATGCCCTAACCAAACGAAACCAGTTGTAAAATAGAGTTGACGGGTATGAAGTTAGGAGATAATATTCACTTTTTATCGGCCACTTCTAAGTGGTACTAGTCAATGTGGCATTTAATCTCTGCTATTATCAATAATAATGATTATATTCTGCAAGACTTTAGTGATGGTAGCAGGGCAATTTGGTCTTAAAGAAGCCTAAAAGTACTCTATGAACGCCCATATCAGTGAAGAATATATTTTGTGATTACTATATTAAATGTATCACTGCGCGAAATTAATTAAGTTATACCGCATTTAATAATGTTACACGAACATAACTTTATATAGGGTGATTCAGTCGAAAGAGGCCCCGAATATTCTGTAATGTCTTCTCGATAGGATGAATCAATCTAAGCCCCCCCCCCCAAAAAAAGAAAAAATACGCTGCATACATTGACGTATATGTAATCGATTGCATTACATGCGATGCTGGAAATGGTCTCCATTCTCTGCCACACATATTTCGACGTGGCGATCCATGTTCCTTAACAAGGAATGATATCGAGGAGAGAATAGCAGCAACTGCACGTTGGATGATTTCCTTAAAATATCCCACAGTGCGAAGCTTATTCCGATATCATTTTACAGAAGGAAGAAGTCTGGTGGTGCTTTCCAGTGACTTTGGTGGCCAAAGCCCCTTTGAAATGACCCTGTTGCCAAAAAATAAAGACTCATTTTCCGCATTGCTTCTAGCCGATGTGGAATACATTGTTCCCTCTTCCTGAGAGCAACCTTCCGTTAATTCCCGATCATTCAGGTGATTCACGAACTGTGCAAAAATGTCTACGTACACATCGGTGAGTTGCCAGAAAAAAATGGTGCCTATGATGCGCAACCGAGTCAAGAGGCATCTTGCATCAACTTATTGATCTCGGAGAGGTATTTGGTGAGTAGCGAAGTGTTTTTCAGTGGTCCCTATGCGAATGTTTTGCGAGTTAATATAACCCGACAAATGGAACCATGCCTCATCCAAGAACCATGGGGTGTGATGTACCATCGACTGAGGGACACAAATCCCATTGTTTCAGTCACATTGCTTCGATCTAACGAGAGTTATTGCAGAATATTAGGTACAATATTTTGTTTAAACCTGTTTGCACCTTACAATGCTGAATCCTCATATTAAAAATAATTAATTAATTAAAAAAAAGCCTGCATGTAAAAAGAATTTTCTTGTCACTAAAGAATATAATTTGAAAGAGCATGTAACATATAAATCAGCATGATTTTTATTATAAAATTATATAAAATGTAGGTGTCACATAGTGGAAATATTAAAATTCAAGTTAAATTACTATGCGTCTATCAACTCGTTCAGTTAATAGATACAGATATACTTGAGTTCTAATTCGTGTAACATCGCTTACGAGTAAATTTTAATATCAAGATGAAGGGATTTTTTGCGCGTTTAATGACACTTAAACATACTAAAGTGAAAATGTTTAAATAAGGATGAAAAAACTTACAATCTGTACCTATAATCGAGTGACTTCCTATCTGAAATTTAATAATTTAAACGTCCGCATCTAAACTTCTTTTTTCAGTTTCACTTGTGACAATTTTTGACAGTTTCATACTCGAATGTTTCACAAGGTTTTATGGCAAAAAAAAAATTACTACACTTGTCATTTCAGAAAACTCACAGATTTAATAGCAACTAAAATTAAAAGAATGTGATTCGTGATAAAAACTTGTATGTTTGTTTCATCCAAGGAAAGATTGGAGAGAACTGTCAATTTTTTGCTACACGTATGCCATATTGAACTTTTTACACGGGTGAAAAATAAAGTTATTCATGTTTAATGAAATCTCTCTGTGTCATAAGGTAAAATAAAAGTTCTTATCCTACAGTCCTAAAAAAATTTTTAAAATAGAAAAATTGAGATAATATTCAGCGTATAATGAAATCTTTTATCAAATACATGTAAAATTAAAATAGAGGCATCTAACGGGAAAATATTCTTTTTCTTATGTACTAATGAGAAATCTTCCTTCTTCTAAATTAAATCTAAAGTTAAAAAGTATATATTAAAAGGAAATTTCAACTTTTTTTAAAACAGTTTACGACTTGACCGTAATATTGCACTCTAGAGATACAAAAATTAATTGATTTTACTGCCGGATATTAATGCATCATTTTGAAGTTTCAGCTGCAAGCGATATCCAAATTAGTATTTTAGTCAAATTTTAGCAAAAAAATATTTTTACGAAAGTTATATTACATTAGAGAGTCTAACAAACTAAAAAAACTAATTTAGAATTAGAATTCAGAGTTTTTTCAATAAGAACTAAGTTTATATTAAAAAGTTATATTAAGGGAAAAAACTGCAATTTATTTTGATATTCTGACATCAAAATAACTATATTTAAGGGAAATTCATTTGATAGTTTCAAGGGAAAACTATACTTAATAATAGTTTCTGTTTTTGTTTAAAGTACCCTAGGGTCTTAGAAATATTGGGGAAGAAAATGCTAAACGATTTTTTTAAGTACACATTAATAACTCAGAATAGATACGCCAGAATAGCAAGTAATATTGCAGTCATTTTTTTAATAAAACACAGTATTTTGAAATTCTCATATAACTTTTTATATATAAAGAGAATTACACTGGTAGTTTACTACTATATTTTTCAATATAACTATTAACTTTCTTTGCAAGCTCGTTGTGCCTGTAGAAATACAATTAAATGGCCTTTTCAAACTTTTTAAAATGTAACACTTAGGTGTGTTGAATCTTGAATTATGATACTGGAGAAAATGCCATACCTCTGGTTCGGGTATTGGAACAAAGTTGTTAAAAACGAAACAGGATTTCAAAAATCATAACTTGTTTTCAATACTATAACACTAGCTGAATACCGTGCTTCGCTACGGAGTACATTCAAATTAAATACCACGGTCAATGTATGCAATTAATGCCAAAAAAAATTTATGAAAAAATCATAACTTATATTTTATAGACAAAATAATGTAGAAGAAAATATTGAAATTAAATACAGCGGTCAATGTATGCAATTAATTTGTATGTTTAATATCCATAAAACGTACTAATTTGAATTAAATTCTTAAAAAACCTTTCATCTCAATTAGTCTAGTGGTTGAATTTCATCTTTTACTGTATTTTAAAATGTTTTGTGAATTTATTTCGTTGTAATGCACGTGACGCAAAATTAATTTCAAGTATCACAAAAAAAAGAAACCACGTGATCAGCATTTAATAAATTAAGTT
Organism: Dolomedes plantarius; assembly: GCA_907164885.2. Classification (NCBI taxonomy): domain Eukaryota; kingdom Metazoa; phylum Arthropoda; class Arachnida; order Araneae; family Dolomedidae; genus Dolomedes; species Dolomedes plantarius. Next base: position 103,783,204 of record OU015496.1, read on the forward strand.
CTAAAAATTAATCTATGAAAATTCACCAAAAATCAGAAAAGAGACATGAAGATTCGAAAAGGATTTTATTTTAAAGGAATTTTTATAATATTTTTCGTGATATTTTTTATAACCCTTAAATTATTATTTTAAATACAAACTTCAAAGAATGTTACGAAAACAGCTTAAAAGTTTAATTTAAAAAATCTAAGGAGAATTTTTCAAATATCTTTCTTAGTGCACCCTTACACTATAAGAGGAATCTCCATGCAAAATTTCAGCCCTTTAGGTCCAGCGGTTTGGTCTTTGCGTTATCTCTTCTAGTCAGTCAGTCAGTTACGGAACTATTTTATAATGGACTCCCAAACTCTTTACATTTGGGCCACTCTAGGGAGTAAGATTGGAACTCTGGCCACACTTGTTAGAATTTCAGTTTTGTTCAATGTTTTATATATTAAATCAAAGTAAAATCAGGATACATATCAGGAACATGTAAAATTTAAGTTCAAATTAATACTTGCCACATTGTTGCTTTTATTCAGTTATTAAAAACTATAAGCAACACACACCAGAATAGCATATATTTATAAAGTTTCAAAAACAGCTGTGGGATTCACTGTAATAATACACTAGAGGACTATAATGGAAATCGCTAAAATGAGAAGTGAGTCTTATTTATATGAGATTTGTGATTGATGCTTAAAGCACAAATATTTGATATCAGGCCTAATATTTGTGGGCAAGTGAGTAGATAATTAAGCCTCGAGAACGAGTATGTTGATTTGTGTCACAATCTGTCCGGCAAGAGAGTAATTAATTCAAATTAATATTTATTTTTAGTGGGCCATACTAATATCTGGTTAACCTAAAAAAATCTCGCGGAACCCCTGGGCGATCTCACGCCATCCTAAAGTGCCGCTGCACACCAGATGGAAATCACTTATAGAGGAGGAGTTATGGCCTGGAAGTGTGCGTCGTCCACTGGACCCAATCTTTTTTCGTTTATTGATGAAATAAATAATCATTTCAAATATCTTGAACTTTAGGAACGTAATTTATAGCCTTGTTTACAAAAATACAACAATGAATGGCTTTTTCTATTCTACCTACGCAAACAAACTAAACATACAGCTTTGACTATGAGGCTTCGACAGCAATTTAAGTTTACTGACGATATATATAAATTTATCCATCTCCCCATATCAGCTGTTCATAAGCCGAATCGGTTAAGTCCACTCATTGGAATTTTTGAAATTTCAATATCAAAGCACTTGACTGACTCCTCAATTTTTACATTCATAATAAATTTTCTGAAAAATAAGGATTGTTTGTTTGTTGATTGTTGTCGTGCCTGCGAATAGAAGCACTATCCTAAGAAAACGGGGTGTCATTGCCTCATGAGACGTTGGACTTCTATACGTTGGTCCGCGAGTTTTGAACCGAGTCAAATGACGGGACCGGACCTCTTGATCCCGCACCCCCAGAAGTAAATTTGAAAACTTGAAGGACATTGCAGCCATGGCAGATTTTTCGTGCACCAGCCGCCATTAGTGTGCACGGCGATGGCTTCATCAGCGACGGGCATCGAACCAGGGAGGTTCAGATCACTAGCTCTCTGCCTTTGCCAACTGGGACAACGCGCCCATGATAAGGATTAACACCACTAAGTGACAAAATATTTTTTTGGCCGTCGAATAATAAATAACTTCTTTCAGAAGCCAATCCAATTAAGTCCATACTCTAACGTAAATCGTTTCAATAATGCAATACACAAGCAGAAGCAAGCCCTTGATGATAACGGTAAATCGTTTAGTGTTGTTTCATTACAAAAAAATAAAATAATCTAGTCAGTTACAGTCTAACTGCTGCAGAGGTAAGTAATTGTGAATTTTTAAACAATTATTTAAATTTTTTCTGTAGTAAAAACACATTTGAAGACTGAATTGGAAGTCCCTTAGTTACACAAAAATTGAAATTATAATAATGATCACGCCGAGGATATTCTATGTTATAGATTTTATATATCGTCAGATAAAAGCTAAGTCTGCAGTAATTCATTCTAAAATATGTATTTGAATTTATAATTTCAGAGTAATTTAAAAAAGAAAACAATGTACAGTGGAGTCTCGATAATCCGAAATGATTGGGACCAAACCCTTTTCGGATTAACGGAATCGTTCTTAAAGTAAACTTAAATTGCATAATAACATGTGATTACATAAATATTACATATTACGTGTGATTACACAGTTTATTTTATAAGGTCTGTCTAAGCATAACCAAATCTTGGGACGAAATGGGTGATAAGAGAGCGGAACGCTGTCTAGTACGGTACAGTAGAGTGCAAGTTGTTCTAATAATACATCACAGTGCTCGACAATTAGATTTTACACGATCAGCATATTGTTGAAATGGTTTTGAAAGAACCTATAAATGTCTCAGACGAGAGTGAAGGTGAAGAAGACAATGACATCGAACAGAGGGCATTTGATATAGCGCTACGCTACGTAGAGCAACCCAAACGGACACCCTTTTTCTGTCGCGTTGGCGTAATTTGATTTCAAGAGAGAGGTATTCATCTCTGCGACAAAAAAAAATTTAACAGATGTTTTCAAACCAATGTAGTTCAGTACACTGTCTAACTTTGAATTTTCTTGTAATTTTCAGAAATATATTTTATATTACATAGTTTCACTGTGGTTTTATTGTAAACTTAGTTCTTTTTGACTTTTGGTTTCGGATTATCGGGACTGCGCTGTATATTATTTTATCACTTTTCTCCACTTTTTGTTTTATGGACTTAATCGATTTGATAAGTGAGTGGATAATATGTAAACCCTAAAGACCAAATTTTGTAAGAACTGGAGTCTAACATTTGAAAATAAAATATTTCTTAAGAGAAACCACTGAAGTTAAACCCCAAGATGAGTGGTATAAAATAATCCCCCCCCCCCCGAAAAAAATTTTCTTCATTCGAAAATTATCAGATACATTTTAAAAGCTTACGGTAATCCAACCATTCATGAGAAAAATTATAAAAGCATGTTTTTTAATAAGTTTGTTTAATAAAGCCTTAAATATCCAATCACTTTTTTGACAATTTTTCACTTAAAGTGTATTATAATATTTATTAGCTCTATGATACTGATATTATCACTTTGACAAATTTTCTTTCCTATTTTTTTTCAAGTTCGCTAAAATTTTCAGTAAATCTAGCAATATTGCATTGCCTGGTGACGCTTAACAGAGGTAGGAAAAACAATGAATTTAATCAATATCAGCTTGGCACGTATTTAAAATCTGGATTAGAATTATTCTTATAGCTTGAATCCTATTCTCTATTATGTAAAACTTTTATATAATTTTCAAAAAGTCAATTTTAATTAAATATAATGTTACTGTAACATGCAAGAGAACTTTAAACTTTTGTCTTACAAAAATTTAACCTGGTTATATTAGCGTAATGCATTAGTTATCGATTACCTCTACATTGTGCATGGTCTAACACAGTAAGGGAAGTACTTTGCGTGGTAAAGGCAAAGAGTAAATGAATGTGTAGTAAATTTACTGTCTTGAGTTCGCTTGAAAAAGAATAGTCAATTATAGAAATTATTCTCACATACATGTATACTATACATTTACATTTCTCCCAGTTATTATTGTAATTTGGAATTTCTTTCCTTCCAGCCAGTTCCCTCAGCTGTGTGAACGGACAACGGAATCAGCTAGCCAGAGGAGCAGATTGTTTAACCAATTGCAATAGAGGGGCGCCATAGTGTCTCAGAACTAGACACTTCTGGACAATAGGGAAACACCCTGACATGTTCATCGATGAGGTAGTTATCGATACTTTATCGATAAGTGAATTCACGGAATTTTGCGCCCGATACTCAGTACCGACCAATAGGATGGGAACTTCGAAGGAACGGAAATTTGTATTTCTCCCGCTATGGGAAAATGCTATAAAAAAGGGCAGAGGATTCTAGAGAGATGCGGCCTATCTTGCTATTTTTAGCTTTCCCGCGTGGAACTCTACAATCATCTCACTACGAATTGTATGACCCTGCAAAGGGCCTTTATTTTTTTCTGTAATTGCAACTTTCACCCGTATGGTGACCGGGTGTGAAAGAATAGTCCCAATGTAGCTCATGCATGGCGTAAGAGGCGACTAAAATGGGTACCCAGCGTCCGGGAGTATAGCCGCGCACCCTGCCCCTGGAGATTATATCAGGGGACTGGCCCTCCAGGTTTGGGGTTGAGCGTGGGGCTGACAACCCAACCATGTAAAACTCCTTTGTTCAGAAATCCCAAAAAGTTAATACCGGACGGAATCTACCCAAAATACTTGGCAAGAAAATGGATTTGATTATTGGAACATGCAATATAAGGACTCTTTATAAAAGTGGAGCATTAAGAAACCTTGTTGACGTTTTTGACGAGTATAATATTGATGTCCTGGCATTGCAAGAAATTCGCTGGACTGACCGGGGATCTTCGAAAAGAAGAAACACCGTATATACTACAGTGGTCAGGATAGTCAGCATCATTCTGGTACGGGGTTCATTGTGAGCAAGAGAACGAAGAATAATGTCATCGAATTTAAACCCGTTAATGAAAGAATTTGTAAGCTTCGCTTGAGGGGTAAGCATTATAATATTAGCATAATTTGGGCGCATGCACTCCGTTCTTGCGTGTTGTCTTTATCACCGAGCATAACGACAACACGGAAAAAGAATATTTTTATGACATTTTAGAAAATACCTTCGAGGGATGCCCGCAAAGTGATATGAAACTCCTGATTGGAGACTTCAATGCAAAAATTGGAAAACATAATGCGATAAAACCAAACATTGGAGAACAGGGCCTACATCATATAAGTAATAAAAATGGAGGATTTTTGACTACTTTTGCTGTTACAAATGAATTACAGATTGGTGGCACATTGTTTCACCATAGGAATATACATAAGGCAACGTGGAGGTCACCGGATGGTAAGACTTGTAACTAAATTGACCATATCCTAATTGACCTAAGGTACCGAAGTAGCCTATTGGATGTTCGATGTTATAGAGGGGCAAGCGTGGACTCTGACCACTTCCTTCTCATGTCTAAAATTAGATGTCGACTTAAGAAATTCTACTACCAAAAGAGGGAACAGACAAGCAAGAGGCTGGCTGTTGATGAACTTAGAAACCCAGACATTTTGAACACCTATAGGAGTAAGCTCAGAGCTAAACTGCAGACAGAGGATGATGAGCAGGAAAGCGATTACAGTTGGGAAAGACTTAAACAAATAATAAGTGATTCTGCAAACGAAACCATACCAAAGAAGAAAAAGTTAGGGAGTTAAGACTGATATGATGTAGAGTGTGCCTCAGCTACATCCAAGAAAAATATTGCTTATAGATAAATGATCCAAACACATTATACTAGAAGAGCTGAAGAGGAATATAAGGAGTTAAGAAGGCAGGAAAAAAGATTACATAGAAAAAAAAGAGACTTTTTCTTGAAGAGCAATACGAGGAAATTGAAACGTTCAAGTCCTAAAAAGAATCAAGAAAATACTATCAATTGATCAACAATATTAGGACAGAATTCAACCCAAACGGGTTGTGCTGCACAAATAAAGATGGTGTGCTCCTGAATGAAAAGAATGATATCCTAGAAATATGGAGATAATATTTTAAGGATTTGCTATATGGTAAAGATACAATGGATACAGACTATAGAATTTCACTTTCTCTCCATAGTGATGAACTAGAACTTGATTTACCAACTATTTCTGAGATTAAATCCGCAATAGAGAAACTTAATCGAAATAGATCAGCAGGCCCTGACGGGATTAACGCTGAACTGATGAAAGTTGACGAACCTGATTTGATTAATACTATACATGCAATTGTTTGCAGGGTTTGGATAGCAGAGCAGATGCCCATTGAATGGGACGAGGGCTCCATCTGTCTCATCTTTAAAAAAGGTGATAGACAAGACTGCTGCAACTATCGTGGAATTACTCTCTTGAATACTATTTTTTAAATTTTCTCAAGTGTTCTTTACAAGAGACTATTACCGCATGTTGAAAAAGTTATTGGATGGTACCAGTGCGGATTTCTTAGAGGAAGGTCAACTACCGATCAAATACATGCCCTGAGGCGGATTTTGGAGAAAACAAAGGAATATAATATTGACACATGCTATCTCTTTATTGGCTTTAAAGCTGCATATGACAGCATTATTCGGCAGAAACTTTATGAGGCAATGGAGGAATTTGAAATACCGGACAAGCTAATTAATCTAACAAAGGCTACACTTAAAAGGGTAAAATGTAGAGTTAAACTTGGTAATGATTTATCTGAAGTTTTTTATACTGACAGAGGCTTACGGCAGGGTGATGCTCTGACTTCTTTACTTTTTAATTTGGCCCTAGAAAAGGCTATCAGAGCTTTTGGTCTTATGGCTAGAAGAACTATCTACCAAAAGACAACGCAAACCTTTGCAATCGCTGATGACATCGCTTTAGTGGATAGATCCAGAATATATGTCGCAGAAGCATTCAATTTATTAGAAGCTGAAGGAAGGAAATTAGGCCTAACTATAAATGAAGATAAAACTAAATTTGTAGAAATTACCCATAAAATACCTAACCCATTGCCATTAACTGTAAACAACTACACTTTCGAAAATGTAACACAGTTCAAATATCTTGGAACTATCGCCACTAATAACAGTGATATATCTGTTGAAATTAATAACAGACTTTATATGGAAAATACATGTTACCATGGCCTCAAAAATCAGTTTAAATCTAGAATCACTTGTCGTAACACTAAAATTAATATATATAAAACTCTATTACGACCCATCATACTATATGGCTGCGAGTGCTGGACAATGACTAAATCTAATGAAAATAAACTATTGATCTTCGAGCGCAAAATATTAAAAAAAATATTTGGTGCAATTTGCGAAAATAGTGTTTGGAGATCAATGTTTAATCACGAAATCTACCGTAAATTCAGACATCCTGGCATTGTCAAGGTCATAAAAAGCCACAGGATTCGATGGTTGGGTCATTTATACAGGACTGAAGACACAAATCCAATAAAAAAGCTCACATTTACCAAACCTATGGTAGCTTGAAAGCGAGGAAGGCCACCAAGTAGGTGGCTTGATGCCGTTGAGAATGATATAAAAACTATATGTAGGGCAGACTTTAGGAGTATTGCCTTAGATAGGGCCAGATGGCGTAAACTTATTGGGACGGCCTTGGCCAGCAGTAGGCTGTAGTGCCCCAGAAGAAGAAGAATTGCAAACTTTCCCTCTTGTTAGCTGAGGGCCATATTTTTCGTATCTTAATATTTAATTTTAACTTGTATCTCATTAACTTTAATTTTAAATTATATCTTTTACGCAGTATCCTCAAAACTTAAATTTTTTAATTAATTTTTGTTTCTTAAAATTTTCTCATCCTTCTTAAAATTAAATTTTTAGAAGGAATTAAACTTAATTTTTAATTTAATGTAAACTCTTAGCTTAATATATATAACGTAACTTTAAAACTTTTACTACTGAGCACATGTACTTTGAAATGAACATCTTGCGACAGGAGTTAAAGTCTACAAGACCCAGGAGCCCTACTACTAAACAAACAATTCTGCTCAGAGAGATGCGGAGTGAGCTTGAGTGATATCTTAGTGTTGAACTCTGTTAGTTTTCTGGCAGGTGAAAAGCGAAGTGAGGTTTTTTTTTTTTTTCGGGTATTTTTGGATAGGTTCTAAGGGGCAAAACTTGGTCTTATCAGCCTCCAGAGCGACGAGCTCTGTTCAGGGATAAATATTCCTTGTCACCTCCAAGATAACGGTCTTCAGACAATTCAGCAGCTATCTCGGTGTGATATTGCAGACTGTCTTCATCCTTCTGTGTCCCGAATTTGTGTTTTCCTAGGACTTGACAAACTGATACCAGAGGCATAGTTGTGAACTCTACTCATCTTTTCCTGAACTGTAATTTGTGTTCATATATTTACGAAGTAATTACCAATATCTATCCAAGAGCACATAACAAAAAGTACATGTTAATTAAAATAACCGTTAGTCTGACTGTTTATTTTTATTCACGTATCCTGTGACAGGCGCTACCTGGGGTATAGAATTCAAATGTAACGTTGCGGGTAAATACGTTACAGTAGTATATAAGTAATTATATTTTCTAAATGCCATGGACAACTGAATTATTTCACTGTGTCTCGAAATTTTAAGGGACAAATTTGATCAACATATCAGCATTTATGTATCAGTAATTTTATTTTGCATAGTAGGCTAACAAGATACACAAAATCCTGGTTTCTAACATTCTAGATAGCATGTTTACAGGGAGAGACATCTCTCAAGCCCTATAAGTGTATCTCGAATTTCTCGAGTAGGAACACGGATCTTTTCATTTCGAATGATGCATCTGTATGGCAATTTATATTGTTGTGATTTGAGTGGCATCCTGTCCCCCACTTTGCTGACTAATAATCGTGACAATATCTTGAGTCCAACGCAGTTGTCTGACGTAATTGTTTCCTTGTTAATATGTTGTGTGCACGTCCACAGTGAATAGAGTTAAAATGCTTATTATGTGTTGATTGAGTGTTTTTCAGGAAATGGCAGTCGGTCCTTTTATTTCAACAGACAGTTGCTATGATTACAACGCGTGATATGTATATTTTAGAACCTTCTGAGCTAGTCCCTTTAGGAATGCAATGTATATAATTAACAACGATTCACGTTTTTCCCCCATTATATACCTATTTACTAAACGACAATTACCTATTTACTAAACGACAATATCGGGATTCCTTTCCAGTAAACCAAAACAAATCAAAAACGGATATTTTAATTTCAAACAACGTTTTCCATGCTGAAACGTTAAGGCATTGTTATGAAAGTCCACCATCCCCGCAGGCACATTAAAATCATTTTCAATATCTATCAGAATAGTCTTTGTCCCGTCTAAGTCATTGATATTCTTATGCATACATACATAATATTCCTATATTCAGACGCTATGATATCTCGGTTAATAACTAAACTTTTAGTTGGATATTAAGCTATGATCAAGCATTATGGTTTTATCAATATGATATTAAAACACTCTTTAATATTATCGAACGAGTATTCGAATCATCATGGACTATGTAAAATATTTACATACATATATTTATAATGCAATTAAAGGTACCTGCAGAAATATATCTTATTGAAGCAGTATTCGTAACGTTTTGGACAGCGTACATTATTTACATAATTATGTCAAAATTGTAATTAAAAAACAATGAAAATATCTTATCAGAGGGGTATTCGCTTCATTACTGGCTATTTAAAATGTTTATATATATATATATATATACTTGAGTCATCATGGGCAGCAAAGAATAACTATTGTTGTATCTGAAAGATATAAATAAAAAAACCTACGAGTATATATAATTGAAGGAATGTTTGAATCTTCCTGGGCTTCATTAAATATTGATTTCAGTACACAGCTCACGAAGTTAAAAACAAAACTAGGACTATGCCTTTAAATCTAATATATTAGTAAAATATTCAAGAAAAAAACCAACGGTCATAAATCCTCAAGTCAGTATGCTTATATTATACCTTTGAAATGAACATTTTGGAAACGTTTGTAATTAAAATGTATTATTTATCCTCCTCGTAACGGGTGTAATATCGAAAAAAAGATTTCGTGCCTATTTTATCTGAACTTAATCCACTCTACGCTCAAATAAATCATGACATTCCTTTATCCCTTTTAAACATGATATAGTTAAAATTGTTCAGTGAATTTAATAAACGATTTATAGCATGCATAATATGTAGCAAAAAAAATGTATGCCACCATTAAATTCGCTTCCAGTATAAATATTTTTTTTCTTTTAAAGTGCATTCGCAGTATTGAATAATTAGTATCATTAAAAATTAAGTGCCGTAAAATACATCATTCCTTTTTTTTTTCGCATTTTCAAAACGTTATATCCTTCATCGCAGACGGAAGAGTTATTATTCATTTAATACAGAAATTATGAAAGCGTTAAGTGCATGGAATTTCTATTTCTAGAAATATATTCATAGCTTATACCATCGAAAATAAGTGATGCATGTACAGACGTTGATCACAGTTTCCCTTTTATTGTTCAAAGATATACGTCTTTTAATTTTTCTAAAGACGAGTTGTTATTGCTTTTATTATTTTTCTTTTAACGTTAATGTCCTTGTTAATGAAAGTCAATTCAGCTTCTCACAAGTGTTGTGAACATTGACTTACTGTAGAGACAAATCTAAAATAAAGCTGACAAATCTAAAATGTATGTATCGTTTATAAAAATTTTTTAGAAGAAATATACTTTACTTACAATAGTTTATGGAGAAATGTTTGAAAGGAAATTTTTAGAAAATTTTTTTATGGAGAGACTCATGTGAATGCCGTTTATAATACATTTTATGTGCACTGACAGAGCAGTTAACACATCTCAATTAAAATTTCTGTTGCTAAATTAAGTGAAATGTTTATCAGCTGCTTAGGAAAATTTTATCATATTGTGGAACTCGCTGCAAAATACGAATTTGATATTTACCCAGATATATACCTGACATATTTATTCAAAGCAGATTCTGTTTCAAAAGAAAGTAAATTATGGTAATGTAAATAACATTGAACTGCTCTTTTTTTTCATGGTTATCCGTAAGTGCTGTTGTCAATTAAGAGTTATAATAGCTTATGTAGGATGTGTTTGTTGTCTAGAGATATAAAGTATTTAATAGGAATAGATTTTAAGGATCCGTGGACATTTATTTGAGCAAATATCTTTTATTGTAATATTGATTGTGTTATTGTAAATATATATATATATATATATATATATATATATATATATATATATATATATATATATATATATATATATATATATGTATGTATCTGTAGGATAATACAGAGTACCAAACTTTTTTCAAGTAAAAAATCATTTATGAAGCCTCTGCAAAGTAAGTAGTGCAGATAAGTTTAGTAATAAACTTTAAATCTGTTTTTCTCAAAATAGATTTTTCAAGGTTTTAAAATTTTTAAATGCTCCATGAGACTTAAATTTTGTTCAACATTTATAAAATTCATAAGGAAGAATTCTGATACTGTTTACAAAAAGAAACTGTGTATGCATTTTACATTTCGACTTCATTAAGGTAGTTACATTTTATTTATCTCTCTCTCTATATATATATATATATATAAGAGCTCGTCTGTTTATTTGTCCGCTATAGAATCAGAGACTGTTTCACCCACCGGGACCAAATTCGGCATAGTTAATGTTTAGGACCCGAGAATCTTAACGCAGCAAAAACAAAATTTGTGGCTCAATTAGTTTTTTAAAATTAATTTTTTAATGATTTTTTGTGCCCCTAAGAGGTGCGCGTACCCCCTGTGGATACAGACCCTTTTCACAACCAGCTGTGTTGGAAAAGGGTCTGTATCCACAAGAGGATTGGTTTGGGGGTGACGGGGGTCAAATTCCAATGCGCGGGAGGAAGACGGTTGGGAATGTCCTTTGGCCCTGGCTCCCCAGATAAACACAACTTTCCTGGATCTGCTTTGTGAAATCCAGATAATCTTTGTGATAATCCAGAATTTAATTATGCATCTGCTAATGAAGTAAGTATTGGATCAATGTCGAACATATGTGACAGTGTGGTGCTAAAAAGTGGTCTAGAGAATCAACAGGAATGTGTTGCAGTAATGGGAAAGTACAATTTCATGCAATTCCAGAACCACCCGAGCCTTTGAGAACATTACTCACAGGTAATACAACTGATTCAAAACATTTCTTACAAAACATACAAGCTTAAGGAAAATAGGCTTCATGGGGGAATCCCCTCTTACTTTGGGGATTAAATAAAGGGATAATGCCTCTTGCACTTTACCTCTTGGGTGATATGGAAAAAAGTGCGTTTTTAAGGGAAAATAAATAATAAAGGCAAATGTAAATTATAAAACTTATTTCTAATTAAACAGTGGATCAAACAAATCTAATTAAATCTAATTAATCAGTATCTAACAAATATAATTAAACAGTAAACTTATTCAATCCAAACGTGCGAATCACGCAACACGGTGTTATTAATTCTCAATAAAATCAGGCGAAGGTCCGCAGGCTCAAAGTTCCTTTCTTTCTTATTGTTTGTATATCATTTCAATAGAAACGCGCTAAGCGCATTCTGTCTGGCCAGATGAACATGTAGAGCGGGGGTGCAGCCCAGTATTTTTTTGATGGAATGCATGAAAAATTTTATATCTATATATCTACCCGGGCAACGCCGGGCAATAATGCTAGTAACTTATTAAAAGACAAAATTTTGATGAAAATGGGGATGGAATTTGGAAAAAAATCTCTCAAAAATTAACTATTGAAGGGATTAAATAATTGATACCTATATTTGTTTGTAATGAAGTTTTAAGTGATTAAAATGCAAAATCAAGGAAATATCTCAAAAATTAAGTCGAAAGGAGAATTTTAAAATTTTTTTCATAAATTTAAAATTTTTTAAAAATCTTAAAATTATAATAAGATTGAAAATGTATTTTAAGGTATAGACACCTATAGTGAAATGTATATATGTACAAAAGTTCATATCTTTATGGTAAAAAGTAACAATAAATAAATTTTAATGTTCACAGTTCCCTTACAAATCTGTACGAGATTAGAGTTTTCGGATAAGAGTATTTCGGACCGTATAAGTATTTTGAAAAGATTTCTGGGAGGAGCTTTTACAGCGCCTGAAGCCTGAATCCTCTGTTGTGTTCTGACCATTTGGGGTTCTGCGTCATCGAATAGACGAATGAAAATAACGTTTAAATACGAGGAAGGCAACGAATAATATGCCACTCACGCCAAAAGAAATTAAAATGTAAAGAATTGAAATCAATAAATAGACTTTATCACATAATCGAGATATATCAGTTAGGAGAGAGCTGCTCTTGAGTTTGGGAAACCCGGATTCAACACTAGTCCGGGAAGTCGGTCAAAATGACTTAAAACTGCAATTGTGTGCTTGTAATTTATGTCTCCTAGTACTATCAATCAAGCCCTGTTTATTTTGTTTATCGATATTTCTTTAAGGCGACAATGGACCTTCAGATAGACAAAAATATGTCCCCAAAACGATTTTTTTTCTTTCAGAAAATGATTCTGCAACTCATCTGCTTTAAATTTTAAAAAAGTATGTTTATCCAATCCTTATTAACCGAGTTATAAGTATTTTTGTCAAACGTAAACAATGAAAATGTTAGAAAATTAAAACTTTAAATTCCATTTTCTGAAAACAAGTTTTCATGTCGTTTCGGTAAGTTCAAAATGTTCCATGCGTCATAATTTTTTTTGAATTTTCATAAAATTTCATAAAATAATTACTTATATATGTTAGAATAAAACTTAGTAATCAATTCCTTATACTATTTTAAAACAACTTAAAAATTTTTCAATAAAAAAAATTTTTGATAAAATTTTGCATAAAATGACCTATTTTTATCAATTTCTTTTCTAGTTTTTATAAATATGACTGTAAATAAAATATTGCTACTAACTTTTATTATAACTATATAAAGTTAGCTTAAGAGAGAAAATTAGATATCGGAGACAAAAATGAATGCGAAGGGAGCATTTTTAAATAGAGTAATTAAAAAAATGGTTTTAATTGATATCTAAATTAATTACATTCTGATTTTTTTAAATTTAGAATTGACATCTCTAAACAACACTGTATAGGTATACAAAATTTCATAGCAATTGGTTAATAAATAAAAAAAGTTTTTCATGGTCCATTGTCGCCTTAAGGTATCGATCAGCATAATATGAAACGCACTGAGTTAATCTTAAGATTATAAATTATTTCATATTATAAAAAGAAAAAAATTGTTAATAAAATACATTAATATTTCGTTAAATGTATGGTATTCAAAACGATTATGATTAATTATAAGTTAGGTTACGGCAAATATTTGCAATTCATTCTTGTTGTAAAAACTGAGGTTGTTTACCTTTAATGACATCATATTAATATCTAATTACGGAGAAAATTGTGTCAAACTCAAGGAGTAATTCATTAATTTCTATTGTGTAATTCCCTTATTCAAACACTCTTTTTGCACAGAGAGTTGTTTGTTCCTAAGGAAAGATGTGTTATATAAAAGCAAAGAAGTGCAAGGGCCATAAATAAGAATAAAAAAAATTAAAGCTTCAAGTATTCCTTTAGTAAAAATCCTAAGACTTGGGCACAGCATTTTTACCAATTGCAAAGTTATTCTGGAGAGTACTTGAATTGAAAAGGAAAGTTTTCCGTCCACTTAAGTATCTATAAACCAGTGAAAATAATCTCGTATTATTTGTGGGTTTGTTTTTTGTATGTTTACATGTGACACGGAAAACGAAAATCATTTCAGTAAACAAGTTGAATATTTCTTTTCTTTTCTTTTTTTCTGCAATAGTTGGAATGAAATTTCTGTGAAAATAACTTGTGTTTTTGTAGTAAAACTTAATGCAATTAGCTAATATTGAATTATTTAGATTCACTGAGAGCACCGTCCATAATTTATTTCAAATGCGACGATTGAAGAAATAGTTTTTCACATCCATCTAATATTTTATCTTTGAGATTTTTCATCTCGATACAAATAATGATTATTCAGTTAATGAATATTTTTTAACTACGAGAATTTGTGAATACAATGAAACTTCTCGAGCCAGACACTACTTTAAACAGCTATACTTTAAACAGAACCGATTAAAGATTCCATTACTGGCTGACATAGTTAAGTTTCAATGTATATGTTTCTTGCGTGATAGTTTCTATTTTATTTCGAAGTAAAACGAACTTTATTGTTGCACTGGTGTTGCAACTCCCTTAAAATCATTAATCTACTGCTTTTGCTCAAAAATCAATATCTTTTTCAACTTTCATTACTAGGGAATTTTCTAACGAACCCATTGAAAACAAATACGTTGATGCTTTAGGACCAAATAAATTCTATACAATTTAAAAATTTCGAATCATACTACACTGCTGGCCACCCAAATTGCAACACCAAGAAAGACAAGAGATATCACAACAAAATTTATTTTGTAGATAACATGTTGACCAAGTATCAAATGATTAAATTTATAGACTTCTGTGAAGTGTAGTTCCTGCCAAAATCAGTAGCCAGAGTAGCCGCCATTGTTGGAAATCACCGCTGCCACACGCCTCGGCATTGATTCAAAGAGACTTTGCATGAGTTCTTGGGGTACAGCAGACCAAGAAGCTTCCACACGTTGCCAAAGTTGATCTGCTGTGGCAGATGGGGATGGAATCTGGGTCAATCGTAGAGCAACCATGGACCACATGTTTTCCATCGGCGAAAGATCCGGAGAGCGAGGCGGCCAGGGAAGCAATTCAATCTAGCGATTGCGAAGAACCGTTGGACAATGCGTGCCACGTGTGGTCGCGCATTATCCTGTTGAAATATGGCTGTGGGCAAGCCCTGAAGGTAAGGAAGGACAACTGGCTCCAACACCTCGGAGATGTAGCGCTAGCTGTTTAAAGTACCGGCAATGCGTACTAGAGGCGTGCGAGCGTGATATCCAATACCGCCCCATACCATAATACCCGGTGCAGGACCAGTGTGGCGGTGCATAACGCAGCTGTTCAGCATCCTCTCTTCACGGAGTCTTCAGACTCGAATGCGACCATCGTCGTGTTGCAGACAGAAGCGTGACTCGTCAGTAAAGACAATTTCATTCCATTCTGCCGTCCACATCCTTCTGTCATCGCACCATTGGCGGCGGAGACGTCTGTGGTTCTGCGTCAAGGGTAGAGAAAGCAATGGACGTCTTGCGGCAGACCACTCTGCTGTAAACGGCGTCGAATGGTACGCGCAGACACTGGATGATGCGTTACAGACTGCATGTACTGTGCCATGGTTCGTGATGTGACTGAGCGATCCGTCACTGCCATGCGCACAATTTGCCTGTCATCACGTGAAGTGGTGCGCTGAGGTGGATGCGATCGAACACGCCGGTCCGTCGTACCCTCCTGCATCCAACGATCACATATCCGCATTATAGTTGTTTGGTTTCGTCCAACACGACTACCGATTTCCCTGACAGATAATCCACAATATCAGTATGCCACTATCCTTCCTCTGTCGAACTCGGATACTTGATCAAAAGATGATCGCTGTTTTCGACGAGGCATAATTGATCGTTTTTTTTGAAAAAACCACAAGAAAAACACAATTGCCGAACTTGAAATCGTCGAAATCTCCAAGCCTTAAATAGCGCTTTAAAGTGGCGCCTGAGGCGCGCGTGATGTGCGTCTGCGCTGAAATTCTAATCATTTGCATATCTCACCTCCGCTAATGCATGTTGTAAATTTCATGTTATTTGCATGTTTCCTCCAGGGTGTTGCATTTACAGTGGCCAGCAGTGTAATTATACCGTAAACCCCAAAACTGGCAGAAACTTGGAAAAATTTATGTTTCTTGTGATTTTTAATACGTCATGCAGCAATATATCCCATAGCAAAGATTTTTTTTCTCCATATACACTGCTGGCCACCCAAATTGCAACACCAAGAAAGACAAGAGATATCACAACGAAATTTATTTTGTAGATAACATGTTGACCAAGTATCAAATGATTAAATTTATAGACTTCTGTGAAGTGTGGTTCCTGCCAAAATCAGTAGCCAGAATAGCCGCCATTGTTGGAGATCACCGCTGCCACATGCCTCGGCATTGATTCAAAGAGACTTTGGATGAGTTCTTGGGGTACAGCAGACCAAGAAGCTTCCACACGTTGCCAAAGTTGATCTGTTGTGGCAGCTGGGGATGGAATCTGGGTCAATCGTAGAGCAACCATGGACCACGTGTTTTCTATCGGCGAAAGATCTGGAGAGCGAGGCTGCCAGGGAAGCAATTCAATCTGGCGATTGACGAAGAACCGTTGAACAATGCGTGCCACGTGTAGTCGTGCATTATCCTGTTGAAATATGGCTGTGGGCAAGCCCTGAAGGTAAGGAAGGACAACTGGCTCCAACACCTCGGAGATGTAGCGCTGGCTGTTTAAAGTACCGGCAATGTGTACTAGGGGTGTGCGAGAGTGATATCCAATACCGCCCCATACCATAATACCCGGTGCAGGACCAGTGTGGCGGTGCATAACTCAGCTGTTCAGCATCCTCTCTTCACGGTGTCTCCAGACTCGAATGCGACCATCGTGGTGTTGCAGACAGAAGCGTGACTCGTCAGTAAAGACAATTTCATTCCATTCTGCCGTCCACATCCTTCTGTCATCGCACCATTGGCGGCAGAGACGTCTGTGGTTCTGTGTCAAGGGTAGACAAAGCAATGGACGTCTTGCGGACAGACCACTCTGCTGTAAACGGCGTCGAATGGTACGCGCAGACACTGGATGATGCGTTACAGACTGCATGTGCTGTGCCATGGTTTGTGATGTGACTGAGCGATCCGTCACTGCCATGCGCACAATTTTCCTGTCATCACGTGAAGTGGTGCGCTGAGGTAGATGCTATCGAACACGCCGGTCCGTCGTACCCTCCTGCATCCAACGATCACATATCCGCATTACAGTTGTTTGGTTTCGTCCAACACGAGTACCGATTTCCCTGAAAGATAATCCACAATGTCAGTAGGCCACTATCCTTCCTCTGTCGAACTCGGATACTTGGTCAAAAGATGATCGCTGTTTTCGACGGGACATAATTGATCGTTTTTTTGAAAAAACCACAAGAAAAACACAATTGCTGAACTTGAAATCGTCGAAATCTCCAAGCCTTAAATAGCGCTTTGAAGTGGCGCCACAGGCGCGCGTGATGTGCGTCTGCGCTGAAATTCTAATCATTTGCATATCTCACCTCCACTAATGCATGTTGCAAATTTCATGTTATTTGCATGTTTCCTCCAGGGTGTTGCATTTACAGTGGCCAGCAGTGTATATATGAATATATATAAACGTCAATCTTATCCCAGTTTTTCAATTTAAATAATACTGTATGCAAGCAATGTTTCATCTTATAGTTGGCAACATTAATTCCCTATTTTGACTATAAAAGTGTGTGTGTTGGTGAGTTGTGACACTAGCTTGGTGAGATGATATGTATTTAGATGTATTGATATATTTTACGTTTATATTTATTTAGTTTTTTAGCGTTATAAGTAAATTTATTATTTAATGATAATCTCTGGTTAAATTTGTTTAATTCACTTAATTGTTTTTTCACTGTAATTGATCTATAAGGTTTTGCTGTTGTAGCCAACCACCGGGGGTGTTATCCGGATGTAAAACACGTTTAACCAGGGTTGGGGGGTCACAA
The DNA here is from genome assembly GCA_907164885.2 of Dolomedes plantarius. NCBI lineage: Eukaryota > Metazoa > Arthropoda > Arachnida > Araneae > Dolomedidae > Dolomedes > Dolomedes plantarius. Next base: position 103,801,587 of record OU015496.1, read on the forward strand.
CCCCCCCCCCAGTCATCAACTATCACGCCTCCATTTCCATTCTGTTTTTGTACTATCCTGTTTACCTTATTGATATCTGTGTTTATAGTATTATATGATAGCATCAATACCCATTGTTTGTTAATTCTAAGCTATCTAATATTATGTAATAAATTTTGTGAGCAGCTTGGCCCCTAAATTTTATTAATCATTATTAGTTAGCTTTTTACCAGAATTATTTAAATTTTCTATTTACATCTGTAAATAGAAAATTTGCCAATATATATATATATATATATATATATATTGGCAGTAGAATACAATCACAACCATCCACTATAAGAATAAGAAAATTAAATCAAGATTTTTAGCGTTATTGTAAAAGCAAAGCTTTAAACAATCACATCAAAACTAATAAACATTTTATCCCAATCATTTTGGATCTTATTAAGTATAGGAGCAGTGGTTGTAATTTAGTACTAAATGACTGTACGACTGCTAGTGTTACAAAATTATATTGCATAACTGAATACGCAAATAAACGTTTTGATAGAATACCTTTTGCACAATTTATTGAAAAAAACATGATATATTTTCCCATAAAAAATGTAAAAATTTACAATAACTTCCGGTATACCAAACCAATAGGACGCATAATTTTCAATTATAATATGTTTTCCAAAAATTTAAATAAAGAAACTCTAAGATTATATAGCTGCAACGAAAATAAGATAGGTTTTAGTGCTCACTATGGCCATGTCATCACTGGCGACATTAATGTTTCTAATAATCCCGATCTGATCGACATATTGAAAAAAGGTACTGGCTATCGCGTCGGATATCATGGTAATGTGTTACCTACCTTTAGAAAAAATTTAGGTAAATTCGTTTATGATACTGCTATTAAATATAGCATGCCGGAAGTAGCTTTTCATGAATGGAAACATCATTACTTAAAGGATTTTAATAATACCTATTGTGGGATAACATGTAATGATAATAATGGTTCATTAAAAAACTTGTGTCCTGCTATCTGTCAGTTACAGAGTGAATATATTATAACTTATGTGGATAAAGTCGCATCAAACTTTGCTTTTATCTGTAAAGACTTTTATAGTGACTATCTATATCAACAATATCAGAATGTTAACATCTATAAAATTCTTAATTCTACACGTTGTGTTGTTGAAAATCGCATAAGGGCCTTATATCGTAGAGCCGGTATTAAAATACAACAACAAATTAAATTTCCATATTTCGTATTAATCCCTAAATTTCATAAATCTCCCATTAAATTTCGTTCAATTACAATAGGTTGTAATACATATTTAACTATTGCCAATAATAAACTTTTAACGATACTTAATACAGTTATAGAAAAACTCTTATACTATTTTATTTGCTTATTTTATTAAAAATAGTTATACCGTAGTAAAACTGTTGAAGGGTACTGGTGATATCACAGACATAAAAAGTTTTCATTTTGAAGATTTATTTAACTCTATAAACCTAAAGGACCTCTACGATATTATTATCGGGCTATATGAACCTTATGACTTAAAAGAATTTATATCTTTGAACAAATTTAGAGCTCTTTTAGACATTGTATTATATGAAACTGTTTTGTACAATGGGGAAAATTTTTATCGACAGATACATGGTGTGCCTATGGGGGGAGGTTGCTCTTCTGCTATGGCTGACATTTATTTGCACCTTTATGAAAAGGGTGTTATGTTGCTGAAGGAAATTGTATTTTTAGGTATGTTGACGACATTCTCGTATGTTTAAATAACAATTTTACTTCATTAGATTTGGGTTTTTACCCTAGCGGTTTAAAACTTGTAGCAACCCAGCGTGACAACACAGGGGGAATTGCTTTTCTTGATCTAATCCTTTATATTAATAAAAAACAAAACATTGCATATAAATTATACGACAAACATGATAGTTATACATTTAACACCGTTCGTATTATGTCTTGGGATAGTGCTGTACATAAAAACATTAAACGCACCATAATTTTAAACTACATGGTTAGATGCAGAAGATTACATTCAAATCAAGAATTAGACGTCGATTTTCTATATGGTTCAATGAGCCTGAAGTGAACAGTGCTAATGATGGCGATGCATTAGGGGGTTGAGTCGGTGTCTTGGTGTCATGTATATGTAAGTTCAGTGTTTCGTGTTAGTATTTTAAGTAATATAGTTATTTTTGGTTTATTTGTCTTTAATATTTTTCTTTACTAAAAAAATTGTCTCTGTTTTGTAGCAGACTTCCGAGAGTGTTGCCTGGGCTTCAAACATTGTTTAATGGGAGTGAGGGGTCACAACTCCCCCCGGTCATTAACTACAAAACTTCCATTTCTGTTGTGAATTTTATTGCTTATATATATATATATATATATATATATATATATATATATATATATATATATATATATATATATATATATATATATATATATACTAGCTGAAAACTCGCACTTCGTACGCTACGGAGTACATTCAAATTAAATACAATGGTCAATGTATGCAATTACTGCCAAACAAAATAACTATATATATATAAATATATATATATATATATATATATATATATATATATATATATATATATATATATATAATTATAATAAATACGAAGATCAGTGTATACAATTGATGTAAAAAACATAAGAATATATTTATAAAAAAATCGTAAGGAATATTTTTATAGACAAAATAATTTAGAAGAAAATATTCAAATTAAATGTAATAGCACATACTAGAGAATATAGTACAGTTAATATAGTACAGTTTGAGGAACATAATATCTTTTACTGTATGTTAATATTTTTTTGGATAATGTCCAATCGTCTGCCGTATTAGCAAGAATTTTTTTTTTTGTCTATTTAGTTGTTATGCACGCGACGATAAATTTATTTAAAGTACCAGAGAAAAGAAATTATGTGATCAGCATTTAATAAATTAAATTCTAAAAATTAATTTTTAAAAATTCAGTGAAAATCAGAAAATAGAGGTAAATATTCGAAAAAGGTCTCAGTTTAAAGGAATTTTTATGATCTTTCTCGTGATATAAATTTTATAACTCTCAAATTATTATTTTAAATGCAAAGTTAAAAAATTTACTAAAACAGCTTAAAAATTTTATTTAAAAAAATCTAAGAAGAATTTTTCAAAAATATTTCTTAGTGCACCCCTACACTATATGAAGCATCGCCATGCAAAATTTCAGCCCTTTAGGTCCAGCGGTTTGGTCTGCGCGTTGTATGTCAGTCAGTGAGTCAGTCAGTTACGGAACTGTTATATATATATATATATATATATATATATATATATATATATATATATATATATATATATATATATATATATATATATATATATATATATATATATATATATATACACAATTTGCTTCATAATGGTTTTTTGTAGTAAGATCGTATTACAATTTGACTCCCATGAAAGCTTTTAAATCTCCAAACTGCTCCCAAATTCGAATTCAAGGGGGCCTTTGAACCTGTCTGTAAACTCCTTATCCACTTTACTCAATGTCTTGTTCCTCTCCATGTATTTCATGTTAGTGCAAACTTGTCAATTTTTGATAATAAGGGTTCTTAAAAACTGGATTAGAGAAAAAAATGAACTGTGTTTTTAAATGCAAATAGTGAGGCCTTCTGTTCACTTCTATTCTTATATTTTGGACCACAATTTGGAATTGTTAACAGCGTGTATCTACGAAGGTCTCCATTCAATATCTGAACTTGGATATATTGAAAATTTCTTTGTAGCTAGGTACGATAACACCACTGTTATTGACAGCAATTCTATTCCTTATAGCATTTCTCCTTGTAAAACTATTGAACATATCGTGTTTTTTCCAGGGCTGACATCTCTTATAGCCCAGTTATCATTGGCTGTGTGAAATTTTTATTTGATGTTAAATTTTGCTGATTTTTTCAGTTTTTCCTATGCAAACTCCTTGAGAGAAAAGTTAGAGTGTTTTCAAACATTCTAAGCTCCACTCCCTGCCACATTGGATCTACCATGAATTTATTTTTTAATGTTAGCATTTAATTTTATTTCAGTAGTTATTTTCTCCTTTACCCTGTGGTTTTAAACTATGTTTTCTGTTTCGTGTTTTGTCTAATTCACCACATCAAAGTTTTTTGTTTATTATGGGGATGGCGATGTTCTCTTTTTATACCAATTGGTCCTTACTTTTTTGCTTATTGCGTGATTTATCACTTGTCTTCCAAAGAAAAGCCTCTTTGAGATAATTGAAATCCGAATAGAATGTATTATAAGCTCTAAAAATTCTTATAGATCAGTAAATTCAAAGAAATGTGTGTTTAAAAAAATTTGGGATAAAACCACGGGGTAAAACTCCCTTAACTTGTGGTTTTATCCTTTTTTTACTATTTCTTGGTTTGTCTAATTGCCCCCCATCACAGTTCTTCGATTATGGGGATGGCGATGTTCTCTTTCTGTGCCAAGTGGTCCTTACTTTTTTGCTTATTACGTAATTTGTCACGTGTATTCCGAAGAAAAGCCTTTTTGAGATAATTGAAATCCTGATAGAATATTTTATAAGCTCTAAAAATTCTTATAAATCAGTAAATTCAATGATATGTGTGCTTAAAAAATTTTGAGATAAAACCACGGGGTAAAACTCCCTTACCCTGATGTTTCATCCTTTGTTTTATCTGTTTCTTGGTTTGTCTTATTCACTCCATCAAAGTTCTTCTATTATGGTGGTGGCGATGTTCTCTTTCTGTGCCAAGTGGTCCTTACTTTTTTGATAATTGCGGGATTTGTCACGTTTCTTCCGAAGGAAAGCCTCTTTGAGATACTTGATATCCGAATTTAATGTTTTATAAGCTCTAAAAATTCTTATAAACTAGCCGCTGCGGGACCAGCATGGTCGCTTTTCGTTTTATAATTTCTTTTGCAAAACAACTCAACTGAAAGTAACGAATGTAAGGAATGTAACCATTACCTGTCATATCATAAATATACGTTGTTAAAGTGTTTTCTCTATAAGGCTGATTCTAAAACAACGTGATTAAAAAATATGAATTTCCATTACTTCAGAACAAAGTTAAAGATAAGACTGAGAAACCCAACACTAATGATTTTAAAAATTACATCCCTCTATGTATGTACTATTTTTCAAAATTTAAGATATCTACACTTTATCATTACATCAAATAAGAAATTTTTGGGAAAAAAATTTTCACTTAAAATATGGAGTAAAAATTCAGCAAGTACTAAAATATAATGTGGATTACATCACTCTCTGTATGTACTATTGTTCACAATTCATTTTTCTATACTTAATCATATCACATAACAAATAGTTGGAAAAATTTCTTCACTTATGAAAATGGAGTAAAATTTCATCACGTACAGAAAAAAGTGTAGAAAATTTACTATTACTGGCTCTCGGTTGCTATCCGGCGACGGTTGAGCCTAATTTCGCTATCATTTATGCTCTCTTTCACGCCTCTCTCTTAATGAATTATTTCTTCTTCGCTTTATTCCTTGAGACTGTTCCCGAATTTAACTTGATCTTGCAGCTCGCTTTCGAACATTCCTGATTTCAGTGCGTAATTCCATGTTGACACGCGGTTGCAAATTGCGGATGGCCAGGAATGTTTACATCTGGTAGTTGCAGCCGTTGCCATACGGAGTGTAGAAATATCGTCGATTTTTGTGCCGTATACCTACGCGTTTTATATATATAGATCAGTAAATGTAAAGAGATGTGTGTTTAAAAATTTTGAGATAAAACCACGGGGTAAAACTACCTTACCCTGTGGTTTTATGCTTTGTTTTTTCTATTTCTTGGTTTGTCTAATTCCCTCCATCAAAGTTCTTCTATTATGGGGATCGCAATGTTCCCTTTCTGTTCCAAGTGGTACCTGCTTTTTTGCTTATTGCATGATTTGTAACGTGTCTTCCGAAGAAAAGCCTCTTTGAGATATTTAAAATCCGAATCGAGTGCTTTATAAGCTCTAAAAATTCAAATAAATCATTAAATTCAAAGAGATGTGTGTTTAAAAAAATTTGGGATAAAACCACAGGGTAAACCTCACTTACCCTGTGGTTGTATCCTTTTTTTTACTGTTTCTTGGTTTGTCTTATTCCCTCCATCAAAGTTTTTCTAGTATGTAGATGACTATATGCTCTTACTGCTCCAAGTGGTCCTTACTTTTTTGCTTATTGCGTGATTTGTCACGTGTCTTCCGAAGAAAAGCCTTTTTCAGATATTTGAAATCCGAATAGAATGTTTTATAAGCTCTCAAAATTGTTATAAATCAGTAAATTCAAAGAGATGTGTGTATAAAAATATTTGCAGTCATGTCAATATTGTGCCACAGAGTTACCGTTGTTTTATAGAATCATAACGAAATTTTACTGATTACAGTTCCAAAGTAGAGATTTTCTTTTTAGTGAAACAGAAACAATAAATTCAGACAATTTTCGTCAAATCACAATTTTATATTTTAATGTGAGTAAAGTACAAAATTTTACAGATAATAATCTCATTCTGTGTCTACAATCGTGAATTAGACGACGTTTCAAACACTCACACAGTTACATTATATATTCAAGTAAAAGACAGTATTTGATCTTTGTTGGCTCGAAAATTTATTTGCAAGTAGCATATGCATAACTCATAAAACCTGGAAATACTCACTTTGTACATACAGTGTAATAAACAAGCACTATAATGAATAACAAACACAAACAAGCAGAAAATTGCACAGATATATATAGCAGTAGATAAATTATTATATTGAAACTCAGCGAAAAATTTCGAAAACGCTGTAAAATACAAGAGATATGCTTTTCAGAGCTTGAGTGTGTATAATCGTATAACGAACTTGTTTTTTTTTTATCAAAATGCTCAATAAGCATTTTATAAAATGATGGATCTTAAACCAAACTGATCATTAATATATATTAATACTTTAATATTTTTATCTGCATCATTAAAATATGAGAATTTCAAAATTTAGGAGTTGCATATAAATTAATATTTTGCAATGTGCTTACAGAAGATGGTCATATTTTAGAATTTCAACATAATCAGATTTTTCTTCTTTAATTTTTAAATTTAGATAATATACTGTTTTTTCAATGAAACCCAATGAAAGCATATTTCCTAGTTTTGCAAATATATATATATATTTCATTTCCAGAGGAATATATCAATAATGGTTTTGAATAGTATTTTTTGTCTTTTAATACTAAATTCGTTTTTTAATATCAATCAGCTTTATGAGTTCGGTATTTGAATTTTAATTATAATCCCTTCCAAAAAAAATCTTTTTTTTTCAAATACAGCTTAGATTTAAAATTAAATACAAAACAAAATTTGCATTTACTCTGATATCTAAAATCAACATTTCAAATTTATAGTTTCCTAATGTGTTAATTTGATATCATCGGCAATGTAAACTTTTATGCAGATAATAAGGTTTAAGTTACACCTTAGCAAATTTTTATTTAAATGGTTTATAAAGATTTGTTTTTTTTGCTTTGTAAACAGTTTGTGTAGGTTTCAATTAACCTATTACTTTAATTATTTTCCTAGATTTTCTTTTTTACACGAAGTTCATGTCCCCTATTATAAACTTTATTGCATTCAAATGACACTATATTTTCAAATCCTTATTTTATAATCGAATTATATAATATTTTTATATACGATCATTAAAAAAGAAGACATTTACACTCAAATTTTAATAAACGGCTCACGAAATAATTATTATATTGAGAACAGATTAGAGACAATAATTTTACTCCACTGTCATTGCAACCAGACATCAATCTATTAAATCCACGAGGTTTAAATTTGTCAAATCAAATTTTAATAAAACCAAGACCTGCTTTATTAACGAAAGACATTATCAATCTACAGATTATATTTACATTTGATAGATAAATACAATTTTTAAACTTTAAATTCTGAAAACCTATTAATTATAGCTCAGCTTAGAACTGCAAATATACACAATTTTTGACATTATTAAACATGATAAAAGTAAAAATTTATTTAAATTATGTTTTCTTTCGCAGTATATTCGGGAATGCATTAGTATCATTAGTATAGGCTTTGTTATGTTTTAAAGTTATACTGTCAGTAAGATATTGTATATAAAAATATAATTTGTCATTTTATCAAAAGCATAACATTCTACACATGCTACAGAAGTATTCTATATTCACTACTACATTAATAACTAGTTATTTACACATTTCATGGAATGTTTAGGAAGTTGAGCAGTGTTATTACACTATACCTAGTTTACACGATATTATATTTACAAAATGTTTTCTATTATTACGTATTTATTTTAACCTATTAAGCAGTTATAAAATGAAGAGTAAATCATTTTAAAAATTTATAAAAAAAATGGGGAAGAAAATATAAAACTCAGATTACAGGAATGAAATAGTCGAAATAAATTTCAATATATTAGGAATGAAACGAAATCTTCTTTCCATGGCAGACTTATACGGCAGATGTTCTCAACATTGGTAAAAAGTTACTTTGTAGATGTTTGAATTTATTTCAACTCCAAGAGTAAGATATTTTGGTACATTGTAAGTTAGTGAATTGATAATTCTATCAAAATTACATTGGATGAACACTGAAAGCAATTATTACTCTTTTATTAAATTATCAGGTAACATTATAAAGTTATAGCTATAAGTACTAAATTAAGTATTTGTAAAACGATGTCCCTCTAAGACGAAATATTCTATTTTAGCTTATAAAAAGGGGTCTCTTTTATTCAGTTCGTGATATTCATAGATTTTATATTCATATCTGAAGAAGCTTTCGGTGAAAAAGATAGTAAAATCTCAAAATGTATGCCAGATAATAAACGTAAAATACCAGTGAAAAATTTCATTAATTGAAATTTTTCATTTGCAAGTAGTTTTTATCCAATCGTCCATAAATCAGTAGATTTGTTTTGATTTAGTAAATATATATTTAAAAAAAATAACTTTAGGTATGGGGAATGATTATATTTTGCATATATGTTACTGCATCCTATTTAAAAAATGTGAAAGAAGTCATGACTACGTGTCGTTGATTATTTCTGAACAAGGCTATGTAACTCTAGTAAAATTATTAGTAATTTTACCAAATAGTCTTCGGAAATTAGAAAGAGGCTACCTGGATGAAGTGAAGAGATTATTTATGCAATTTTGTATGGATTTGCCTTCACTAAAGGAGTCCCTAAACGAATAATTTAAATTCTTCAGATCTGCATGTTTATCTTTAAATGTCACTTCAAGAGAAAAGCCACCCGAGTTAGTGTTACGCTGGTAACAGCTTCGACAAAATCCCAAATTTAACCTACTTACTAAATTTCCACCTTTTCCTTTAGCTTCATTTTAAAAAAAAAATACTTTGAGAGCATCGAATGTACAGAAAGTCATGTAAAGATATCATTTCTGTTAATAGAAGAAGAGAAAAAAACCTACCCAAATGTGACGAAAAATAATACAACTAACGATGAAACAAAAATATAATATACACAATTTTCTCATCTACTTTACTGATTAATTATATATATATATATATATATATACAACAGTTAATCTAGTCTACTGCTGGAATCAGCCCCGGTTTTCTAGAAACGGTTGGCGTTTTCCGTATTTTGGCACGTAACATTCAACTCAGCTTCTTGAAGCTAGAGTACGTCTTATAAAAGGTATATCCCAAAGAAAAAATTTGCGCAATTGTTCGTGTGCAGATGGTGCAAGCACTATATTAGTTTACTTCATGCAGTGCGAAAATGTGCTCCTGTGCTATAAACGAAATTAAATCTTTTGTTAACTTTTCTCCAGCATGCAGTTCTAATGCAGACTACATAGTGCAGTGTAAAGACTCAATTGCAGGCAATAATAAACATTTAGTTCAACAACTTCTTTATCATGTATACATACCTGTACAAATATTTTTAAATTTCCTAGCTCTTATATACAGCAATTACTATTTATAACTTTCTTAGAGGTTGCGTCTACATTCCTGTGTCAGTAATTAAGTGCTTAGACTCTTATGCAAAAGTTGCAGCTACGAGTTGCAGTTTTTTCTCCATGGCGAAGCAAAGTGGTGAAATTGAGATTGAAAACAAAGAAACAGTGAAGTTCTAAAGCATTTGAGCTAAATCTAAACGTATGTTGTCAGTTGTCATAAGGGAAACAGCAGACTGTGAAACAAAATCCGTTTCTTATACTTAAGCTAACGTGTTTATATGTATTGATAACTCTTGATGAAGCTCTATAACGTTACTAGAAAGTGATTAAAAAGTTTTTGGAAAAGATCTTTGATTAAAGGAGATTTCAAATGGAACTATATAAATTGATGTCAGTTTTGGAAAATGAAGTATGAAAGAAAAATCACTCTCTATTGCTATACCGTACAGTTCTCATTGAATTCCTATCACACACATAAAGTAAATCATAACGAAGTATTTGCTTTCTACCCACAATTTCATGAATAAAATATTTAAACATGGGAACCTATATATATATATATATATATATGTATATGTATGTATGTATATGTATATATATGTATGTATGTATATGTATATATATATATATGTATATATATATATACATACATATACATATATAAATATATATATATATATATATATATATATATATATATATATATATATATATATATATATATATATATATATATATATATATATATATATATATATATATATACTGCACAGGGCTCAAATTTTTTAATACTTGGAGATAAATTTTAATTTATAATGTCACTTCATTTATATATGTGTGTTGCGCTCAGATTTATTAATAAAATATTAAGTAGTGGTAATGCCACAGGTACTAAGTTACATTTCCAATACAAAAGATGAAATTGGAATGCGATATATAAATATTTATATACAATAACTCGGAATTAACACTTAGTAAATAGTTTCCTAACATTGTAACATTGAATAGAAATATCTGTAAACTACAAATTATCCTCTAAAATTGCTTTGATCATTTGATATTTTATAAATTATTAATTTCAAAACATATATTTTTCAATATAAGCCGAATTTTTCTTTCTTTCCTTTCGTGTGTGTTCTTTTAAAATAAGCTGTTTTCAAAACGTCTTTTAACCAGTTGGATTTATATTTTGGAATTTCTAAAGCATTCCCGTTCTTAATAACTGTTTAAATTTTGACGCATTTGCAGCTATTTCATCTAATTTTATAAATTTATTTCATACATATATGGTCTTGTTAGCAGTAGTGTAACAGAGGAAAATGCAAGTTACAATGCAAGACAAAGAAAAGAGACCTTTGTAAATATACCTTGCATATGTATTAGTGGATCAAATTTTATGCTTCAAAGTTATGTTCATATTCATTTAGCTCTATTATTAATATCAAATAAAAAAATTTCCGTATGGTAATATTGTTTTTCCTGATCTTTCTTATTGTTATCTGCTAACATTAATCCACAAAATAATATTAAAAATCCATCAAAAATTTCATATTTACTTCAGTGCAAGAATACAATGTTTGTGTTGAATGTAGGAAGGATCTCAAAACTTGTCTCTGAAAGATATGTTAAAAAATCCAAATAAATAGGTTAGCAATAAAATACTGCTTACTTATTCAATTGAATTTATAAACATTAATTGTATAAACATTAGTGCATCTGGGAACATATATTTCTTATTCGTCAAAAATCCTTTCCGGCATACCCTTTCGGATTTAGTATAGAGGTCAATATATATATGTATATATATATATATATATATATATATATATATATATATATATATATATATATATATATATATATATATATATATATATATATATATATATATATATATATATGCGTGTTTATTATAGGTCTTATAGCCTTTAAATACCCCAAAAGTAATCAGCCGTCCTAATACACCATCGATTCTTTGAAGTTTTTTGCAGCATTTATTAACCCTCGTTTTTGGCAACTTTTCAGATCACTTGTTTTTAAGGGGTTATTAGCACCGAAAGCTGGAATATCCGATTGTTTCAATTTAGGAATTCCGATATTAATCTCTTTAAAAATTCTCTATTGACATAATTTTATATGAAAGAGGTCGTTGGAGTCAATGAATTTTTCCTCTTTATGTCTTTGAAGAGAAGATTACAAATAGGATGTGAAAGAAGTAAAAGCAAATTAAGATGTTTAAGACCATTTTATCGTTCGGCGATTAATTTAGTAAAATTCGTATTCACAGTCTGGAGGCTTTCAGTTTTTAATTTACCTTTCGATTTTTTTAGTTTCTCATCTTTTGATTAGTTATTTCTCATGGCATTTAAAGTATATTTATGATACATTTTAGACACTAATATTTTCTTTTCGTTAGTGCCAATAAAGATTGCTTCGTATACTTGGACATCTGAGTAAGAATAAAGACATGGCTCCAGATTTTAAATACACCCATACCTCGCTTTTCGGCCTAGATACGTTTCGGGAAAATTAGCCGTAAAGCAGAAAGCCGCGAAACGAATCAATATTTTGATACAAACCCATACAAATTTAATTGTATATGTTCCAATTTTTTTATAAATAATATAGTTTTTAGTTCATAAAGCATTTTATTCTTTTATTTCCTATAAAAATGCTTACATAAAAATAAAAGTACAAAACAATGTAATAGTAAACAGAAATTCAAAAAATAAACATATAAACAAAAACAAAATAAATCATATTCACATGTGTATACATATAATAAAAACATAAAATAAAATGTTTAAAAGCTGTTTTAATGTGATGACGAACATTAACATGAAGAATCACTAATCTATAATATGCTGCCATCATCACGTTGTGACCGTATAACGAAACATTGTAGACCGTAAATCGAAAAAGTGCCATAGTTAAAAAAGGCCGTTATAGCGAAATGCCGTATAAAGAGCGATCGTATAGCGAGGTATAGGTGTACGCACTAAGGTGTGAATGATTGTGTTCATCAATTTTCTTCCTCAGCTAAAAGTCTACATGTCATTGTTACATAATTTTTTACTGTTCGTCTTCCAAACGTCGCGAACGCAATGTTATATTACTTTGTATTGGAAAGTTTGCAAACTTGAAAAACGCAAATATCTGAAAGTGATATCAATGACACCTAAGTGCTAATAAAGAAGATAACATAATTGCATATTACTGTGAGTTATTTCCAGGTAATATAGTTATTCTCATCAAACTCCTGTAGTAGCAAAATTTTAACTAGTTAGTTATATTATATAAACAGTGCTTTCATTTCATGCCCTTTTCTACATAGCGTAATTAATCTGAATTACCCAGTTATAGGTGCAATACTAATTTCATCTTGAATTTCAATTTAAACTATGCGTACAGAAACGTAATTGGATTTAGTTATCATTTTTTATGTTAAAGAGTATGACTGTATTTTACAGTGATCGTAGGTAAGAGAGAATAAAAGCACTGTTTTTTTTAAACAATATTTTCTCATGGAAAAGAAATCTCTATCGGGATTTGCCATAAAAACATGTTATTTACAGTTAGACACCAATTTCAGCATATTTCAGCAGTGAATCACTGTTCATATTTTACATCACAAGTTTATGTCAACAAATGCTGTACAAATAACAACACAACATAAAAGCAAACAGAAGAGTGTTTTTTGGATAAACTTTCTTAAAGCTGCTTTTAAGAACTACAATAATTTTACCTTTCGGTTTTCACCTAATTTTAATTATTTATATTGCTTTCTTTCCTGGGGTTGATTTAGAGTTATTTTAAAATATATTTTTAAAAAAAATTTACCTATGAGTTTTTTATAAAGTTTCATGAGTTATATTAAAGATTAAAAGATTATAGATGTTTGAGCTTTTTTGACTATTGTTAAATATAGTGTTAAAGAAAAACGAAAATTCATCATTTAATTAAACATGAAAATTGTCGTATTTCATTGAGAAATAATTAACAAATAAACGCAATTGAATGATACAGTACGCCTTAACATACCAAACGTCTTTTATATGAAACAATGCTATATGATTATATTAGATTTTTTTATTGTATACGTACATTCTGCTATTAAAGCGATATTTTAAATAAAATTAATAACAAATGAATGTTAAAATTTAAAATTCAAAAATTAAAACCATTTATTTAATTTTAGAGTAACTCATTAAATAAATTAAATTCGATAAATTTAGTTTACTTTTTTTTCAGGTAAGTTATAACTCCCAAGCACAGAATAAGTTGTAATATTTTTTATTAATTGTTCTTTTAACGGGAGTTAAAAAGAGTTCGAAAAATAATAGAACCTTTAAGGCATTCCTTTAGTTAATTTACGTTAAATTTTCAAATCCTAATCCCAATATACACTAAGAAATATTTACATCTAAAATTGAACATGACTTAAATCACAAATAACAATCTAATGTTTTTTTGAATGCTCTAAAAGAAAATTTATTTCCGGTAATTCAAGAATATTTAACCGATTTTCAACCGATTAAAGCAAATTTACACTCCGGAATTATATCCTCATAATGCTATAAGATAAGAGTTAAGTTACCAACATTTCGTTATTTATCTCTCTATTATCTAATGACTCTAATTTTTCATGAAACATGTCGCACACTTTTCTTCGTTTGTTAAACGAAGCTCAATAGTTACCACACTGTCCATTTTCCCTAAAGTCTAAAATTACTTTTAATTACACTTAATTTATTATTTTTTTTTCGTGTCGAATCGTTGCATAAAATACGTATCTGAGCCTATGGGTGCGCAGTGCCATAATATATGAGTTTTCTCATCTTTTATATCCACACCTGTATTTCTGATTAAGAGCATATAGTAGCAGGCAATTAACATATATTACATAAAATTTCTAAACCATGATATTCATATATAAATAAGCAATAAATTATCAGAAATATATTCATAGATAAATATTGAAATTAATGCATTATTCATATTTTATAATCAATATGTTCTTAACTATATTATGCTAGAAGTGCGTATGACAAGAGGGTACGATGATAAATTATATTATTTGAAAAAACAGTGATAAATGCATATTTTTACTACATTTCAATTCAGTTGAAACGTCAAAATATTTAGTCAAAATTTAAGAGATCGATAAGGTATAACGTAACACCTGTTTTATTATATTTAACTATTCCTGTCGGTGAAGGGGATAAAGAAACAAGATTCACCTCTCCTCTCCAAGTGTATCGAGTGATTTTATTTTTCATTGTTCTTGGTTATAACGCTTTATTCTGTGGAAGACAAAATTTTACCTGATAACAGTCAAAAAACCAATGGTAATTAATCTATACTCCTTAGAAAATACACTGAGCGTCTGTTTCACTGATTTATTGAAAAATTCATTCGTTGTTCAGCTAAAAATTAAACAGAAATCAAGCACTTAACAGCTGAGCACCATTGTTGAACACGTCAATATAAATTAAGATGTACCGCTTGGGTATGCCTGTCAAACAAACAGCCGTGCCTTTCATCTACCATAAAGACGCATTAATTAGTTTTTTTAATTAGATCACTACATGTACAAACAGAATGATAGATGAAAGTATGTCTTATGTGCCTTGTCATGTTAAAAATTTTTATAAGCAATTTCTGGTGTGTGTTTAAATAATACTAATACGTGTATGTCTTTCCATTTTTTTGATTTTGTATGTACTGTATATTTGTTCATATCTAGATACAGCTAACAGGATAGACATATATGTGTATATACATATATATTCATACGCACATATCATATATATATATATATATATATATATATATACATATATATTTGTACGTACGGGGATTAAAAGTATAAAATTAATTTTTAATCATTCGTAGATATCTGAATATGTATTTATTGTTAATCTGATTTCTATTTGCCAGGCATTACTCAATGTATCGTAAAATATAATGTACACCAATGTTAAAGATATTCATGTGTAAATTTTTGACAAGAAAAATATAACTTCGAGTGTATAAACATAAAGTTAAAATTAAAAATATTATTGTTTCATAATTATCAGTGTATAAGGTCTCTAAAATCTACTCAAAACAAAAACGAAAAACAGAATTTCTTTTAGCAGTTGTAAAGTGTTGATTTCAACTTTCTTGTGAAAGTTGATTTGGTTTTCGTAATAACTTCTCGTTTAGGCATTTACCCATTCTCTTGGCGACGTTTTCGCCAAGAAGTTTTCGCAGAACAACTAATAACTGATGCGTACAGTAACTTTGAAAGACAGTCGCCATGCAGCACAGCTTACAACAAAACATGAAGCGAGAATGAAGTAAGAGGAGAGGAGCTTTAATCGAGAACTAACCCCTAATTCAAATTTTGTTGTTGTTGTTTCATGAACCCCTGAGTGCAACGGTAGCGTATGCCAATATTTTAAGAATAAGAAGAAACGTATTAAAAAAGAATTTTTCTCTGTCCTACTCGTCTACAAAAGATCTACATGTCCACGTTCGCTGGACATGGCTTAGCTGCCAAGTAAGGGCCGACGGGAGCAGGGGGTGAAAGAATAACAAATAAACGGTGTCCCAATTATTTTTTCCAATCAGATTAAATTAGACCGAGAGTCCGATCATGCCACGTGGAATCCTTCTATGGGTATTCTGTCATCGTACAATGAAGGTGCCTGTAGAAGGATGCCGCACGTTCCAACAATAGAAGCTATAGTGAAAATCCACAAAAATAGTCTGTCGAGGACCATCGCAACGTACTTCCAATCTTCAATCACCTGCAATTATAGAATTGTAATAAAATGAATGAACGTGACATAAAAGTTTGAGACTTAAAACCAAACAGGATAATTAAAATGAATAAAAAGTAAATTTAAAAAAATCTTGTCCTCAACCTGTGCATTTTAACCTTTAGCTTACGGGGCCCATTTTTTCGATTCCCTGTTTAGAACGGGAAATTTCTTACCCCCTTTGTAAGAACGGCCATTAAGGGTGATATATATATATATATATATATATATATATATATATATATATATATATATATATATATATATATATATATACACACAGAAGGTCGTACACATTTTATGGAAACGATTTTGGAATTTGTTTTTGGTGTTTGCATTTTGAGATAAATATTTGGCAACTTCAGAATAATCATCTGCTATTGTTTTGCTTTGGTTGGAATGTAAAATGAAAGGTTTATTTGGAAAACGGCTCCTAAAATTGATAGATGGATCGAAGGTTACGTAACTGCACTTTCCGGGGAGAAATATTCGTATCGAAAATTATAAACCGGTGTAAAAATTTCGGTAATGGCATTTTAAAAATAGGCATTTATAATATATTAAATTTGAAAGAGGAAAACGTCTAACTGAAAGTAAAAATGAAAACATGACCACTAAACCTCATCCTAAGACTGTTCGAACGCAGGTAAATATCAAGAAAGTGAAGTCTCTGATCCTAAAAGAAAATACGCCGACTCAAAGATTCATTGCATTGAGACTAGAAATGTCTTCTGGCACTGTAAGTAAAATCATTCATAAAGATTTGAAGTTAAAATAGATGTTTAAACCTAAAGTTCAGCTGCTTTTGCCAAAGCATATTGCTGAAAGAAAAATAAATTGTAGAAAATTTTATAAAAAACACCTAGCTGCTGAAAAATGAAAATTTGTGGTAACACTCGATGGGGCATGGGTGTATTTAAGAACAATTTTCTCTTGCTGAACTGACGGGAATGACCGTAGGAAATGGCTACGTCAGTGTACAGAAAAGTTCTCAAAGGAGTTCATGATAGTAGCAGGATTTTGTTACAACGACAAATTAAAAATAAAACTGTCTCAAGTAAATCGAAAATTAATTCACTCTACTATCAGCAGAATATTTTGGAATCAATTTTTGACGAAGAAATTCCAGCCTTATATGGAAAGGGCATTGATAAAGATAAGCTTCTTATGGACAAAGCCTCTAGCCACACGTCTAAATCAACTTCCGCTTATTTAGCAAAGAAAGAATCAGAAACAGGAATAAAATGTATCCCATTTAATGAAATACCTGTAAAATTACCTGACTCTTCTCCAATGGACTTTTGCAATTTCGGTTTTTTAATAACAAGCCTAGGAAAACGGCACCTAAAAACACTGAACGGACTTTGGAAAACGGTACAAGAGGAATGACGTAAAACTGACATTATAGTACTAAGAAAAAATTTACTTTCATAGAAAATTCGAGCTATTGTCAAGAACTATGGCTATTAGATAGAAGCAAATCACTGCATAAAATATGACATTTATACATAAAACTTAAGTATAAAAATCGTTTCCATAAAGTGCGAATGACCTTTTGTATATATATATATATATATATATATATATATATATATATATATATATATATATATATATATATATATATATTTCATTCTTGGTCCCGTATTCTTGGGATACATGCTGCTATCCCAACCCGTAGGGAAAATGTTAATACAGTCATGAAAATGAACAAATAACTTCCAGTTAAACAATTCTTTATGGTCAATATACGCATCCCTTTCATATTCAGAGAGAAAATCTGGGACACATCCTTCCCCATTCATTTTGTCCGCGGTCTAAACGTTAAGTTATAGACGATAAGATATAAATGGAGTTTCCCTTTCGAAACTGTTGCTTATCTCTGATATTTACTGCTCATATCTAAATCCCAAGTTAACGATATAATAGTTGAGTTGAGAGATTATGCATGCAACGTTCATTTAACATACACTAAATATGCTAGCGTTACTTTTACATAAATTACGATAGATTTATTTGATGTTATTCCATGTAATGACTTAATGGAAATTCCTAAAAAATACATTAAGAGCATGTTATGCAATATAAAATAGAGCGAAACTTTCAGATGAGTAATGTAAGAGGATTGTGTCCAAATTACATAAACGTTTTTAACGTTCAAGAATCATTAAATGTTAGGGAGGTTATTAGCTTTACAGAACCGTCATCAAAACTGATTTAAAATTAATTGTAAATTTTTTAGTTTTATATTATGCATTTATTTGAATTACTTCATGACTAGTAAGCGCATAGCTTATTCACGTGGCAAGTTATAAAAGTATTGAAAACTACGAGAGTGGTAAATAAAGTAATGGCAACATACACTGAAAACTTTTTTTAATGTACATACAAACAAAATTACATTACATTCCTTCAATATAATAACCAGCAAAGTTATGTACCTTTTGCCAGATGTCAGGGAGCCGTAGGATACCATTGGCAAGGTGTTGTGTGCTGATGTTAGCGCCCTACTGCTCGGATCACAGACGGCACGTCAGGAAATTCTGATACCTCGACGAGGTTCTTTCAACTTAGGAAAGAGGTCGTGTCAGGGGAGTACGGAGGGTGTTCCAACAATCCCGGGTGCAAATGGTGTTGTAGGCACGGGCAACCTTGATTTTAATACCCGACCGCTGGTCACTTTTTGTAAACATGATTTAGAGCGGTAGAGAGTACACTGTCCACTTCATACGTCACGCAGCAACTACCCCTTCTATTGGATCTACGGTTTTATGTACTCTACACATCGACTACAACTCCAACTCACTCCTCCGATATCCTGTTTGAGCATGCCCGATGTTCTACGATTTTCTGGGCAACGTTGCCACTACTTTATTTACAACCCTCGTATTTACCAATGTCTACCAGGAGGAAGAAAGAAAATCTAAGTTTCTAATAGATGACACCCTGTAATAAAATATTTTGCATCACAAAGACTATTCATACAATATCTGGTACCTTTCATGTACCTTTACAAATATATCTATCATTATATTAAATTTTGTTATTGTCTCGTTTTCGCTTCCTCGCGAAATGGAAAGATATTGAATTGTCTAATAAATCTTAAAGCATGAATTTTTAAATATATTCAGCTTCTGAGGCACAGAATAACCAAAAGAAAAAAGCAAAGGTGCATCTTCAAATATTAAGTTTGCTGAAGAATCAGTCTCTTCCATTTCTTTCAAAAAATCTTTCTTGAATAAAAAATATACAAAATTTCATACGTAATTTTTGTGCATAAACTACAAAATGAGTTGAAAATAGAGGGAAATGACTGCATTATTGGCTGTTACTAATTTCACCACTCCCATACTTTATGAACCATTAGTTATTGACATATTAAGTATTTGTCTACTAAATAATCATTTTACTTGTTTTAAAATCGGCAAAGAGCTTAAAATTTTATTATGATGGGAAACTAGGAGAGGAACCATCAGCTTTCTAGTTTTATATTATATTTTATTTTTTCAAAATAACTATCAATGTTAAGTTCGTCCAGCTGATCATTTTGCCAAAATTTTAAACAATTTAGTAATGAAACTGAACACGTATAACTAAGTTCTTTAAAAAATTCAGTACTTACGCTTTCTTCCTCGTCCTCTTTTCTTATGTGTTCTGCTATAAAGAGGATACTCTCAATAGCCTTCTGTGTTTCTGGAGAGTACTGTTTGTACCTTCCTCCTCCATTGCCCATCACCATGGCTTCAGACTCAAGGCCGACGTCTTCGGCTCCGCTTGGACGACCGTAACCCACGTGCAGATTATCTAAGGGAGGCACAATACCATTTCCATCCTCTCTTGCCGTCGTCCGACGCATCTCAACCCCATTGCAACCTCTCACGGAGAACTTCGGAGGCTCTGCCAGTTCGTCATCTGAGGCATACATGGGCCTCCGCATGAGCAACAGTCTGGGCATTATGTGAATGAACACTCTCCGAACCCAAGGCGACATCTGGTGGGTTGACGGTGACCGGAAATGAACGTTCAGTACTCCGACAGTCACTGAAATGGAAAGGGTCACCAGTATCATGGTAAACAGGAGGTATTTTCCCAGCAGCGGCACGGCGAGGGATGTAGGTGGGATGATCTCGGCCAACAGCAGAAAGAACACGGTCAGCGACACAAGGATAGAGATGCAAAGCGTTACTTTTTCCCCGCTGTCTGACGGCAGGTAAAAAACTAGAACTGTGAGGAAGCTTATGCCTACGCATGGTATGATGAGGTTGACGGTGTAAAAGAGGGTTTTTCTTCGCATCGTTATGTTGAAGGTAATGTCGGGGTAGGGTTCACTGCAGCAGTCGTAGAGTTCCTCGTTATACTTTGCAGGGACAAGTAGTATGTCCCACTCTACACTCTTGTAAAATTCGCTCATGTCGATGCCCAGAGGCACCAAATTAGTTCCTTCCTGCTGTTTCACGTGCCGGAGGTCAACCTAAAAAAAAAGTATGAAAGTTAGAATTCCCTTATATAATTTCATATTTTTTTCCATTATATGGAGTTCGTAAATGTAATGATCGTTCGAAAACGCGCAGATAAGCCTCGAAACAGATGCTAGGTAATACAATCGCAATCCAAAAGGCCTCATTACAATGTAATTGCTTGAAATTAGGCATTCGAGATGAGTGTGTGCTTAGGTTTTTTTTTAATTATTTAATACTTCAACTATATAACAGTTTCAAAATTCTTGTATAATGAGGTTTGTGAATTCTTGATTATACTTTCCGTAATTTTAGTTGTATTAAGATTCACGACTCTGTTAAGATGTATTTAACCTAATACTGGTTGATCCCTGAAATGACCTTTTTAACCTAACTTTTCGTTTTTACTTATTAGAGAGTATTTAAAAAGGAAATATTTGTTTTAGAGATGTAATACAAAATAATGGGGCTTTAAACGAAATATAGCTTGCTAGAAAAACAGTAATGATTATTTATTTCTACAGAATGCTAACGAAAGTTTTAGACGAACCTTTACAATATCGTAAATTTATTAAGAATATCTACCTCTAAAACAAAAATTGATTATTCAGTAAAAATATTTTGAATGTGAAATGAATATTAGCAAAAAACTGAAGCTTGTTCAGTAAAATTCAAATATAGGTATACAATGTCCAATAGTTTTGAAATAATTTACAAAATTATACCATCATTTTGTAGAAAAATCTAAACCACTAAATCGATATTAGTATTATATGAACTAAGTTATTGAGAAACAAATTAGTTAGTTTTATTCTAGAAATATTAACAATATATTGAAAGATTGTTACTATATTGATATATTACACAACCAAATGATAAATAATTAAAAAAAAACAAGTCATAGATTAGATACTTTCCTCTAAGCCACAACAAAACACCCATTTTAACTTACTACAACCTTTTTTTTATATTTCATTCTCTTACAATCCGTCTGTTTGGGGAGAAATTTAGCACAATCCCTACAACAGAAGAATGTACCACTGAATCTATTTCCATCCTCAACTAAGCGGATGGATCTGAGATTACGAAGTTTCATGAATATCAAACACTTGACTTCATCCAATCAACCACGCCCATAGAACTATTTGTCAGTTAAAAATTAATCGGCGTACCCATGAAATCCCTTCCCCCCATCCACCGAAACTTTAAATTAGTATCATTTCGAACCGCACTGGATGAAGAAAAAAAGAAGTAGGAACTAAGAAATAAATCTATTCCGGAAAGAAAATCCGGAAGCCAGAATAAAATGCTCTGTACTCCAGTGACAAAGCCTAACTATTCACATCCAGCCATTTGTCAAAGGCACTTATTGTCTTCCCGAACGTTTTGTGCCAGAAATGGAGAACGGCGTTGCCCAAAATGTACTTTTGACACATATCCGGGTAAAAAAAAATCTCTTAGATATCTCATCTGATTCTTCTTCTAGCATTTTTTTGCTCATATACACTGCAATTTTTTCCCCACATGCAACGGTCTGCGTGTGGTTATTTATGGTTATATGCCGACATCTTTTCATAGGAATCTCCTTCCTCCCAGATATCTTGGATACCAGAGAAGACAGTCTTTTTTTTGTAACGTCAAGGAAAATAAACTTTTTTATCCCTTTATTTTTCCCTGTTTCCCCTTCATAGGATATGCGCATTTGAAATGATCTCATTTCAATTTGGATTCCTCTACTTTGAAGGTTTTAACGACGGAAGAGAAAAAAAAGTCCACTAAAAAAGGGGGCAGGCGTTTAAGGATTTTGATCGCAAGAAAGTTTCTAAAAGTGGAAAGAGGAATTAGAGAAGTTTATGCTGGAATTAACTGCTCTTTCTCATCGTGAAATGAGGATGCTATTTTTAAGCATGTTCTGGGGATTTAATTCACATCTTTTTAAATAAAGTGAATGACCACTTCTTTAAAAATTAGTTAAAAAAACTTTTACTGAGATGTTTTTTCATGCCGATAAATATTTAAAGAAATAAACTTTGTAGCAAATAAAGTACGGTACAAGAAATGATAAGTAATAAAAGTGATGCTGAATACAAAGAGTTAATGTTATAAATGAAGTGCTTTGTGTTTTAAAATACATACTTAACTACATTTATTCTTAACCTACATTTATCCTTAACTTATATATATATATATATATATATATATATATATATATATAGAGAGAGAGAGAGAGAGAGAGAGAGACAGAGACAGAGAGTAAGTAAATATTACTAGAAAATAAAGTTCAGTAACAAACATTCAATTTTTAACTGTGTCTAAGATATAAAGTGTGTAACAATTTATATTAGTTATAAAAACGGAATATCACATTTAAGTGTAACATAACAAAAAAATGGTAACTAAACCAGTTAAAATTAACTTTTTAATGTCACTTTGTTTACTAAGATGAAGTTAATTTTACTTTAACTAGGAAGATTTTAAATCCATTTTAAGTAAAGTGACATTCAACGTCATGTTATTAACTTAGTAAAGTTTAAAAAATTATTAATGAACAATATTTTAAGAATATTAATATCTAAAGATAACCTGTGGATACTCAAATAAATATTAATTATTTTCTCTGTACTAAATATGCGTTTTAATTTGTTTTAGTTAAAAATATCAAACTAGTTGTGCAGCCAAACGTGTAACATTTAATTAATAAAAATAAACTCAGTGTCAATTTTTTAGCAAATTCTTTTCGAACATGTAACTGAAATTAGTGTTACTCTTTGGTAATTAAGAATTTTTAATTGAATTCAGCCAGCATGTGTTCTATTTTCCTATAGTTAATTAAATATTAAATAAGCCGCTTATAGCTGAACTGTATTTTAAAAATACTTATATATAAACATACATTGTGGGAATTCAAACAGATATTAGTCACATTGCCCCGTATTAAAATGCTGTTTCCATTTTTACACTGTCATAAAATATAAAAGAGTTAATTATTAAAATAAATACGATAAAACTTTCAATGTAAAGCTTATATTAACGTAAAAGGAATAAATGACAATTACATGCAATTTAAAATACAAAAATTCCCCATTTTTAATTGAATTGAGTAATGTAACTCTCTGTGTCTCAGTTCCTTTTCCTGATTTTGTCATCTAGGAGAAATTTATTGTAATACATTCTGATCATTATTAATCTGATTGTAAGAAACTCAAAAATTATTTTGTAGGGAGAAAGGCATTTTGTTAAAACTAAATGATAAGTGTAGTTGAAACCAGCTAAGTATACCTATTATACGTGACTTCATGTATTGTTGCTTCACAAAAGAGTTCAGCAATTAAAGACTCCAGAAAAGATTTTAAAATTCATAACAAAAAAAGAAGATCAACTAGGTTTTAATGACATGTTCTCATTATCTCGAACGTTACCGACCTTGGTACCATTTTCTTGACAAAGAAATGAAATGGATATAGTTATTCATCGTGTATGCCATTTTGCACGTGCATTGTGTTGCAAATAACCAAGAAAGTAATGTTTAATTATGGTCACCCACTCTCTTTGATAAGAAGTATATGAGTTGGAATTATTGAATTCTTGAGGTTTATAATACTAAAATATTATATTTCATAAAAAAATGTATATCCTGTTCAAACGCAGTAGTTTAAAAGTTTGAAGAATAAATGAACTGAGTGAGTTATAGGAAAAAATGGATATTAATTATTGTGGAATATTTATCCGAAGCAATTAGAGGTATTACCTATTTTTCAAAACTTTACGCTACGTTCCACGTTTTACTACTGACGTATATTATTGGCTGCATTCCTCAATAGATAGAAATCTAATGAGAATCTTTGCTTTTACGAAGAAATCAGCTATGGAAGTAAAGTGTTCTATGTTCGTTTTACAGCGAGCCTGATTTCCAGAGAGGCCGTTGTCGGGGTTACTGATTTATCAGCCGTGATGGGTTCAAACGACATTTCGATGTGAATAGATGAACGTATATACATCACTTCTACACTTTATATCAACTCTTTCTACCACCCCAGTAACCGACAATCCAACATAACAAATCATTATCGTCACCACCACCATTTCCAATCTGCTCGTAGTTGTCAGGAATCTGGAGATGAACACTAAGCTATTCGTGCATTACTTGTACATGGTATTTCAAGTGGTAGATAACAGGATAAATAGTGACAAACGCGATCTATTTTAATTACTTTGTCAGTTTAGTGCATCACTTAAAGTTTCGAAAGAGACGTTCAAAGTCTGATAACACTTCAACTCCATTAACTTTGCAGATACGCCATGTGTAATCAATTTCCTGTTACGTGTGGCATTGAATAGTATCCTAAATTTACCAATGGTTCAATTTGTTCCAGCAACCATGGATGAGAGTAGTTCATCATAGCTGACTTGACCAACAAGGCTTAATTTTTTAAAAATCTGATTTCACAATTAGCACGTCTAGTTGATGTTTTGGGCATCGGCCAATGCTTAGCCGCATTTCTTCCTCAACAGACCATTAAGCTGATCTTTGATGAGGCACAAAACTATCTGTTTCAGAAAAATACTCCGTACGAAAACCAGGATATATACGAACTTAACGTGAGGATCTTTGTCGTAAAACGCGTAAAAACTCCTCTGAACCAGTGTTGAAAACTTTGCTTCCTCAAACAATAACTTGGACTTTTCTCACTTTTTGAACATTAAAGACACAATTTTGCAGGTGGAACTACCACTTCTAGACCTCTAAGATACACTCTGCTTTTAATAGCTTGGTTATTTAAATATCTATTTCTTTTACTGTAGTTTGTCTATATGTTTTACTGTTCATTATAATTTTATTTGTTAATTTTGAGATCTGGACATACTCAAAGATTTTTCCTGCGGATATTTTTTTTAAATCGTTAGTTTATGGTATTGCAGCGTACGTCAAATACTAGGTATCACTAGATCAATTGTTTTCAAATAGGAAGGAAACATTATTTCTCATAAATCCATTTTCCTGTTATAAAATAAGGAAGAATATAGAGAAATAACCATCTTTAGTTTTCACATAGTATCATATTTCATTTAATTTTTTTATGCATCTCAAAGGAAAATAAATTTGATGGACAACAAAAATTTAATATATTTCATTTCATAAAATTATTACAGTAAAACTGCGCGTTTTAAAATTATTTTGGAGTGGCTAGTTCAACTTAAAAACAAAGATACAATATACATACATTTTAACACGCTTTGATGGTAAAAAAAAAGTTGATTATCCCGTTAATGACTACATAAATTAATATAATTTCCCAGGTTTTATTTTCTATCTATTTAGAAATAAACTATTCAACGGATTTAAACAAACAAAAAAACAGAGATTCATATAAAACGAGAGTTTGACTTATTACCTTTTACTCTTCGAATGAATAATATATTTTTCGAACAGAGAAAATAAACCTATCCAGTCTGAGAGAGAATTCCCATTAAACATAAAATTTCTGTTAAACAAATTGTTTCATACTCTATAATGACACTTCCTTAGCAAAACATATGACACCATTTGTCATGGTCGCTTCAAAGATTCGACAGTATTTCGTGCCAAAAAAAGGGGGAAATAACAAAGCCAGAATATCCCTTTTGGGACACTTGAAAAAAAAAAAAAACAGAAATACTGGGATATCTCTCGGGGATGTTTATCTCTATTTTATTCTTTTCTTTTTCATTACCTATTTTTCTGATTATTTTTCCCTAAAAAGAATTGCCTGATTTTGTTGATGTCTTCGAAACCTATCATTTGATGAAAAGCTTCTCGTGCTCCAATCTCCGTTTGGGGAAAAAGAGGGAATTTTTTTTTCTCATCCTGGGAGAAGATTAGAGTTTTTCGTTACGCTTCATCTCAGCCGATTTTTTCCCTGCATATCATTCTGTATGCGCATTTAAATTTACCTAATTTAGATTTAGACTTTGCATTATTACATGGAAACTTTACGCTTGTTTTTTATTACATTTTTCTGCTGTCAAAAGGGCTGTAATTTAAAATTTTTTTTGTAGTTTTTTTCATACATATCATGAGGCAGAAGGAAAAAAGCTTGATATTAATCTCTTGGTACTTCATTTTCCTCCAAGGCTCCCATTTTTGTCTCAGATGCTTCTATTGAAAAGTTTTCGAGCTCAGGCTACTGTTAATATCCAGAAAATCTTTCCCCTTTCTTTAAAAATAAAGCTCTTTTTTTTTACGTACTCGTAAATTGAAACGTCTAGGATGTGATATATGTGTAAGACATTTGCATATTAACCCAAGAGATAGGGGCAAAAATTCTCAACTTTCTTTCCCTTAAAAGAAATAATATAATCCCTGGTGTAAATTTTGTAGCACTCTTAAATTGAGAATATTAAAAAAAAAGCCCAGTTCTTAATCTGGATTTCACCTCTAACTCAGACAATAAAGAAATTATTAAAATGTTTCTTTTCACCATGCGTTATAGGGAAAAAAAAGAGAAAGAAAAATTGTTTTTTGGGTAGCTAAAAATTTGTGAAAAAAAAATCGGTAAAATTTAAAGATTAGGAAAAGTTATATCATATTAAATAAAAACATATGGGATTTTTTATTCAGGAGTACTTGAAAAACTGAAAAAAAAACTGATGAAAAATTAGTCAACTCCTTATATTTTTCATAAAAAATATTGCATTGTTACTGAGCGAAGTTTTTGTGAACTGTATCAGTTTTACAGCAAAAACATTAATATAATCATTATGAGAAAGAGAAGATCGTCTTTTTTGTGTAGCTAAAAATTTGTAAATAAAAAGGTTCGGTAAAATCTAAAGATTAGCAGAACTCATAGCGTATGAAATAAGAAACACACAGGATACTTTTTCCTTATGCGGAACTACAGAAAAAGAACATAATTGATGAAAAAGTAGTAAACTCCTTAAATTTATCCTTAAAAAAATTTGCATTATTTCGACTTTACCAGAGATAGCAATTTCTCGTTTCGGGTTAAATGTTTATAACGGAAAGCAACTTTTTTACTTCCGTTCCTTTGCCGTTCCAAATACTATATATCAAGTTTCGGATAAAAATTTTAAATTTTCAAATCAGTATACGCAATTTCGCACAGATATAAAGTTACAATCCAGGAGTGAAAAAGCAGATATAGTATTATAACATTGTTATAGCGTAAATAAATAACATCCCCACCTTACCCAAGAATTATAAAAATGTTTATCAATGAAACTCATTTACATTGCTGCAAAATTAGATGTAAGGTACGAGTTTGAATTGCTCTTCATTCACAAATAGGGGTCACACTTTAGGAGGGTAATTAATTAGGACATTTACACCAGAAATAGTTTCCTTCGCGTTGCATGGCAGAAAAGCACAGAACGATGAATTTCTTTTAAACCAATTGCTCGATAGCTTCTAGAATTTTCAGATACAGTAACCACCGCTTATAGTGATCAGTGGTTATAAGAATCAATCGTTTATAAGAATCAATATCGCGAAAACAAAAACAAATGTATTATTTCCATGTTAAAATTTTCGTTTTAAAGAATCAATCCACCGGTTTTAAGAATCAGTTTACACACTTCGCTTTCCTTTCATTTTTTTCAAAAAAGCTACTTAAACTCTCAAAAGGTACGAAGTTCTTTCTTTTTTCCCTTTTTTTCTTCTTTTTTTATTATAAGAAAGACTGATAAGATGGGATGGAATACAATCGTAAAATTCATCCCTTTCTTTGTTAGACATAACATAATAATTTTCCCTTAAACACTTTAGCACAAAACTGTCCTATTAGCTTGACCCAGGGGCAACTTTACCCGTCCTGGTCCGATTCCACTTTTCTCCACTGACAAACAAAAGTAGAGACTCTTTTATTCCCACCTCCCACATCCTGGTTGCGGCTTCCTGGACCCTGAAACACATAAATCTTCAGCGAAGTGCCTACTATCACTTAGGCAAACGTGACATTAGTAGATTCAGCACATTATCAAACCGTGAAACGTAAGCTAGAAGGCGAATCTTCGTCTGAGACTATTAGTATTGAAAGAGGTATAAACAGCCTCCTGAAAACTTCATTACGTCAAACTGCCGTAGAAAACTTTTACTTGCTTCCTTCCTGTAGTTGAAATGTTAAAACTGTTAAGCAAGTATGCGGTAACAAATACTGGATTTTTTTCTCTTACTATAATCATTTGTATCTAGTTATAGGTCTAGAAATTAAGTTGTATTTTTAAATTTATAAAAAATAATTTTAAAAAAAGTTAATTAAAGTAAATTAAAGAGTATTTTATGGTAAATTATTTAATATATGTATATATAGGTGTGTGTGCCTGTCCAAAAACCTAAATTTCGGCTATAAGAATCAACCGCTTATAAGAATCAAAAACAGTAATAACAAACGTGATTCTTATAAAGAATCAAAAACAGTAATAACAAACGTGATTCTTATAAGCGGAAATCACTGTATATTCAAACATATGAAAACTTCTAAATTAAAAATTGTTTCTTTTAAAAAACATTTGACTGGTTCAGGTAATAAATCTGGGCTCAGGTGGCAAAATGTTATAAGAAACTGTTCTTAAAGAAAAATTAGTTTTTCACATTCCGGCTTCTCGTTCGCCAATATTTTCTATTTACTGTAACTGCTGTAAATAATAGCCAACTATTTTTTTCTGAAACATTGGTACTACGTTTTCTCATGTAAAACAAATTACTAATTTTTCATAACATCTTGAATCTTAGAATTGCTGTCAAGTAAATTCATTATGACATTTTGCCATCTTAGCACACAAATAATAAAACAAATTAAATCAGATGCTTCATCAATTAGTGAGAGAAAGATAAAACCATCCTATATCGACAGAATGCTGAAAGATCATGTATTTTTCTTACTGTTTCAAGCTCTTAAACGCGTAATTTGCTCTTAAATGCGCAATTAGTTTGGAGAGGATATTAATTTATATATATATATATATATATATATATATATATATATATATATAACAGTTCTGTAACTGACTGACTGACAGATAACGTACAGATCAAACACAGGACCTAAAGGAATAAAATTTTGCATGGCAATTCTTCTTATAGTGTAGGGGTGCACTAAAAAGTATTTTTGAAAAAAATCCTCTTAATTTTTTTAAAAATTAAATTTTTAATCTGGTTTTATAACATTCTTTAAAGTTTGCATTTAAAATAATAATCTGAGGGTTATCAAATTTATATCTCGAGAAATATTAAATTCCTTTAAAATGAAGTCTTTTCGAATCTTTACCTTTTCTGATTTGGGGTGAATTTTTAAAGATTGATTTTTAGAATTTAATTTATTAAATGCCGATCACATGGTTTTTTCCTTTTTGTGATACTTTAAATTAATTTTGAGACACGTGCATAACAACAAAATAAATTGACAAAAATGATATGAAAATACACTAAAAGATCAATTTTAACCACTTGAAGACTAATTGAGATAGAAGTTTTTTTTAAGAATTTAATTCAAATTAGTATGTTTTATGGATATTAAACATACAAATTAATTGCATACATTGACCGTTGTATTTAATTTGAATATTTTTTTCTACATTATTTTGTCTATAAAAATATCCGTTACGATTTTTTTATAAATATATATATTTATTTTGGCATTAACTGCATACACTGACCATTGTATTTATTATAAGTATATATTTTTTTTGGCATTATTTGCATACATTGACCGTTTGTATTTAATTTGAATGTACCCCGTAGCGAAGCACGGGTATTCAGCTAGTGTTAATACTTGTATATACGCCTGCAGCACAACTAGCAGCCTTGGACCTGGGTTCATGGCTTCTAGGTACGCTACAGGTGTTGATGTTGTTGTATACCAGGTCAATGAGGTTCTCTCATGTGAGCAAAAGGAACGCAGCAGTATCCTGATCTTTTGCAAGTGTGATGAAGGGGATACCTAAACAGTCCACAATGAGGAAATGATTCACAAAAGCAGCAGAATAACTAGAGTGTAGGAGACTCTAGAGGTGTATATATCTGAAGAAAACACACATTTTTATTTTTCTGAGGAATACACAATTATCTGTAGTAAGTTCCGGAAGCTGGTAAACTGTAACTAACTGTGGTTTAACTATGCATACGACTATGCATTAGTATGTTAACTGGGATACATTAACCCCTTAACGATCGCATAATTTTTCAAGCAAGCGGTGATAAAAGTGCTTATTTTTTCCGGAGGATTCCATTTATTTCTTGATCTGCCACATCTAGTTTTTAAAAAATCCACAATTACATTATAAACAGTCTGGTACTGCCATCTGGTATGTAAAATAAGAAATAAAAAATTTTCATGGTAAATGAAATGGATTGTTTTTATCTTTTTGGTGCGTTACTTTTAAACACTCCAGCCACGGAAATATCAGGAGCACGAGAAATAGCCGTCGAAACCTCACCCCGTAATTTTTTCGGGAGCGAGAAGGAAGGGGTTAATGTATTATATATAACATTAATTTATTATGTATAACTAAGTATATTAACTATGCATGAGATAGATGGCAGAGATCATAGATGTCCGTAGTGAAGTTCCTTATACACATTAAAATACATGAAGAATTCAAAATATTATTAATAGATTTAAAATTCAGCATGTCGAATTAACAATGCAACTGCGGAACCAATTTCTCAATTTGCCTATTTCTGTTTTTTTTCGCTCATCTACATAGGAAAGTTTCGAAAATAATTTGATAACTTGATTCAGATAAATAATTATTTTTTGTAATTGTAAAACATTTTGAAGCGAAAAAAATTCCTTTTTTTATATAGCAATTTTTGCTTGAGGGAAAACATTTTCAGAATTATTATTCTAAATCAAAATATGTTCAAGACGTTTTAATGAAAATGGTACAAAATACCGATGTACAAAATTCCATAGACATACTTTACAAGGAATTTCATTAAAATTGATTTCTAACCCTCTAGCCGCGGGTGATTTTCGTATTTCTCTATATAAAATGGCGAACGAAATTTATAACTGGTATGAAGTTATCGAAAAAAATCTTTTAATGCAGTACAAAAAAAAAATAATCAAAGTAAAAGGGAAAAATGAAATATTTTTATTCAATAACTTTCAACTTCCGTGCTATGCAAATATCGCGATTGATAAAAATGCAGAAAAAAATGAGAAAATAAAACCTTTCCTAGAAGATATAGCGCGATACCCGTTTCTTACAACAAATATTTCCAAAAAGCATAGTTCCTATAACCTGTTTCCAACTGTTCAGATACTCTAAAATTTTGAAGCGAAGCGATAACAGCGTAGC
Source organism: Dolomedes plantarius (assembly GCA_907164885.2). Classification (NCBI taxonomy): domain Eukaryota; kingdom Metazoa; phylum Arthropoda; class Arachnida; order Araneae; family Dolomedidae; genus Dolomedes; species Dolomedes plantarius. The sequence goes on from OU015496.1 coordinate 103,834,134, forward strand.
GAGCGTATCGCCATATCGTCGTCGCCCGCAGCTAAAGGATTAAGCCAAGAAAACAAAAATAATGTTTTTTTTTCTAGAATTATCTGTTTCCATCCTTTTAAAATAGCACTTTATAGTATGTATCACAAATTGACTAAATTAAAACTGTTAAAAGCTCACCAAATTTCTATCCCAACTTTAAAGAGAATTTTTTTACATGTATTCGTTTAATTCTATCGCAATATATTTAATATATATATATATATATATATATATATATATATATATATATATATATATATATATGTATATATATATATATATATGTATGTATATATATATATATATATATATATATATATATATATATATATATATATATATATATATGTATGTATATATATATATATATATATATATATATATATATATATATATGTATATATATATGTATATATATGTATATATATATGTATATATATATATATATATATATATATATATATATATATATATATATATATATATATATATATATATATATATATATATATATTCAGTACGAAAAACAAAACTTCGCCCCATTTTTTTTCCATAAAATAAAATTTTGGAACAGAGTACAGGCATCGTCACATTTTCTAAGGCATCTAATCCATCTCTCTGTAGTATGTATCACAAATTGACTAAGTTAAAATTGTTAAAAGCTCGCTAATTTTGCATCGCAACACTACATAGAATTTTTTTACATCTATTCGTTCAATTCTATTTCATATTAAAAAAAATATTTAATATATATACCGTACGAGAAACAATACTTCACCCCATTTTTTTTCCTTCATAAAATAAAATTTTGGAACTGAATACAGGCATCGTCACGTTTTCAAAGGCATCTCATCCATCTCACTTGAATTCGCGCGAATTCCCCCAAGCAGAATAATTCCCTGCTGCCATTTCTAGGGAGCAAAAAAAAAAAATCTTATTCATCGTTCTTTAGAAATAAAACTATTTATCTCTCTAAATTTAATTGACAACTGTGCAAAAATTTTTAAAAATGTCATGCAATCCATTTCGATTGATACGGGACAGTTGGAAAGCCCAATCTAATTAAATTAGGAATATCCAAATTCTGCATATTCTATTAACAAGTTCAGATGATGGATAGTGTATCATATGTCAGAGATGTTTTCATGCGCCTCGTTCTTTTTCGGAAAGGAAATATTTTTTGTCGTTCGATAATGAGCATGTTTCTTAGAAATATTACAAATGTCTCTCCTTGTTTGTAGCATCGCTTTATTTTTGAGCAGTTTTCTCTTTGTTTTTGTGTCTTTTTTTTTTGCTACGACGTATGGGCACAAATTCCTTTCAGCCAGTCGTTAACATAAACGGAAATAATATTTTGATTCATAGATAGATAGCCCTTACTCAACACAAGCAATTAAAATTTATTATATCGTGGTTTTAAACTATTTTATTCAATTATATCGTTCACTATCAGCATTTCTGTTGCATTTTGGGGGACATATTTTAGTTGCTATTTGATTTGCATTTTTTAAAGTAGGATTGCGTTCTTCCATAATGGTCCTCCGGAAAGCAAAATTTCAGATGTTCTGTGTCGCTAGTTACAATTTTGGCAGTGCCCAAGTCTCTATCGCTTGGGCAAGCAGTAAACAGTTAAACGGAAAAGTACCAAAATGCGTCAAAATTTTGATATACATACGCACACACGCACACACACACACACACACATATATATATATATATATATATATATATATATATATATATATATATATAAATAAGTTGCAAATGCATTAAGAGATTAAAATAATCTTTTCATTTATAATTTACTTTATTTTATTGTTTCAGAGAAGTTTAATAAATATTTGAGAGATACCTTTGAGAAGTACGCAAGTTAGGAAAGAACAGTTCCAGTTTTTACTGCCTATTCTTAGCAAGCATGAAAATAGTGATAATTGAAGGCCTTCGTTTAATAGTGGTCCAACTCCACTTTAAAACAAATGAAGTTAACCTCACTTTCATGTTCATACAAGTCATTTCTATCTTATTTTTAAACTGGTACAACTCCAGCTTATTTCTGCTGCCAACAGAGGGCATTACAAATCAGACTTTAGCAGTCATTTCTCAGCACTCATTAGTCTATAAGGCTCTGTATCTCAAATTGAGTTGGACCAGTATTCAAATAAGACCTCAATTGGTTTATTCTCAGATTAATTATGTCGGAAGTAGTTTATTTCCACATAAATGATTCCACCTATAGGCAGAAATGCAGAATTCGGGGTCATGGAAACCTAAGAGTTATACACCACATCATCTGCACTCCTTTAATTGTATAGCCCAGGGCGGAATCAAATCAGAGCGAATTATCGGGCCAGGCAGTTCTGCCTACTGATGAAGCCGTTTCAATGGAAATGGGCTACATTGGCAAAATTTATCTGTGGACAAACCTCTTTTCAGCTTTTTCTTATTTCTGAAATCGGATAGTAAATCCTATTGCTTATTTGTGTTACTTCTCCATGATAAATATCCGAATTTGATATCTTTGAAAGAAAGAAATAAAATATTTTGCAAATAAAAAATTTATTTAATTATAAAAGAGGCAGCTGACATTCGCGTTACTCTTTATAAATTCAAAAAATCCTTTGGAGTCGTTATATGTAAGTAATATTATTTCTCTTATTATTTTTCTAATAATTATCTCGTTGAATTTTATGTCTTTCAACAAAAATAATAGAACATTTAATTTTAGATAAAAATTGTATAGTATTCACTAAAAATATTTAAATTAGTTTATTTTCATCAATATTCATTATTATAAGTGTCAGGTATGATTGTACAGTGCAAATAAAAGGCTTTCTGATCCTTGCAAAATGTTGGAATGCAGCGATACAGCATACAGAATACCCATAAATCTAGTTCTCAGTTCTTCAAAAAGAATTACCACAAAAATAAACTTTTTATATAAATTGAAATTTAACGCTCTCGCAGATTTTATACGAAAAAAAAATTCCTGGCTTTAAAATTGAATTTTTTTTGTCCACTATTGTTGCAACAGATGAAGCATGTGTCCTTGTAAAGAATAAATCATTCGCAATATCTGCAATTCATAGGGAAAAATCTTCTTACCTAGTTCACTCTAGTCACAGATAATTTATCAGAAAATTGTTCCATTTCAGATTATAATCACTAAAGATCAACCGAAGTGGTTTCAAGATAAATAGTATGCTATATCCAGCTCTGTCTTTAACGGAAAATGGCAATTGCTGACTAGTGGTAAATCTAGGGATGATTTTATCTTCTTAAACTCCACGCTATAAGATGAACGATGTTTCTAAATGAAATTTCTACAGTTTCAAATACGGTTGTGTGGGTAACGTATTGAAATCTTTGGGGAAACTATGAAAGTGGTAAACTTTACTGTGACTTACGAATTCATAGAAACTTTTAGAAAAATCTAACAGAAATCTAAATACCGTATTTTCCGGCGTTTAACGCGCACTTTTAATACAAAAAATAAAATCGAAATTTACGGGCGCGTCTTTTACGACGGATATAAAAACGATAGATTTAAAAATAAGGAAAAGATGAACATAAAAAATTAGATTTCTACATGTACCTAAATGCTGTTTATTTAAAATAAGTTACACACCTTATAAACTTAAAAATTTTAATTATCGGATAAGATAAATAGTTCGTCATATTCGTCTTCAGTTATATCTTCAGGCATGTCATCGAATTCTATTTCTGAAAGAGAGTTCTGAAACAGAAAACATCTGTCTCCTAATTCCGCGAATTCATTCGGGTCAGAAGTGCGTTCTTACCCCCTGTTTGCAGAATTATTTACTCCCTCAAGCATTTCCCCCACACACATATTGTTCCCCTTATCGCTTGTCAATTCAGTATACCATTGTTCGAAATCCTGTGAAGATCCTTCGAATGAATGACTTCAAAATATAAGAGCATAGCACGTGTACATTTCAGGTTTCTTCGTCAAGAAATGGGTGCGCGTTATTCGGACAATATACCCAAAAAAAATTTTAAATGTAGTTTAAAATTATTGGTGCGTATCATGCGCCGGCAAATACGTTAAGAACTGTTGCAACATAACAAGACAGTACCTACATGGTTATTCAACGAATTTAGCATCATTATCTCCGCAATAGGAAGATTAGAAAGACTGGGATTAAAAGAAAACATCTCTGCCGGTGAGTCATCTAACAGCCGATGAACAAAATAAGCTTCAAACCAAATCTAAAATGATTAGTATCAGTGTAAGTAATGTGTCTTTTGTAATAATTCGCATTTTTTGTTTGTTTCAAGCGAAATTATTTGCGATAAAAGAATATTTTAACTCGAGTTAAAGCAATCAAAAAGTGATTTTAGATATTTATTTTCTGCGTCTTAAGCATCACAGAAAGTAATATATTTAACAGAAAATTACATAAACGACCAGACAGACGTTTTTTATTGAAATTGTATTGTGAACTAAAAGGTTTTAACAAGTGTCTGCTAGATCTACGAACTGAACTATGTACATTGTTTTTCAGATGTATTATTTTAGAGGATTTCCCCTAGAAGTGTGTCATTTCTATTTTATTTTTATTTTTAAATCCCAACTTTAAGAATCTCTTCGGACAAATACATCATGTTAAATAATCGTATGTTATATATTGTTTTCATATAATTTTAATTCAAATGAATTAATTTGCAAGTTTTTAAAGAAAATATGTAAAACTAAGTTTGCGTTCACGTTGCAACTTATTTTGTCAAAACTTTCTGCCAGTTTTTTTGAATCATTGTTTTTGAATTTTTTTTTCTATCTTAACACTAACTTATCTAGATGCAGTTAATTCTATTTTTTAAAAATTTTTTAATTGTCAGAAAATTTTTTGAATTGAGTAGAAAAGTACAAAAATTTCACGAAAATTCAGAGTGCTAACATCAAAATATTTCCTAAAAATTAACTACTCAACGAAAGCACAAAATAATACATAACTCTGTTCAAAATGCATTTATAAGCAATATAAATGCAAAATTGAGGAAGTTAAAAATTGAATTGCAAGGAGCATTTTAAAAAACATAATAAAAATTTCAATTTTTTTAAATATAAAAAAGGAATTTTAAAATATTTTTTAAATTTTATAAGGTGTTTGATAAGATTATACTTTAGTGAATATGTATGCAAAATTTCATAGCTCCGAGGTAAAAATTTCAAAAAAGACATCACCAAAGATATTTTTAAAAATTATACTGCATAATAGAGAAAACATTGTGCACCTTGGGGTATTTTTCTTTTTTTTAAAATTCAAATATTATTTTTAAATTTAAAATCATCGGGGGAGGGGAATCTGTTTTAATCGCTCCTAAATTCCTTTGGTGGACGAAATTTATAAAATTAATTGCAAGGTGGAGAAAAGTTCAGGCTATCTGAAAATATGATTTCATTTGTTTATCAGCATTTATGTAGCTGTAAATACTAGTAGATACAGCAGCCTTTACAAAATAACACTCCCTAAAGCTAAAAAATTAAATTTTTCGCCAAGGTGCACCCGCTTCTTTACAATTACCTTATTTTCTGCTGTTACTCTTTTAATTAATGTCAGGATTTATGAGGAATATTTTTGCAAAAGGTAGTGCAGAAATATGTCAGCAGAAGAAAAAAAGCCATGCTCATTATGCATAGCATAAAATGCATAGCTCAAATAGCATATTCATTAAGATTTCAGAATTTTGAATCAGTCCCTAGACTGTTTACAAAGCTACTATATCAACAAAAACTTTAAAAAATCTTATCTTTTCCAACACGTGAAGAACACAACGACGTATAAAAATCATTTTGAATGAATTGTGAAGACTACAATAACGAAAAATCCACTCAACCCGTGAGGGACAACATATTTATTTTAAAGACAAAATAGAGACGCAAAGGAAAAAAAAAACACCACTTTCAATGCACTTAATAGTAACATTATCCCTGCTTCCGGAGTGTTAATGTAATCGGAAGTTGTAAGCAGAATCTCGAATTAACAGAAATCCTTTTTCGGGAGTAAATATTTTGATATGCAAAGCAGAATTATGAAGATGCTTTCCAAGCAGTAGAAAAAGTGATGATTGCTGCTGCAGAGAAATATTTTTTCAGACACATGTGAGTGATATTTTCTTACGTTAAATAAATGCATTTATGTTTACTGATTTATTTATATTTTTTTAAGTTTTTAATTTCTTCGGTTTTAGTTACCATTGTTTATTTGATAGTTTCAGATAAATGCACTTCATTATCTCACACGGGAGAAGCTAAATTTCTGGAAATTCATAGTTACATGAACATCAAACTGATCAACACTGAACAAAGAGAATTTAAATCCAGATTTTGGATAAATTCTATAGGTACCTAATTTAACAGGCTATGAGATTATTACTGGAGACTATACGTCGATCAAATTGGAAAATGGCTCTGAAATGTCATCTTCGGTCTTGGTTATTGTTATTTAGTCAACGGTTTCAAGATAAATGCACTTCATTATCTCACGGATAGAGCTAAATTTCTGGCAATTGGTAGCAACAAGAACAGCAAACTAAACAATATTGGACAAAGTGGTTATGTATTCAAATTTAGGTTACATCTATAGCTACTTAATTTAACATGCTATGAGATTTATTACTGAAGACTATACGTCGATCAAATTGAAAAATGGCTCTAAAATGTCATCTTCGGACTTGGTTATTGTTGTTTATTCAACGGCTATAAGATAAATGCACCTCATTATCACACGAAAGGATCTAAATTTCAGGCAATTGGTAGTAACATGAACAGCAAATTAATAAATACTGGAAAAGTAGATATAAATTCAAATTTAGGTTAAATTCTATTGGTACTTAACTGAACAGGCTATGGTACTTAGAAGTGAAGGCTGTACTTCTATCAAATTGCTAAAATGGTTTTAAAACGTCATTAAAAATTTAGAAGAGATATTTTGCGTTTTTCGTAAGTTGAAGTCAGTATGAGGGTGCTTATTTGTATTTCTTTAAAGCTAAAGGACCCTAATTGGTTTTTTATTTTTGTGTGTGTGTCAGTGCTAATATACATTTTATGATTAAATAAAAGTGAATTGAAATTTAAATATTGAATATTCAAAATCACATTTACGTATATACACACAAACAGACCGTAACGCATGTTTACCTTGCCTCGAAAAATACACAATTGATATACATTTCCCATAAGTCGATTTCTGCCTATCTGATTTCAATTGTATTGAATATATTCTTCGATATATTCGATATGGCTTTGAATTAGCACATTTTCTTTGCTTTTGAAAGATTTTAATCTTGATAACAATATACTGTTTCGCAGTTACGGAAAATTACTGAACATTTTTCCATGCGCTCTAAATTAAACTGCCTGCGCCACATTAAACCTGAGGAACTGCTAGGGAAAGTTTCATCTCCTGGGGTATAGAGATCCCAACTTCAGGTTCATGATATACTTTCATGTTAGATGCTTTGGGACTTGCGTTGTTAGATGCTTTGGGGATGAGTTGTGATCCACGTTCGTTCTTAGCTTCTGTGGGCTCTGTTCAGTTTGGGTCCATTTAACAAATGGGCACTTTTAATGCTCGGGGCATATATCGTAGTGACTGGAAACGAGGGGAATTCTTACCACATAAACCTTTTCTATTAAGCATTCTAGTTTTATTTCTTCAAGATCAAGGACTGTAACTTTGCTTCCGGTATGTATCAATATGTAGCGTTGTTAAAAACCAGCGTATTTCTTGCATTTCTCCTCATAATTTTCCCTTCCTTATCGAAGAAAGAAAATATATCACTAATAGAGCTACTATTCAGATGTTTCTCGAAAACAATGGGCACTATGTAAGTTCTTACTTATTAAGGTTGAACTATAAAAAACAATTACGATTATCAGCTGGATTAAGGCGGCAATGGACCATGAAAAACTTTTTTTATTTATTTATTAACCAATTGCTATGAAATTTTCTATACTTATACAGTGTTGTTTAGAGATAGAAATTCTAAATTTAAAAAAAATCAGAATGTAATTAATTAAGATATTAATTAAAATCATTTTGTTAATTTCGCTATTTAAAAATGCTCCATGCGCATTAATTTTTGTCTCAGATATCTAATTTTCTCTCTTAAGCTAGCTTTATAAAGTTATAATAAAAGTTAGTAGCAATATTTGATTTACAGTCATATTTATAAAAACTAAAAAAGAAATCGATAAAAATAGGTCATTTTATGCAAAACTTTATCAACATTTTTTTTATTGTAAAAATTTTAAGTTGTTTTAAAATAGTATAATGAACTGATTACTAAGTTTTATTCTAACATATATAAATAATCCTTTTATGAAATTTTATGAAAATTCAAGAAAAATTATGACGCATGGAGCATTTTGGACTTACCGAAACGGCATGAAAACTTGTTTTGAGAAAATGGCATTTAAAGTTTTAATTTGACTGAAATTTCTATTGTTTACGTTTGAAAAAAATACTTATAAACTCGATTGATAATGATCGGATCAACATACTTTTTTTTTAATTTAAAGCTCATGAGTTGCAGAATCATTTTCTGAAAGAATAAAAAAATCGTTTTGGAGACATATTTTTGTCAATCTGAAAGTCCATTGTCGCCTTAAGCAATGATTAAGAATAATGGCCTGTTTCTATTAATTCCTAGTAAATAATTCAACAAGGTTGATATTTTTTGGGATGGATATTTCCAATATATTTCTAATAGGTTCATTATTCCCAGTAGTTTGGCGCTCTTAGACCGACTGTCTACCAGGAATGGAGATTGAACCCGCGTTTTCTTACCTCGAAGAAGGTATTCATCGAACTGAACTATGCTGATTGCTTGGTTAATTGTTTCTGAAGCACTAAGATCGTCTCTTGCTAAATAGACTGGGGTCTACAGTTGAAAGCCACAGGCTCCGGTACCGAATGCAAAAGATCTAAACTTCGACTATTACGATAGCTGAATTTTACCGAAGGAAAAGTTATTTCCTTTGACATCCCTCGTTACCCTCCCCAATTAATATAATGATCTAAAAAAGTCATTTTCAAACACAGAAATACAATAGTTATAATGATATGTAACGTGGGATTACATTCATACCAGGATTTGAAAGCAATTTTCGAAGAAAAAGTATCCATTTCAAAAGTACGGTATAAGCCACAGTTAAATCTTTACACATTTAACGAGTATGGATGGTTGCTTTGTCTGAAAGGCAAGAAATTTTAAACGTTTTAAAGAATGCGGAAATTCGAAACGCAATATGACTCTAAGGCCATTATACAGACCACGTGAGCATAAAAAGGCCTTATGATATGATGTTCAGTCGTCGAGTAGCAAAAGAGGACAGCAGCCCTTTCGTAACAAAACAACCAAACTTGTACTAAATACAAATACATACTAAATACGGGCTCGAGGTAGCCTTATGGTAGCGCGCTGGCTTTAGGTACTGAGGGTGCTCACATCAAATCTAGACGTGCGCCATTAAATACTTCCGCTTTTCGTCTGGATATGGACACGAGAAATCCGTAGACCGAAAAGCCCCTCCATTAGGTCAGAGATGGTGGGATTGGGTATGATTCACCCCTGAGGTCACCCTTGGGGGATGCTCCGTCAAAATTGAGGTGGCCACTAGCTAAGACGGACTCCGACACTAACGGTGCTATATAGCCCCCGTAGCCTATACGAACCTGGTCTGGAGCTTACAGCCAGGGGGCATTAGAAACAACGACATCAACAACATACTAAATACAGTAATCATTTCTCTGAGTTTTAGAATCGTTGCCTATACAATATAAATGCAAAATTATTGCATTTGCAGAGTCGCTATTCATTTGTATTTTGAACGTCTCTGTAATATTAAATAAACAATAAAGGGCGAATATAGTCTTGTCAGCAACATCTGTATAAAATACCACTGATATCTCAAGTTTGGGTGATTATTTCTCAAATAAAATTTACGATATTTATCAAAGATAATGTGACGGTTTTCGATCTTTAAATTTATAGGATTAAGTTTTTTAAAACCATATATAATGTGATATAAGGTAAAATTTCAAGTAAAATTATTTTCAGTGGTTACTCAGTTTACCGCTAAAATGAACTGAGGATTTTATCTTCAGTAACATTTAGATGCATATTCCGGCAAAAAAGAAAAAAAACTTGCCTATTTCAATTTTAGGGGAAATTTTTACAAAGATAAATTCATATATACATTTGGATTAAAACATTAACTTAGTTCGGAGTTAATACTTCAGTTTAAAATCACTTCCTTAAACGCACATAATTGAAATTTTGACGAAAGTATGAAAATACCCTCTCTTTAAATCGAAAGTATTTTGTCTATATTTATTGATTATGTTATTTAACAGAAAAACCATAATTAACAAAAACTATCTAGTATAATTGAAATATACTTTTAAAAATACATATTCTGTTTTAATTGTAAATTAAAATCTCCAGTTAAAATACTCGGACAGAAACAAAAAGATGTATTTTGAAATTCATTAAATAAATTTAACAAATCTCAAGCAAAAATTTTAAATGAATTCTGTAAAAAAAATAATAAATTTCAATTTTTTTTATATTATCTCTCTTTCCAGCTACCTATAATTTTTCAGTTCAATTCCCCGATCATAGATGGCGTTGAAGTAAGGATTTGATACGGTTAAAAGCGTTCATTTTCCTATTTTACGGAGCATAACTTATAAAGCAGCTTAAAAAACACATTTTATATTTTTAATTTCCTTATGAATTATACGTTCCATAACAATAAATTTTATCTGTCGCATATTCAAGCAGAATTTCATTAACTCGGAATACAATTTTTCAGCGAAAAATGATGAAAAAAAATATATCTCCTTCTAAAGTTTCAACATAAATTTCCTTTTTACCCAGAACATTATGATAAGCAGATATTGTTTCGGATTTAAACTTAATTTATCCTATAAGCAACATTTATTTGATACAAGATTAAATTTATCACAACGTGAAATAGCAACACGTTTTTTCCTCGCTGAAAAATTTATCATTTTTTATCTATTTTTCAGTTGAAAGAAAATTACATTTTTGTTTATAATGGAAGAAAATTAATCATTTTTTGCTTTCTCATAATTTTATCATTAAAATGACTTGAAATGTTTTTCTTCCTCCAGATACGCAAGCATTTACATTTTTATTTTTTATCATTTATTTAATTTAATTTCTTTATTCATTTATTTCATGCTTCGTAATTACTTTTTAAAAATTTATAATAAAAAAAGTATACACTTAAGTTTTTTTAGTTTTTAATAATTGAACTTTTTATCAAAACAATACGTCTCAAATTGGTTCAGACATCATACTAAGCATTTAAATTTAAATTTGGGAAAAAAAAATCATTCGTAGAAAAGAGAATTAGGAATATTTGTTTAAGATTATCTAAAATGATTTTTAAATTCATCTGGTTTTTGAGATATGAAGTGAATATACTTTTTCTGAAAAACAGATTTTTCTTGCTAAATGTAATTACAACATCAGGAGTTAAGGGATATTAATAACACGCAATTTAGAATACGTTTATTGTTGAAAAACTTTTTTTTATATATATATAAAAGTTAGTTGTTTTTAATTGTTTTTAATGTATATGAAAAGTTCTGGATGATTATTAGAATATAGATAATACTGAATGTGAAATTTAGATTTACTAAGAATTCGAATTTAAGAAAAGAAAGATATGTAGTAAATACAAATTTGTATAGATATCTATTCTCTCTATATAAAAAGATCTGCAACTTATTTTTTTGGTTTTCGGTACAGTGGCTCCATCTCTGTTTAAAATATATAAATAAAGTTTATTTGTAAATAAAATTAAAATTATTGTCGTTCCATGAGGTTAGTGTCTTCGCCTATGACGAGTCGGTTACGGAGGGTAGTTACGGAGGTTGAAGGCGGTATTTATGCTATTACAGGCGGGCACAAAGAAAAAACTGTCATATTCTCTCCATATTTACATCACTATCTAAATCTTGGAAGATTATCACCTGAAAATGTTTCTTTTTCAAAGCATTTTGCCCATGATCTGGCATTGTAAAATATTTTCACTTTAACAAATAACAACTGAATCTTATTTTTTCTTTTCCTGAAGAATGTTTAAACTAAATTTTCATTATAATGATTTGTTTTAAAAGCCAATATTTAGAATAAAGCCTTCCAGATTTTATTTTTATATAATATTCTCATGTTCAATGGCTTTTTATAATTTCTCTTCATTTTTCTTTACTTTTCAACAGTTAAACTCCAGTTTCAGGTTCCCGTTCAGAATTGTCTTTGATGGATTGAAATTCCCACGTGGGTAGGGAATTCTCGCATTTTAACTTTCGTATTCTTGGGTAGATTAACATTAAATTACATTAAGTGAAAGTTATTGTAAACTTTCTAACCACACTAAGTTTTTTCTGGGATTATTAGTAAAATAGGCTCAACATAATTATGATACTCGCTTTGTAATACAGAAAGGAAAAAACAGTAAATTTGCTGCAAATATGACTCTAAAGTTGTAACGAGGAATTCGTTCCAGAAATAATTAATTGGTTGAGCTAATAACGCACGTTAAATTAATATAAAATCTCTAATTCGGAATAGTTGTTCCATAAAATAAAATAGTGTAATTTCTATACCGTTCCCTCGACGTGTGTGTTCCTGAGAATTTAGCATTTGCCCATTTCTCTTAAACCGTAAAGCTTCAACAATAAGTTGCTTAGCCAGGTGTTAGTCTCCGGATTCCTTTGTTAAGTTTGTCTAAAATGCACATTTTATGGCTGGTAATTGCAGGGTGTTTCTTGTGAACATCCAACTAGCCTTTGTCCACACCATGCCGTTAACGTTCGTCCCCTAAGTTGGACCATAAAATCTCTTCGTTTCTCGAAACGCTGCCCCGTGGTCAAGTAAACTTGCATTTATTTGTATGATCCCCTATTCTAAAGCTTCGGATATATATATCCTGTATTTACGCTCCTTTGGGGGTACTTTAATTGAACCGTAAATTGCTGTCGCTAACAATAACGGCAGACGTTCGGTCTCCAATTTTCACAGATAACATCTTTTTCGGCGGGTGTGATTTGCACCGCGTGGGAAAATGTATTCCTTAGTCTGTTGGGAAAACTTCATCCAATTGAAATTTGGCGCATTCCTACATCATCCCTTGTTTGACCAATGAGGTTTGTGCGCGCCGCTTCCTTCGCCTGCTTGGCGCAAGTTTTCCTCCATTTTTGGCGGTGAATCGCCTTTTCTAATCTAACCAGCTCCCTGCACAACGCGCTCTTCGTCTGCGCCGTTCCTGTAGACTTCTCGGGTATTTCCCTATCTTCGCTTCACTTGGCGGTAATTTTAAAATTATTGTAACCCTCGCTTTCCTTGTTTGCACTTCTGTCCAGCGATGAGAAAAAAAAATATCAGTGAGCCAAATTTTCCTAAGAGAGAGTTGTCTCTTATATTTTTGCGTGTAAGTACCCCATCAGTTTTGGCCCTGCCAATTCTGTATCGGGGACTATCTTTTTATATGTAATGATGCCATGTTAGCTATATAGTCTTCAAGCTGTAGACCTGAACGATCATCTTTTTTTGTTGAGCTCAAGTTGACTCGAGCTCATCTTTCACGTTGTAAATAGTCGTTCCATTGTATTCAAGACTGACTCCATGTTTACTGATACGGAATAAAATCCCTTCTTGCTAAAAACTTGACGTCGTACTTCGTTTACCAAGTTGTTTCCTTTTCGCTTACCCTAGATGATTTGACTCTGAAGCTACTGGGCTATTGGTCAGCGCATTCCACTATCATCATGTATCGATTCGGCGTAAGTGAGTGTTTTATTTCAACCGAAGTGCCGAGGAACCATCGAACTCTTCATATTCTTCCGAAACCTTCTTTTGGTCACCAACTCCTCCAATTTATCTTCGGGACACTTCAAGAATTCTACAATTTAGATTTGATGTCTCAACTGCTATAAGACTGATTGGTATCCTCTTCGTCATCTCTCAATAGAGACTTGTGCCGTTAATCGCCTCCATTATTCTATTAGATAGACTGATCCCGCTTCAACATCGTTTCTTCAAAATAGACTGGTCCATTTTCTCCTTTAAGATTCATTCTTCAATGGAGACTCTTCCATTCCTGACCACCATTATATTTTCCACGTAACAGACTGTTTCCGTCGTTTATCCCCATCACAAAGGTTTCGCTGCTTTTTTACATACCGTAATTGAACGAGAAAAGTTTTCAGTAACATAGAAAGAAGTGCTTAAAACATGAATTAAGGGATATTTAAAACATTTTCAGGTTTAGAACACAATCAAGGGGTTATCATAGCATGAAAATTGGAAATTTTGTCCTATGCCAGGAATTCAGACATTGATGGGATCAGAAGTGTAAAAGTGAAAAATTTAACTTCGGGATTTTCAAGTAAGCTGTAACGTCACCAGATTCACAGCTCTTTTCAGCACCATTTATTAGAAGGGGTGGCTTGCGACCCCCTTGGGCGCACATCTGATCAAAAGCCTAGACCTCATGGATAGTTCAAGTGTGGAAATAAGAGATCGGAACCGACCCTTGGAGAAAGAGGTTATGCAAAAACCACTCTGTGCTGTGTTTTCCTTTTCGGAGAGCGACTCCGGTGTGGGCAGTTCGTGCTGCATAGGTAATAATTGGAGGCAATCCAATAACTTGAGAGTTAAATCTCTCGGGTTAAGACCGAAATGTGGTCTTGGAAGTATATGTATAAAAGTATATGTAATTTGTATAATAATTGTGCTCATTGTACAGACTGTAAGATTTAAATTTTTCTCGCTTATTTAATTGACGGAAAACGTTACAATGCAAAATAATTACAATATGCGTTCAAAAATTCTTTGTTAATGCTATTTTCTCCGCTATTGAAACAAATCTCAGTTATGAACTGCTTTCTCGAACTTTCAGTCAGAAATCTGTAAACAAACAACCTGTACAGACTGTTTGCTCATACTTAATAGTGGCAAAGGTCATTAGAATATGTCTTTAGCGAGAATCACTGAATCTCTAATTGGCTGTTCAAGATAACATCAAAGCCGATAAGCAAAGTGATTGTTTTCTTCATTTAGTTCTTTTGGTTCAAATCATCAAACTAAAATATTGGTAAATAATAAAGCAACTAAGGTCAAATTTAATGCTTTTATCTCTATAAATATAACCATAGTGGAAGAAAAGACACGAAAATTATCTTTAATAGTACTTGTTCAGTTAAATTGCAAGTAATTTTCACCGAGTGTCAGAATCTCGCCGTTTATTTGCCGCAGTCAATGGAGTCAACAGTCCATGCATGATAACGAACATCTACTAAAGCAATGGCTTCCTTGAAAGCTGAAGGATTGCATAAAATACTACTTGTACTTTTACAATGACAGGTATTACTTTTTTATAGTTTTAATCTGATTTATTCACTACACCCTTACTTTGTTTTGCTAAATTCACTACAAGAACTTATAGATCTATATACCTATCTGTTTCTTCAACCAGCTTAGTTACAAATATTTCCATGGATAAACGCGAATAATAATTTCGTTGACTTGCTTAAATATTCTAGATTCCCACTCGGTTTATCTTGAAGCTAAAAATGAATATTGCTCGAAAGTAAAATTTCCACCCTGAAAAATGGTTCCGCAGTCCGAACCACTACCACTCCTTACCACGCTTTAAAATTTTCAAAATAGCAAAAAAAAAAGCACGTGCTCCACACTTTTCCATCTGCTTTAAATAATAAATTCAATAAAACGTTTCCTGCAGAAAACAAAGTTCGCCAAGATCAACAGAGGCCAAAAAATCGACGCCGAAATCAGGCGCTCAATAAAAAACCGCTGCCGTAAACTAAACAGAGTGTAAGAAAACTGCTGCGTAAACACTAAAAGCTGGAAGAACAGCTATTAGACGAAAGAAAAATGTTGATAAAATGGTGAAGATTTAGAGGGGAAAAAAAAGGAGAATGAAGAGGTGTACGGGCCAGAAATAATCGGATCATAGCGTTTCGTGTATAAAAAACAGGTTACGTTGGAGGGACTTATTTATGTTTTTTTTTGTTGTGTGTGTGTGTGTGTTAAACTTGGGTACTAAGCATTCTTGGTTCAGTAGAAATTATTTGTTCACTGACAACCACTGGAAGTCCCAGCATCTTTGATTGCGGTTTATCATTCTACAGATCATAAAGTAATATTTAATAGAAACTACAGATGTTACTAGCGATTTGACGCTAACTGCGATTTGATTAACTGTGATTTGACCTACGTCAGCTGGATTCTGATTAAAATTTAAATCTCAACAGATAAACACGCTGATTTCTCGTTTATTTCCTACCGGACTAAGTAAACACAACCTAATCCATTCCTTCAATTTTGCTTGTGTACATTATCTTTGCATCTAAAACGCGATGGGTTCACATGGTGCAAATGTCAATACATTTTATCTTCAATAAAATAGTTAAAGTTATGGATTCCCAAATACTGCTGTTCGTGTTCAAATTATTTTTATTGAAGCTGAAATCAGTCACGATTACATGTCTAAACATCAAATTTTCTTTCAGATCAAAATGAATGCCCAAAAATTAGGCTCCCTTCAAGAACCATCGAGTTTAATTTATTAAGCTTATGAAATTTGTATTACATTATAAAAATTATCCATTGTCGATACCAGATGTTTGGTATAGTGAAAAATGGAAAAAAAAAGTCTCGATTAGCATTTAAATCCGGTTAACGTGCTCATACATAGATCTTCAAGAAACAGGACCTTCTTATCGGCTGGATTTAAGTAGCCCGCTAACCATAAAAACTTGTATGGTAGAATGCATATTTAAATAAAAAAAATTACTGTTACACATAAATGATTCATCTAAACATAAGGGTCATTTCATCATGAGGTGTGAAGAGCATCGGTATAATTGTTATGTAAATCGATGTCTAAACATTCGAATTATGCCAGTTACCTCCAATATATGGATTCAATCGAATCTAGTATGTATGAGAGAATGGAAACTAAGCAAGTGGTTCGGTTACCACTCTTTTCAAAAATCATGCCTCAAAACACATCTCTTGGTTTTTCAACCAAGTATTTTCAACCAAAATTTTCAACCAAATATTTTTCCGAAATGTTTAATGGAACTAATGTATAGAATTCAAGGGCTAAATTGTAGATTAAGAAGTTAACAAATAATCTTCATAGCGTCTTAGTTACGGTTATGTGCTTGGGATTATCGTTAAAATGTATCCCCATATTCATTACCTAGGACAATAATTTTTTTTAAATGTATCTATAGTCTGCACAGTAATCTTTATTTAGACCTAATACCAGACAATGGAGGCCCTCGCACAACATCAAAAGTGCATGTGAAAGTCATCCATCTTTCTTTATAGCAAACTAGCTGAATACCCGTACTCCGCTACGGAGTACATTCAAATTAAATACAACGGTCAATGTAAGCAATTAATGACAATATATATATATATATATATATATATATAATAAATACAATGGTCAATGTATGCAATTAATGTAAGAAAAAAATATATTTATAAAATAATCGTAATGGATATTTGTATGGACAAAATAATGTAGAAGAAAATATTCAAATTAAATACAACGGTCAATGTATGCAACTAATTTGTATGTTTAATTTCCATAAAACATTCTAATTTGAATTAAATTATTAAACTTCCATCTCAATTTGTCTAGTGGTTAAATTTTATCTTTCACCGTATTTCAATATTTTTTTGTCAATTTATTTCATTGTTATGCACGTGATGCAAAATTAATTTAAAGTATCACAAAAAGAAATCTCGTGATCAGCATTTAATAAATTAAATTCTAAAAATTAATCCTTAAAAATTCACAAAAAATAAAAAAATGGAGGTAAAGATTCGAAAACGTTTTCATTTTAAAGGAATTTTTATGATCTTTCTCGCGATATAAACTTTAAAACCCTCAGATTATTATTTTAAATGCAAACTTAAAAAAGTTACAAAAACAGCTTAAAAATTTAATTTTAAAAAATCTAAGAAGAATTTTTCAAAAATCTTTCTTAGTGCACCCCTACAGTATGAAGAGAATCGACATACAAAAATTTCGAATCGACATATATCAATTTCTTGGCCACACCTCTGAGTTTTCTTGTTAAAATTGTATTATAGGCATTATTCATCTTCTGTTCATCAACAAAATGATGAATTTACTCTAACTAGAGAAAAATAAATTCTGACAAAATTTTTCTTCGCAAAAACCCCAGAAAGCCTGATGCTGTGAACCGATTTGTTTGAATGCATGTCCAACTACACTCACAGGTACAACCATTTCTATTATTCTTCGTTCTGCTACGGGGTCCCGGGTTGCCCAAATTGGTCGGCAGATCTGTACTGTCCGTCCGGCTTCCAGTCTCATACTAATCATGAACCGAACAGGGGGAATAAACCTTCGGTTGAGTTTGCAGGAATTTCTGGTCTTAGGTTCACCAAGCTTATGGACTAACCGGGAAGCATATTATTGTGAAATTCCGTTCTGCTACTAGTTGATGGGCAAAGACGTTTTACTTCAAAAGCCTTGTGGAAAAGTGCCTCTCGAAACTGATAGAAATAGATAGACCACTTGATAGTGAAATTCTTGAGGGGTTATAAATCTCCCCAAAATTATATGTACTGAGGAAGTTTAAAAGTTGCTTCATTTCATAAAAATATATCTTTGTAATACCGTTAATAAACAATTCGTATTTTCCTAATATAAAACCAAATTCCTTATAATTTGTAGATTATTTCTTCTTTTAGGTCAGACATTTTAGCGATTAGATACCTACCATTGTGCCAATGACTAAATTTCTATATCTGGCACATTATCTTTTAATCTAAAACCAGAAGCAACTACTTAAATGTACAGAATGTGTTTGTACAGTTGTGAGGTATTGAATCAGAATTAATCCCCCCGGTTTAAATAAATCGCCGTTTGAAGAAGGACAAGCGACTTATACAAATGAGCACTGCTTTTCTACTAGACGAGAATCCCCGTGGGTAGCGTACACTGCGAGGTAGAGTGGGTAGAGTGTCACTGCGACAGTACACGCTTGACAGTGAGAGAAACACTACGAGGCGAGGTAGGACTGAGGGGAGCGGCGAACTTAAAACAATCCGAGTGAAGATCGCTTTCCGTTCAGCAGCCGGACATTATCAAGTTTACTGAAGGCCTTTTGAAGTTAGCTATCGTTCCAACTACACTAAATGTTCGAGACATCCGAAAAACATTTCTAATGCCAAAAAATACACCAACACTAACAATTCCAAAAGTAACACCAACACACACTTTAGTAATCACAATGATAAAACCGACACCTTCATTCCTGCCCCTATCCCTAGCACCTCTGCTTGGAATAAAAATATCCTCCCTACTAACAACAGCAACTCTGCGGTTTCTGGCGAAACCAACAAAGACACTAATACAGACATTCAAACTAACACCCCTAGTGCGTCGGAACTAGTTTATGCTAGGACCGCGCCTAGGAAGAAAATCGACATTCAAAAACCCATTTCCAAATATAATGTTCTACCTAACCCTTCTTCTGAATTCCACATCACTAACAACAATGGCCTCTCCGACTTCACGGAAATTATTAAGTACATTAAGGAGTTTTCCCAAACCTTTTCCATCCCTGATATTCTTCAGCTTCTTAGTAAAGTCGCTGCTGCTCTCAGAAAACCCGGCGATAGCGTAGCCAAGATGCTTAACGCACTCACTATTATCTGTGACTACTTCTCCCCCGAACCGGGTTCGAACCCCGAGTTTTTTACTTATTTTCTCTCTTCTAACTTAACTTTTATTTTAATTTTATTTTTCGTTAAACTTAATGTTTAACTTATTTTATTTTTCCCCATCCCTCCTGTATTAAAGTAAGCTGTCTAGAGCTATTTTCTTGAGCATTAAATACAACTCGATTTTCGAGTGTCACTGCGACAGTTACCTTGAAATGTCTACCGTGCTGACCGGAGATAAAGTCCAATCGGACCAGGGAACTCCAGTTTATACCCCCAATTAGCCAGCGACCTTGTGATAAAGTGAAGACAGAAAGGTTAGTGTGACGTATGTACAAGCAGTGGCGGGGCTGAACTCTGGTAGGGTTTCAGTAATATAACTATTGGGATTACCACACGCAATAAATAATTCCTCGTTGCCTGTTAGCAATTTAGTACGGTATTTATGTAGTCTAATTGTGTAGTAATAAATAGTTTAGTGTAGAAAACCATGTCGGATCAAGTTAATGGTGAGTTTATTGTTTAGAATATATATTACCTTAAGGGTAAAGGAAACAGTGGACTTCACACATTTTATTTATATATTTTATTAACTCGCTTTCTTGCTTATTTGTGTGTTTGTGTGCGTGTTTGTCCAGTTCAAATCTTGCAATCGATTTTTAACTAACTTTCCAACTAGCTAGACATTTCAAACTTTTAGAATAGCTCAGAACACGATGACAATGCATTCTTTTGATATTTTTAGCCCTCTTTAAGCAGAATTGAATTCTATTTCAGTTAATTTTGTTTTGTAGAATGATGCAGCCATCTATCGATCGGGACGGGAACGAAAAGTTAAACGCAAGTTAACTTTCAATTAACTTCATTTTCTTTCAAGTTGATGAGAAAATTCATCAAAAATTTTTTTAAAAAGTATTTATTAATACATAGAATTGTCAAGTTTATATGATTCAACAGAAAGTTGAATCATATAAACTTGACAATTCATGGTATATAAAAAGTTCTTTTTGTCTTGTAATTATTTTTACACTGTGTTTAAAGTGATATCGATTTCATAATAAGTCATGAATTATTTTGTATCAATATAGCCACATTTAAGCGACTCCTGTCTAAACTACTCTACTGAAATTTTTTAAATGTAAGAAATTTACGCGCTCTTTATCTAATCACAAATTTTCCGTTCCCTAAATTAAACGCTTTAAAGCCGACAAAAAAATAAAAACAAAAAAAGACTTTAAAACAGACTTGTCTTTTCATTCCTGGCCTGGAAAAAAACGCTGTTCTCATCGTTTAACGTAAACTGTAACAAGTCCACTGAATCGGCCCCTTAAACGAAACGAGCAAAAATCAACAAAGGCTCTAACACATCAAAGAAGAAATCAAAATCACTCCTTCTATAAAACCTCCAAAGCAAACTGAGTAAATTGCAAGAAAACTGCTGTGAAAACGCTAAAGACAGGCAAATATCTCCCATTACAAAAAAAGTCTAAGGAGATAAAGTTTTAAGACCTAGGAGAAAGAAATCCGATTTCGATGTGATAGTAATCATCGACCCAGAATATTTTGGGTGATCAAAGCGTATGTTCCAATTAACGCCATTTCTTGGAAAACAGATGTGGGGTTAGGCGAGAAAAGTATCGGTTCGGAGGGTTAATTAAGCATAAAAAAGGTACAGAATATTTACTTTGATGTGAAAATCCACTTTCTCCGATTCGATGAACACACATTACGGAAACATTCCACGAGAGAGATTCTAAATATAAATTAGATATCTCTGTAAGGTATGTGGGTATAGCATCAGTTCGTTTATAACGAACGAAACATCTCATTGATTTGTGCGAGGGAATTTCAGGATAGAACCACGGTGAAAGCAGCGAGCAATTTGAAGTGTAGTACTATAATATATATATATATATATATATATATATATATATATTATGATGTCGTGAAATAATCATATATTTTATATAGTGTGTTTGTGTGTGGTTTTGCCTGTGAACTTTTTCAGAAGCGCTCTCGGCAGGGAGAAAATAAAGACCAGCAGTCCAATCTTTGCTAATTGGATCCCCATGGCCGGGGAAGACGTGTGACAATTGGAACCGAGGCTGACCAGGTGTTGCCGTAGGCCCTAATTACGGACTTCTTCGCCGATGAAAACACCGATCATGGAAACGGCGGATCCGGAAATCGGAGATATTAAAAGAATCGAGAATTTTCCAGAGATTTCGAGAAAAGAAGAAAGGGTAGAAAAAGGCGGTTCCTCGAAAGAGAGAGGGAGCATAAAGACCCCTCCATAAAGCCTTGCATAAAGACCTTATCCGACTGTTGAACGAGCTGCTGCTCTTTGAGGCAGAGAGCTGTGGCGTAACTATGGCTTTTTGCTAGCCACTGCATAACGATGTAACCTTTAAGATTTGTACGTATTTTTAATATAAGTAGGAGGTCTTAATAAAGACTTGCATATATAGTTTAAATTAAGTCTCTACCTTCGTGATTAAGAAATGAATAATTCATCGAGAATTCTGGCTTCTGTGGGCCACGTCACCACAATATTTATATATATATATATATATATATATATATATATATATATATATATATATATATATATATATATATATATATATATATAAAGAGAGAGAGAGAGAGAGGGATAAATAGATATGGATACACTGTAAGTATATAAAATTTATTTTAAGGGAAGAATCATATGTTGGGTTTAGAAATTTCCAAAATGATGTGTTCTGAATTTAGTCGACTGCGTTTTTATTTACTAATCTTTGTCTAGATTTCTTTATACAACATCACATTAAATCTTTTTTCTGGTATAAAAGTCGAATCTACACTAATAATCTGTGTCACATTCGTTTAAAAAAAACCCATTTTCCCCAGGAGAGAACAAGTGGAGCGAAGCCTCTATGAAATATTTTTTTTTCTGTTGCCACTATAACGTTAACTTCTCGAGCCTTAAAACTTCCTTGAACATACATTTGCCAATTTGCCAATAAAAGTAATCGAACTAATACATGAATCGATCTCAAAATATTGCGCTTGATTATGTAGTTCCCACAACACGAAAATGCCATTCTCTCCCTTTGAATGGACCTAAAACGAGAAATTACTGCAAATGTTTGGGGAAAAATTGCGTAATGTTTACTCACTTCGAAGCCGTCGTAGGTCCATGATCCAAATTTCATTAGGCATGACTGCTCGTCGAAGGGAAAATACTCTACATCTATCTCGCAGGTGCTCTTGTACAGGGCCGGGGGCTTCCAAACTATCTCGCCCGTGTAGTAGACCGTGGCCTTTGTCATGAGGGTCACTTCGTAGTTGCCATCCGCACTGGAAGATAAATGATGCGTATGTAATAAAAATGTAGTCAACTGAATACAGGATATATATATATATATATATATATAGAGAGAGAGAGAGAGGGGAGTATCTTCTTTGATGTAAATGTCTTTAAATACGCAGTAATTGAAATAATTCAATGCAGTATAACGTAACTTTTTAACTCGAATCGGTATCATAGGCATTTTAATGTGTATTTAATAGCAATGGACGTTTATAGTATTGGATGCACACGATATCCTTACTCATTAGACATTTTATAATAACAGCAGAAACATATCGGAAACTACAGACTTCAAGAAAATGACCGTAATGCGTTCAACCAACCAATCTTCAGTTTAAGATATATTCCAGAAATTACCTTGAACTTTCAGATGAATTAGAGCGTCAAATGTGGCTCATAATTTTGAATCCCTATAGTTCTAAAAGAGAAACGAATGCACATGTCTGATTTTTTTTTTTTTTTGTATAACAATACGAGAGAAAAGAAATGTCTTCATTAACTCAAAAAAAATATCACACGTGTGCATATGTTTCTCTATTAGAATTATAGGCATTCAAAATTATAAGCCACATTTGGCGCTCTAATTCATCTGAAAGTTGAAGGTAATTGCTGTAAAATACAGTAAACTGAAGGTTGGTTGGCTGAAAGCGCCACGCACGTTTTTTTTCTTCTTCTCTTTTGGATGCAGGAGGGCTAATTAGAGCGAGTACTACTGCTTAAAGCCTATTTCGAAAGGCTACAATCATCCATGCCAACAGCAAGACTTGAACCCACACACTCTGGCATCGGATTGCAGCGCCCAAGCCATTGGACCCGTAAACTGAAGGAGTTGCAACGGATATACCTGGAAAATTTAAGGCTTTCTTTATATGAAAGTGGGAAATAGGGGCTTTGATTTTGTATCAGAGAAAAAAAAACTAATGAAGTTAACTAAATCAACGTCCTTATTCTTTAGTAAATTTAGATGTTCCGGGTCAATTGTTTTTGAAATGATACACTACTAGACAGTTGAAAGGGCAAGCGTTGGTAGAATGGCTAAGGTGCTGGCATTTTGTCCAGAGCGTATGGGTTCAAGTCCCATTGTTTGCATGGATATTTAATAGCAGTTCAGAATTGGCTTTAGACTATAGGTCATGTCTAATTAGTCTTTGTGTAGCACAAGTTGTCCGTAACATGCTAAGCCAAACATCGGCAGTTTAAAATATACGTAATATGAATACTTAAATAAATGAATAGATACATGCATAAAAAGATACCCACTCACTCACACACACACACACACACACACACATATATATATATACAGTTTATAGTTTTACCGCGGTGCATCAACAAGAAGTTTGAACAAATTGTGGAAACATTAATACTCATTAAGAACTAAAGTAACATTTAGACAGAATCATAGGATGTTGTTTTAAATATACAAAACTAAATTTAACGTCGCGGCTAGTTGAATTTAAATAATTACACGGTCAGGATAATATTAATCAAAAATGAAGAAGATGATGTCAATGCACAAGCCTTGTTGCTCTTCTTGTTTTCGAAATATGGATGCTAAGGATTTTTGAACGGGCTCGTAAATATTAAATGAAAAATTGCTGTCAAGAACTATATATTTCTAGTCACTAAAGAGATAAATTTGCTGCAACTAAAACTGATATCAAAATATTGTTGTATAAAATTTGAAATTACCCTCAGTCTATCACTTCGATACTTCTAATACTTCGATGTAAATATTGGGAAAAAAACTTCATTTTATTAGTTATTAATTCCTATATTCGCCGAAACCATGTGATCTATCTTATATTATTTTATAATGCTTGAAATGAAGATAATGTTTTCATTTAACAAAACTAGAATTAACCATTAAAATAAATTGCATGAAACAGGAAAATTTACGAATATTCTTTTAACAGTATTCTAGAAATTTTCTTGCATATTTTATAATTTGATATCATTTATGCATTTGACACACTGATAATGTCTGTTATACATTTTAATATTAAAATACGTTTCAGTCAACAAGATCGAGAATTAAATCCAGTATGCTTTCTTTTAATATCACTCGTTTAATTTAACAGATTAATGCAGTCCTCGTTTTTTATTATAAAAAAATACATTTTTTGGGACAACGAATTTAAACTCTTGCTGGCTTGAAACAGTTAATTTAAGAAGAGCATTAAGAAAAGATTACTTTATCAGCATAAGTTATTTATCATGGTTTCAAAATAAAGAGAACAAAAATTAAAATTTTCACGGATATCCTAATAATTTAAATGAAAATTGACTTTGAGAGATTTTAATAAACCACCGGCTAAGGTTAGTTGAAAAGCAAAATGGAATTTCTGATATGTTTTAATATGCAAAGAATAAACGTTTAAAAATAAATAATATTAAAATTGTATGAATTCTTCCGGGATTTGTTTGCATTTTTACAGAGATACGGAATAACTACTTACTATATGAAAATTTCGATTTTTTTTTCCTAAAGAGGGTCTTCTCCGTAAAGTTTCTAAACTGATTTGGCTTATCGTTATATTTCTGTTGTACAACGCACTTCAAGTCAACATAAATTCGAAAAAATGCAAAAAATACTAAACTTTAAGAAAAAAAGGCAACATTTACCAAAATTTCAGAGGAAAAAATTTAAATTCAAATGAAAACGAATTATTTTTATTTCTCGTAAAGGTGAAGGATATATATATATATATATATATGTGTGTGTGTGTGTGTGTGTGTGTGTAAAGAATATTTTAGAAAAAGAATAATAATTAAACAATTTAAAGGGGGCTTAAAAGCAAAATTAATTTCTAACGTTGAATATCATTATTTGTCGTATTTCGAAACGCACAGTGAAATATGAATTCCCGTTTTGAGAAGAACCATAGGGAGAATCTAAATTTAGTATCAAATTCTGTCCCGCCCATGCCTCATCTTCGGTGCAAGCGTTTCGAGAGCATGCGCAGTGATATTGGGAGCTTTTGAGACAATAGGCAGGCAGCAGACCGAGGGGATTTAATCGATGGCAGCAGACGCACGATAGTTGGGCTCCGCGGGTTTTGTAAAATGGAGAGCGCTAAGATATGCGCTACTTGGATCAGTGGTTGCCAGTTGATAAAGAACTAGAAATGATTAACTTGGACTAATGCGTGCTTCCTGAGTTCAGACTGCCTTCCACTACGCTACAAAGACCTAACAGTGTAACAATGACTGCAACATCATTTAATATAACCGGCGTGAAACGAGGCATGTCATATATATATATATATATATATATATATATATACCGGGTGGCCATAATTAAACTGACAGTGCTCACAGTGTTCTGTAGCGCGATCTATTTGCGAGAATGACGCCACATTTTGTAGGAAGATTAAACAAGACGGGGGACGAAGGATTCCGCGAAAAAATAAATTAGTTCCAAAAGTCACAGCTAGGGGAATATTTGGCGCTGTGTAATAGAAAATAGAGTGTTTGGCGCTGTGTAATAGAAAATAGGGAATTTCTGTGACTGCATGTGGTGATTTGTCATCCCAAATTCGGCAGTTCTGGGTATTCACAGTTCCATGCAGGTAAAAGTGGGCCTCGTCTCCCCATAAGATTTTCCACGGCCAAGCATCATCCACCTCCATTCTGGCAAGAAAGGTGAGAGCAAAAGTCAATCGCTTATCATGGTCGGGGTACAGTAACTCCTGTACACGGCTGATCTTGTACGGATAGAAGTTGATAATCTTTCGTAAGATTTTCCATACCGTACTGTAAGGCATATCCATATTCCGAGCTAATCCACGAGCACTAGAGGTGGCAGCAATATTGTCTGGTCCTCTGTCGACAATGGCAACTGCTTCGATTGTATCCTGTGGTACAGGTTTTCGTCCTCTGCCTGACTGAACCTTCAGAGAACCTGTTTTCTCAAACGTCGCAACCATTGCTTTTAGCCCATTAACTGACACAGGACCGTTACCTTTACGCATTTTTTTGTGCGTTCTAAAAGCACGAAGAGCGGCTGACGCGTTGCACTGGTTGAGGTAAAAGAATTTGACCAGTAACGCACGCTCGACTAAAGAAGGAGACATTGCACATAACCCTTCAATCCGATTGATTCGAAACGTAACACATTGACTTTTAAAACCCAAGCAGCTGGCACTGTGCCAATGGATGTAACGTGAAATTTGAATAAAAAACTTCTTCTGCTGCTCAGTGTACGTGATATTGCAGATCACGAGACTTTATCGGTGTTTATGTAGATTTTACACTTTTTTAAAAGTGTTGCCATATTGCACTTGAACTAAATAAGAAAATGTGCATAATAAAAGGTAATTTTATTGCGTATTAACTTGCATTTGTTAGCACTCTATTTTCTATTACACAGCGCCAAATATTCCCCTAGCGGTGACTTTTGGAACTAATTTATTTTTTCGCGGAATCCTTCGTCCCCCGTCTTGTTTAATCTTCCTACAAAATGTGGCGTCATTCTCGCAAATAGATCGCGCTACAGAACACTGTGAGCACTGTCAGTTTAATTATGGCCACCCGGTATATATATATATATATATATATATATATATATATATATATATATATATATATATATATATATATATATATATATATATGCAGTCCCTTTCCATTGCATAATTTTATTTTAAAGCTGTTCTCCCTTTTAACGAAATACGAAATTGTATATCACCCCTCCGTTTCATTTTCTTTGAAATTTCTCATTGATGACTACGTGGACTAAATTTATTTCCATCTTGATGTAATTGCATAACTTCCTCTTGTTACACTAGTATAGCATGTCTTCGAACTTCCTGTTTTCAGAATATGTCGATATAAAGAGCATTAAAAATAACTTACAAATTTTCCTGGAACTTCCCGCACAAAATACAGCTTGAAAATATTTTACCTAGCATCTTGTCCAAGTTTGATCTCAAGAAATCTCTGTTTAGAGAGAAGTACGACATGAGAAATAACTTTCCCGCGAAAAAACAAGTAGACTGAATTTTTTTTTATTTTGTTGCTGTAAATTTTGCTTTGCTTAGGGAATGTCTGCCGATATTTTAAAACTGTTTTATGTGCAAACCATGAATAAATTTATTTGAGTTTATGCATCAATTTTAAAGATTTTTTTAAAAAAATAGGGGTTTCAACACTAATTTTGCCTTGAAGCACTTTCCCAATTTTCCCTAAACTGAAGAACCTTTATCCGCGTTATTCCACATCAAACTAATTTTAATACAAAATTGAATGCATCAACGTTTGTTTATGAAAATTGAATTTATTCGTATAAAAAACACATAAAATAGTAAAAAACAACTCTTTTTTAATTAATTTAATCTCTGATTACAATATCTAAGTACAAAACTTCTAAATAAAATGTAAATCTCTGTGTTTTCATTTTACTTATCAATTCTCTAAAATATAAAATCAGATTTTCCTGTTTATATCTGACAAATCCTCTTTTGAGAAAATTTTTCAAAATATAAACACCAGTAAATAGCTTTCCGACCTAATAGCTTTGAAGACCCAATACTCCGCTACCCTGATTTTCATACAAAATTCATTAAACAAAAAGTGTTTCAAATGCAAATCTTATTCATATAAAGTCCCATAAATCTTGAAGCTATAAGATAAAAAGCAACTCTGCTATAAATTTGTAGTATCAGAGAAAATATCTAACAGAAAAGAAGATTAATGTGTAGCATGTTGTTATTGTTTAGATCCCCTTATCCTTTGAGAAGTTGACTCTTCATTAGACAGTTAAAATCTCCTATCTGGGGCAGTCTGTAGCAATCTGTTCAATATGTGGTGATACTTAATTTCTGGGCTAAAATAATTTGGAATGCGAGAGTCGAGATGATATGTTGATAGAAAAAGAAAGACATCTCAAATAACCCGTCTTAATAAATTCAATTTGCCGCAGAATGATCTACCTCATTTCAAAGGGTAGTAAAAAACAAACGAAACCATTTACAGAAAAAAGCTTTATATTTTCGAAAAGAACTTGCAATCTAGTTTTTACCACTAAGCTTTGAAAGTGAGAGTCAATATGATACGTTGATAGAAAAAGAAAGATATCTGAAATAACCCGTCTTAATAAATATAGGGTGCCGCAGAATGAACTACCTCATTTCAAAGGGTAATATAAAGCAAACAAAACCATTTACAGAAAAAGCTCTACATTTCCGAAAAGTACTTGCAATCTAGTTTTTTTGCACTAAATTTTGGCAGTGAGATTCAAGATGATATGCTGATAGATAGAGAAAGATATCTCAAATAACACGTTTTAATAAATTCAAGGTTCCACAGAATAAACTACCTCATTTCAAAGGGTAATATAAAACAAACAAAACCATTTACATGAAAAGCTCTACATTTCCGAAAAGTGCTTGCAATCCAGTTTTTTTCCACTAAGTTTTGAAAGTGAGAGTTAAGATGATACGTTGATAGAAAGAGAAAGATGTCTCAAATAACCCGTCTTAATAAATACAAGATTCCGCAGAATGAACTACCTCATTTCAAAGGGTAATATAAAACAAACAAAACCATTTACAGAAAAAGCTCTACATTTCTGAAAAATACTTGCAATCTAGTCTTCTTTTTCCACTAAGTTTTGAACATCACTCAGGTGGCAACCGTTATTTGAGATACACTGCCAAAGCCGTTCTCAAAAGTTTTCCTAATCATTCTGTTGATCTCTTGGGCAATGGCGGCAAATTACACACGAAAAGCAGACTCTCGAACTTGTTGCACATTTTCAGGGGTTCTAATGCTCCGAGGACGGCCACTTGGTTTCCTTGGTAAAGCAGACTTACCTACTCTAACGTTTGAAACCCATCGCAAGATTGTTTTCATATTAGGAACGGCATTAGTCGCATAGAGACCGAAGCGTGTCCTGTGTCGTTGTTACAGAATCGTCGTTTTTGAAGAACATCCTCGATAACAAAACCGTGATGTTCACCGGATCAAACTATGGTGTCTACTAACAACTAAAAAATCCGACCGAATTTTGGCCACTTCCCGCACCGCTCTACCCCCACCATTACCAGCAATTCCCTTACCAGTGATCATCAGAAATGTCGGAATCCAGTCTGCCCCACACTGTACCTATGTTTGACAAGTACATTGCAAAAGAATATTGCAACATTAACTCCTTCAAACTTAGCTTTCAACTGAGTATCTCAGTTTTTTGGATTTTTTTAACCTTATTTGCTTTTCTTTACTAGACTATAGTTAACCCTATGTGTACGCCGTTTGCACAGTACAAACGCCTAAATCTAGTCCTTTTTCTTCCACTTGCATTCAATGTATTCTCGTTAAATGAAAAGAAAATTGGTTAGTACTGTCATCTCTTATCAGTTTAAAGAAGTAAAAACATTTCTCAACCTTTAATTAGAAACTTTTCAAGATTCTTTAAGTTGCTGCCCCTGAAAGGGTTAAAGGATGATATGCAACTTCCGTTAGATAGCATCCTTTGAATCTTGTCTAGACTTTCAAAGACAGATCCTAAGAATTTGAAATTTCTGAAGAACTTTTTTTGCACAGTTATAGTATATTAAATATTATGTAAAGTCATACTATCTCACGAAACTCCAGATGTTTGTAACGGAACTTTGGGGATTCATGGAATACACTTTGAAAGTTAGATTTGAAATTTGATTACTCACTTCGGGTTTGTGAGTAACCTAAGCTTTACTATTGGCACAGATATCCATATATACATATATACTTCTCGCAGTTTATTCCGAAACATGAGATAAACTGATTTTTTGCGTAACTTACCTAACATTTTTGGGGGAATATACGATCCAATATTTATTTGACATGCTCGCATTTAGTTCCATCATATAATTTTAAGAGACTACTTTACAACTATCGAAATCCAATAATGTTCACTTTTCTCGATACTGCTCTTGGACCATACATAATTTTGCCAAGGATAGAGAAGTTTCGAACAGTTCCATCAAACGAAATGAGGGGGGAAATATTTTGTTGTGAGTAATACATTTCAAAATTCGAACTCTCTCAATTTTTTTTCGTTAATTTAGTTCGGGAGGAGGTATTGAAGGAAAGGGACCTTAAAAACTGAAAAGGAAATCCATTTATAAAAATCCATTTTTAAACTTGAAATGATATGAAAGACTTATAGAAAATTGACTGCAGTATTTTGTGTTGTAAAATGGTAACGTGGATATGTATTATTTTTTCCTTTACGCTTGGGAGGGGTGAGAACTTACTGTTTAAAGCAGAGGTCACTCCAGCAGGAGAAATAATTCACGTTATATTTCATTCATATATAGGTCACATATCTACACGTTAATTTTGACTTTATTAAATCTTTTTGAACTTTAACATGTAGTAAAAGTTACATAACTGCACCAGACTTCAATAATTAATGCTATATTGTCACAGATTGCAATAAATAATGGTATATTGTAAAACTCTTTTTCAATGTTTTTTTTTCTGCGGAACAAATATTGATAATGTATAATACTGAATACCGAAAATAGGCATATTCAGGGTGTCTTAAGAAACCGTGACACATTTTGAAAATTTATTAAAAAAAATTATACAAGGTAGGAACTGGAAATTCACAGATGTGTTACCACAAATAGTATAGATTTTTCTGTGTCAAACAAAGGTTCAACCGAGGACACTAGTTGTTCCATGAAAGCTAAAGTTGTAAAAAGGGCTACTTCATTAGAGAAAGCAATATGTGTTGGATGATATTTCGATACCAAATGTATTACGCGAGTAAACCACCACAACGTCAGAATTTGAGGATCTGAAAACCCGCATCATGTCATTTAACATATCAGAGTCAGTCTTAAAGTGAAAGTGTGGTGCAGATTAATGACAGACCGTGTGATTGCTTCATTCTTCTTCCACGAACAAACTGTTACAAAAGAAATTTACTTAGACATAATTCAGATTTTTGCTGTCCCGCAAAATTCTTATTTACATCCCAAAATCATTTAGCAACAAGACGGTGCACCGCCTCATTGGGATATGACTGTACGAGATTTTTTAAATGAGGAATTTATAAACAGGTGGATTGAACGAGAGGGACCCATATAACGGACGCCTCGATCTCCAGATATTACACCTCTTGACTGTTTTATTTGAGGATTTGTCAAAGACAAAGTTTATTCAACAAAAGTGGATAACCTTAAAGAACTCAAAAAACGCATAACTGCTGCAATTTCATGTGTTACGGAATCCGTTTTGGAACGCACATGGGCTGAAATGGATTACCGACTGGATATTCTCCGTGCCACAAAAGGAGCACATATTCGAATTTATTGACTATACTAAATAAACTCTAATATATTAGGTAACACGTATGGAAATTTCTAGTCCTGTAAAGAGTCGGAATGTGAAAACAACAGAAACCTAAATTGTTAAGGGGCCACCCAGCTTGCGTGGACAAGCAAATTTACAGTCCCGACATTTTTATAACGCCAGATTTACGGTACCATAAAAAACGTAGAAATTAAGTTGTCAACGGCCGTATATCTGAGGTCGGAGGTCGAGCAGGTGGGGCCGTCTGATGGGAAGTTTTACCAGACACAATCGGCGCCAGAACTTATGTAATTGCGAAAGGCAAGAGGCAAGAATAACCTATGAGAGCTAATATCATCTGCCCCCTCTATAAACGAGGGAGTGGCGAGCCAATAGGGACCGAGGAAGCGAGAACCAATGAGACGAGGATGGAGAAGAATATTTACAAGATGATGAGACATTTGTAGACAGAGCGCCATTAAAAAAAAGATGATAAAACAGTAAGCTGCCAACGGGCTGAGAAGAGACCCACTGTATACTACACTGCTGGCCACCCAAATTGCAACACCAAGAAAGACAAGAGATATCACA
Source organism: Dolomedes plantarius (assembly GCA_907164885.2). NCBI lineage: Eukaryota > Metazoa > Arthropoda > Arachnida > Araneae > Dolomedidae > Dolomedes > Dolomedes plantarius. The sequence continues at coordinate 103,867,177 of OU015496.1, forward strand.
ACAAAATTTATTTTGTAGATGACATGTTGACCAAGTATCAAATGATTAAATTTATAGACTTCTGTGAAGTGTGGTTCCTGCCAAAATCAGTAGCCAGAGTAGCCGCCATTGTTGGAGATCACCCCTGCCACACGCCTCGGCATAGATTTTGGATGAGTTCTTGGGGTACAGCAGACCAAGCAGCTTCCACACGTTGCCAAAGTTGATCTGCTGTGGCAGTTGGGGATGGAATCTGGGTCAATCATAGAGCAACCATAGACCACATGTTTTCTATCGGCGAAAGATCAGGAGAGCGAGGCGGCCAGGGAAGCAATTCAATCTGGCGATTGACGAAGAACCGTTGGACAATTCGTGCCACGTGTGGTCGCGCATTATCCTGTTGAAATATGGCTGTGGGCAAGCCCTGAAGGTAAGAAAGGACAACTGGCTCCAACACCTCGGAGATGTAGCGCTGGCTGTTTAAAGTACGGCAATGCGTACTAGGGGTGTGAGAGAGTGATATCCAATACCGCCCCATACCATAATACCCGGTGCAGGACCAGTGTGGCGGTGCATAACGCAGCTGTTCAGCATCCTCTCTTCACGGTGTCTCCAGACTCGAATGCGACCATCGTGGTGTTGCAGACAGAAGCGTGACTCGTCAGTAAAGACAATTTCATTCCATTCTGCCGTCCACATCCTTCTGTCATCGCACCATTGGCGGCGGAGACGTCTGTGGTTCTCCGTCAAGGGTAGACAAAGCAATGGACGTCTTGCGGACAGACCACTCTGCTATAAACGGCGTCGAATGGTACGCGCAGACACTGGATGATGCGTTACAGACTGCATGTGCTGTGCTATGGTTCGTGATGTGACTGAGCGATCCGTCACTGCCATGCGCACAATTTGCCTGTCATCACGTGAAGTGGTGCGCTGAGGTGGATGCGATCGAACACGCCGGTCCGTCGTACCCTCCTGCATCCAACTATCACATATCCGCATTACAGTTGTTTGGTTTCGTCCAACACGACTACTGATTTCCCTGAAAGATAATCCACAATCTCGGTAGGCCACTATCCTTCCTCTGTCGAACTCGGATACTTGATCAAAAGATGCTCGCTGTTTTTGACGAGGCATAATTGATCGTTTTTTTGAAAAAACCACAAGAAAAACACAATTGTCGAACTTGAAATCGTCGAAATCTCCAAGCCTTAAATAGCGCTTTGAAGTAGCGCCACAGGAGCGCGTGATGTGCGTCTGCGCTGAAATTCTAATCATTTGCATATCTCACCTCCGCTAATGCATGTTGTAAATTTCATGTTATTTGCATGTTTCCTTCAGGGTGTTGCATTTACAGTGGCCAGCAGTGTATTAGAAGAAAGACGCCGGTCCTACGCAACTACATAATACGTACGGATTGAACAGCGTTAGCTCCGGACGCGAAATAGAATAATCAGCGACGAGAAGTTGCAGAAGTAGCGATTGCCCATAGATGTCTACGTAGTGCCGAGGTGAAGAGACGATACTATCATTAAGCTTAAGCCGATACCAGAAAGATACGCACCGTCGCCTAGCGATTTGGACACCCAGACGACCGCCCATCAGTGCTGATCGACCCGCATATCGGAAGAGAAGGTACCTATGCTGAGCAACATTACTTGAAGGTATAAGCATCAGTGCCTATCGATTCGGACACCCAGACGACCGCCCACCAATGCTGACCGACCCGCATAGAGTAAGAGAAGCTACCTGTGCTGAGCAACATCCGAGGAGTCTTCATAAGTGATCTTCGACATAAAAGGACACAGAACTCTTCGGTCCCAATAGAGTGAACTGGATTAATAGGACGGTGATATACCGCGACGCTACATTGAACAAACCGTATCCGCGAACTCTGTGAACACTGTGTGAACTTGGTGTACTACTGTGGACCAGCGTTATCGGTGAATTCGATGTAGACGGCTGTAACAAATGGGTGAGCATTTTGTATAATATCAATTCACATACCGCCTCTTTACATAATCGCCTCTAACCCGCCAGGGCCGGCGACATCGTATGATTTAAAATAGAGTGATCGGATAAGACTGTATATATATATATATATATATATGTGTAAATTCCTAGCATTACTAATGTTTTAGCGTTATGCTCAGTGTTACAAGTTTGAATGTATATAGATATGTATAAATAAAGTGTATATATGTATATTCAGTATCATTCTTGAGAGTTGTGCCCATCTATTTAATTAATTAATTACCGCCCTATTGGCGAACTTACAACCAGTGTACGAGATACGATTTCAGCCGTAGTTAATAACAACAGATCACGACCCTGTGTTATTACAAGTCCCTACCATGAGTGCTTTTTAATATAGATCTTTAAAATGTGTCCAGGTGTTTTGAGACACCCCGTATAACATGATCAAAATATTAAAGACAGATAAGATGGGTCCCTCTCGTTCAATACGATCGTTCTCTAAATACGTATTTTACCTAATCTAAAATAGAAAATTTTAGATTATGTTTAAAAATACTGAGATTCTTAAGGTACGTTTTGCTTGGAGCGACTATAATGATCGCAAAGCGATAATCGTGGGCCAATCGACGGGACAGTCGTGGGCCAATATCGATTCTAGCAATGATCGCTCCAAACAAAACGATACACTACACAACTATACTAAGCAGTGTTTCGTGATTCTCATTAAGCTACTATCGCTCTGCGATCATCGCAATAGTCTATCCAAGTAAAACGTACATTAAGACCACTTAAAAAGATAAATAATTTTTTATCACCGTCTCTTTTTTATGATTTTAAGTGTCTCTTCAGAAAACCAGAGCTCTTTAATGCTTACTCTACACCAATGGCGACGGAGACGAAAATCATGTATCTTCGTTGTTGCGCATGAGTATTACAAAAAGAAAAAGAAAAAAAATCACTCCCCCAGGTTCGTTTCCGTCTCTGGTCTCTGCGATTTCAAGTTGGAAAAAGTTCAACTTTTGTCTATGCCGCCATGCTCGACAGCCAATCAGAGTAGAAAGAGAAGATTATGCGCATGTGCAAATAAATTGCCGCTTCTCCTCGTCTCCTCGCGGTGTGAAGGCTTTTATGACAGCCACAGAGACAGGTGGAAAATGTGTCTGTCTTTCGTTGCTGTCGCCATTGGTGTGGAGTGAGCATAAGTTTCACCCCTCCAGTGAACAATTCATCGAGGAAGTAACTTGTGTCCATGTATAACACCAGCTAATGGTTGCAATGACAATTTGGCGGAGACTTTATATTGTAATCGGTACAACCCGACCATATGTTGTACGTTAACTTGTAAAAACCATCACTTTTTCAAAAAATATATCTTTGTTTATAACTAAACTCCCATCGTTTCTTTAATATGTGCCATTGAGGGTTAGGGACCCACCAGGAAATAAAGACAAAAGGATTCTGGGATGTATAAATGAAATCGTTACAATCCCGGGCAACCTATCCGACTACACATGGACATCTGATGTCACCTAGCGCCGTGTCATACAGAAGGAAAGAATGCACTGTGCTGAGCAATGGCCGCTAGCATTCTACGATGTCACAGAGTAATGCTCTTTAAGATTGCATTTCCTTTATCCATATCCCTGTTTATTGAACGATTAAATATATGGCTACAGGAAGATATAAAAACAGTTCAATTTCCTTTTATGAAAAAAGAGCGTTAACGAAAGAAAATCACAATTTTCCTTTTTAGTTTTGAATGCCCCTTTAGATCCCCTTTTGCCAGTGAGGTTGTATTTGGTCAAGTCCTTTCTATGTCTATTTTTCCTATCTTGGCCTCCAATAATTTAAACACAAGCATTTACTTTTTTTATACAATAGGTAAAGGAAGTATGATTTGCTGTACCATTGATAGAAATATGCATTACGTGGAAGGCTTTCATCTATCTTTCTTTTTTGTAAATCGGTATTTAAAATGAATCTAAAATGATATCTTTCATAAATGTAAAGCCAACAACTTGATGTATGATCTAATGTATGATATATGATCTAAAATAATGTTAATTGGCTCCTTTTGTTTTTATTCTGTTTATAATCCCTCATAGTTCTAACTATCAACTTATATATATATATAGATATCATCTCATGCTCTGTTCCTGGTGGCAGGAGATTCATTTAGGTAGAAAGTATACAAGATTACTGAAGGCAGTCATGTTAAACTTTAAGTGTTCATAAGATTCTCATGGTAATTAATAATTCTACAATTTATTTATAGAATCTATATATGGTGAAAGAGATAGATAAAGATATTTAAAGTTTCATAAAAGTATATCAAGTTAATGGGTCACGGAGATACGTACGAAAACTAAGCAATATTTCCTGTTATTCATTTGCGGTTACTATAAGAATATATTTCTTTATTGTAAGATACTGACGTGAATAATTTTTGGTCTGTGAATTATTAGGTTTATATACATATATCAAAGAAGTACATAATCTAAACATGGTGAGTAAACTGAAATGCCTTACTTGTTGAAAAGTACGATATCTGGCAGCCATATGTGTTCGGCTGGGACATGTATCATTTCGACGCCACCATAGTCATTTGGCTCCCACTTTAACTTGTAGTCGTGCCACGTCTGGAAAGAAATTAAGACATATATTCAGGGAAAGATATAATTAACGAGAATTTTATTGTTGCAAGCAATTTGAAGAGAAAATTGCAAAGCAATGATGAGTACATTCTTGAGATAAGTTTCATTTTACTAAATATCATAATAAGAATTGGTCAAAATAACAGATGTGGAGTGGGTGAATCTGAAGAATTTATTCTAGGACATGTTATAATTTATGAACCTTTAATATTAATTCCCATTTTTATATACATATTTTTCATTAACTGTACATAATTGATTACTATTAACGCTTCATTCACACATGTAGAATCGTTAAGTTACAGTAATTTACTAGCAAATTAAACACAATATTTATTTTTCTATGCTGGAACGATGGCCGTAATAATCGGAGAAATTTTCACATGTTGATTTAGGGTTTAATTGATCTGATCCCGAAATTCATTAAAGAGAGCGATCATCAATAATTCACTGTAAGAATTGTTTTCCCAGTGCGACAGGAACTATGCCCCGAGGACACTTGTCCACCCAAACTACGATTTTGTTGCCAACCTTATATCGGGAACACCACATATCGATGGACCAATACTACTCTCTATGATGGAAAAGACCAGGAACGCTCATGCCGTGTACAGGATTGAAACCCAAGCCCTCTTTGTGAAGGCTGCCAATGCTAACCCCTTTAGGATGTGAGGGCGATGTGGCAATTTCCCCCCCCTCGAGGCGAGTAGGAAAACCATTAAAATCGTCTCTAGCCGTGAACCGATGCTAAAGAATGGCAGACCCCCCCCGAGCGGAAGAGGACCACAATGGGCACCTCTTCGGGACGCATTCCTGGGATGAAAAGAGGAGACAGTCTGGCGCCATATTTTGACAGTGGCCGACAATGACAGTTTACGCCCTGAAACGAGATCGCTAATGAGTGAGCGGGCGATGAAGATGTAATAATCGGCATCGTTTTTTGCGCACGGCTAGACGCTCAGCCTATCCGGAGCGAGCTATAGAGAGGAGGCTAGAAAGAATTCCGCCAGGGATCAAGTTTTTAAAATAAGCCGACGAGGGCTTGAAGACCAGTTTTTTTGTGCGGAGAGTTTTTTCTGAGAGAGTTTAGGAGTGATACCTGATCTCCTAGCTCCACGCACTTTTAAGTGACTTGTTTTTTGTGAGGCTCTGCCCTCTACGTGAGAAGACCCTTTTTCACCGAGGAAGGTCGGGGAAACCGATCGGAACTTGATCTCCCCAATTGTGTTATTTCAGAGAAGCTGCTAGCTTCCAGTGGACGAGAGCGGGCCCTTTTTTCTGTGACCTGACCAGCGGTTCGTCGCCTCGTTTTAGCGACAGTGTGCTCCATCCTTGAGAGACAATCCCCGATTTCTACTCCAACTTCTACGAACTGCTTTGTATAGATATCATTCGAGATCGCGGCCTAACCGTGTATGTTAAATAAATCTGAAATTCTCATTATCTTAAACGTCTCTATTTTAGTAAGCTGTCTACCTTACACGTAACCTGTGACGCTACCTAAGTGTTTGCTTTTGACACAAATCGCAGGAATACGTTACAGCGACCTTTAAACATCATAGTAGTGTTTTTCAGTATGATACAAGTTTGTTTTCCACGATTGCTTGTACAGAGAACTTGTTTCTCCTCTTAATGAAAGAAGTCGTTTAGCATTTTAATATACATAGAGTAATTTTTATTATTTCTCATAGTTCTCATTACTTTGTTAATCGCCTGTACACACATGCACAGATATATATATATATATATATATATATATATATATTATATATATATATATATTATATATATTATATATATATATATTATATATATATATATATATATACTACATGTAATAAATTTTAACCACCTCTAATCGCCTGTAATCAGAGTTTTTTTTACTCTATGGTAACCTTTCTGTCCTTTGCCAATACAAACTTATCTCGCCAATTTCTGGCAACCCGTTGACAGCTACTTCTACGTTCGCCAGATGAGAGCTGCACGTCGCGCTGTAAGGTCATGCTATTGCTGGAATAAAGTTATATGTTCTTGAATTCGAATCTTATTGATTTCGGCTAAGATGCTTATTTCAGCAGACGATCATTCGGGTCATCTCATACATACAGGTATATATATAGTATACCTGTATATATATAGTGTATGTTTTGATTCTATTTCTCATCCTCACTTGTGAGGATGGTTATCATTTTTTCTTTCCCATAAGGTACGATGAATACACAGCTGCACAATTGCTTCAATTCGAGCAGTTTATGTACTATGATGCTGTGTTTAGAACTGTGGTTTCTCCACTGGGGCCTTCTGTACCATATATCGACTTTTTTGTGTTGTATATCGACACAGTTATGCAATCTATACTTTCAATAAATTTTTACTTTCATATTTGCAACTCTTTGTTAACAGATCAAATTGAAAATATCAATGTATGTTTCACTAAATTTTACAAACTATTTTTTTTTTCTTAGAACGGTAAAAGCGAAATCTATAACCAAAAATTTCGAATGAAAAATCCATGACTGATAATAGAAATTACCGTTTCCTTCCGAAATATCACTTAATTCCTCTTCAAATCAATTCATTTCCCTCCTTTTTGGCCCAGAATAACATGTCCGGAGCTCTTCTACTTCGAGATCGAGCACAAGAAGGAATCACCGATGAAAAATGTGGCTTTAACGTAGTGTGAAGGTTTGTTTAACGCACTCCTTCTAAAGAAGGAAGTGTTCGAAAGAGTTCGTTTTTTTTTTCATACTGACTGAGATGTGTGTAGATTGTTCGCTAATCAACTAGAAACTTTTATCTTTTGCCTGAGAAACGGGAGAATTAATCACATTAGCCTGCTCTGATTTACCACAGTCATTAACATTCGGTTGTACGGGAAAGTACAAACAGAAAATTAATGCATTCTTAGTTTAAAAATTTGCAATGGCATTTTTGTTTTAGTTGAACGAAGTTTGAGATAAACTAAGAATAAAACAATGCTATCTTCAGTCGTTACGTAATGGTTGCGTATCTTCGTTGTAATATACATTGTCTAAAAGAACACCGTAAATAATAAAGGTTTTAATATTTGTTTTGAAGAGGAAAAAGCAACAGGACACATGCTGCAAAACCGAACATTGAAATGTATCCTTGTGAAGAGTAATGGTGAACATCAAGTTTTAGTTTTTTAATCCTATAACATATATAGTAATGTAGTAATATGATTTACACTAAGTTGTTGTTGTTTCTAATGCCCCCTTGGCCGGAATGTATTCCAGACCAGGTCCATATAATCTAGCGGGCTGAGTGGTGCGGCTTTGGTTTATAATGGCATTACAAGGGTCGGAGTCCGATTAGCAAAGTGCAACCTCAATTTTGACTGAGCATCCCCAGGGATTGCATCTGGGGTTTGTACCTTCTCCCACCTTCTCTGACGTCATAGAGGGACTTCCAAGTCTACGGATTTAACACGTCTATATCCGACCTAGACATGGCGGTATTTAAAGGCGCTTGTCGGGATTCGATCCGAGCTCTCTCAGCACCGAAATCCGACATGCTTCGGCTAGGCTACCTCGTGCCCATTTATATTACATTACTGTAAATGGTGAACATCTACTAAATCTACATTAGTTCTGTAAAACCGATTAAACGAAATATATTTAGATAATCGTAACAAAGAGAAAAGATTCATTTCCTTAATCTATTAGTATTTTGAGATGATTTTTATCGTAGAATAAGGCAAACTTTCATTTTGATTTCGCCTAATGGACCATAAATATGCCAAATCAAGTTGCCTAACATCCTGCCAAGTATTTTGTTTTAACATTTTTTTAAAAATCTACAATCATACTTCTCCATAATTGATTTTTAATCTTAAATCCTTTGACGTTTTATAATGAAATATTCATACTTTTATCGCCGGGATTAAACATTAAATCCTCCACATCTTAGTAATGTTTGCAGTGAATTTGCGATCTAAACATAAAATAAGGTTGAAAAATTTAAGCTAAAGTATATATTCTTAAAAATATTTCAAAGAAAATAACTTTTACAGCAGTATGTGAAACCTGGATATTAACCGTCATTAATGCATAGTATAATACCGAGCCCTTCAGGGATTTAATGTTTTGTCGCAGATCCACTTCTTTGTTCAAGCAGTTTAGAATGCGTTTCTATTGAAAATGTCAAAAATGCGAAAAATTCCGGTCTCCATAATTGTGTAGGGACCAAGCTGTTCAAACCTCGTATTCCAAAAGACGACCGTAGCGCTCAAAATATCAACCAACAAACTTATTTCCAAAAGTCATAAAATCAAAATATTTCTCTGTGCGGTATGCGCGGTGTTGTTAAATTACTACACCATCAAAGTTGCTTAAAAATCTTCAGAAATAAAGATGTCGATATGTGGCAGGCGTGCGCGTCAAAGATGCATCTTTCAGGAAAGGAAGCGTATTGATTGCAGGGCTGGATCACAGGTGCCACACCACAGCCTTTATTCCCAGATCAAGAAAAATTGTTTGGAATGTTATTCCCAGATCAAGAAAAATTGTTTGGAATGTATTCGAAAAATAACTGCAACCAATCGTCGTTTCGGCTTTTGTCAATACAAATCAAGTTACATGTCGTGTATGTAGAAGTAAAATTGATTTTCACGAAGAACATTTTTTGATCGACGCTGACCTCGCTGTGCAAATTTCGGGCTCTTGCATTTAGCTCTTCCTGAATCTAATTATTGTTATGGAAAGAATTATAAGAATTTATAACTTCATTAAAAAGTCTGTACTTGCTAACTAAAAGTTCATATTTATTTCCTTAATGTATATTTGTTCAAGTTTGGAATCAACAATCTCGTAGGTAAACAAGTTCTTTGTTCAACCGTTTTCATGTTTTCATGGTAAATGTGTACTCATGTATTTTGTTCTGTTGCCTTCGATCAAAAAGTATTCATCTCACTATGAACAATGACAAAATGTCGAAAACTCTCTACTTCCGTAACAGTGTCCGCGGATTCGATCCCAAAGTTCTAATAGGTGTTTGAACACACACAGCTTATATATATATATATATGACATGGTGCTTACAACGTGTAACCATTTATCTACTAGTTAACACATATTGACAGTCGTTAAAGTAGGCCTGTGGAAAGGCCTGTGGTAAGGCAAAGAAAGACTATTTAAATTACAACCAAGAATTTATTAACATTAATTAAATTCAAATCAATCCACTAAGCTGCCATTTATCTCATTCCCTCAGCTCACGACACGTGCGTCTATAGCGTACGGCGAACGATTCCCATATGCCTTTTTTCAATTGCGTAGCGTTATCTTAAAGTGCGCAAAAAAACGTGATCTGGTGAAATCATAGTCTTGTCATTGGTGACTCACGTCCAATCTCTTTCCGTACATTCAGTATTTCGTCATTTTTGAGCCGACTCTCAAGGACTGTGCTCCGCATAAAATCATTTCATAGATAAGTTTGACCATCTGTTGACTATTTCTTTCCCCATCTAGCTAATATCTTGTTGAATAATTATTATTTCATATTAATTCCTTTTCACGTATATATATATATATATATATATATATGCTTACTGAAATTGTTTTACATATGAAATTATTTATTTATTGAATTTCTTTTGAACATTTTAAATTATAAAAATTTATTTTTATTAATTTTTCAAAAAGGAAAAAAAATTACGGATATGGTATCAAAGGTTCATTCCAACGAAATCACTATAAATAAATTGCCTAGACCAAAACTTTAATTCATGGATCAAAAAGACATTTTTATTAGGATCTTGAGACTCGAGGAGCAAATACTTAATATGTAAAGATGACAGAGTAATTAGTTGGAGTAGGTATCTTAGCAAAAACACGTTATAGAATCCCTGTCTTCGTTTTTATATACTCTTGTGAAATCTGCATAATTACGGCGTTTTGATATCGCTTGGTGGCCAGCTATTCATTGGATGTAGTCATAACGCCAGAATCTTAGATAAAAATATTTTTTACATAAATATTAACAAAACAGTTACTTTTAACGATGCGTCTATATAGACTTGAAATGCTTAATAATTAATCATGGACTTACGTCTCATATACACAACAGGTTGCCTTCTCTAAAATTAGGTACAATGCTTTTAGAAATAATATTTTTAAATATTAACCTAAAGAAAATAATAGGATATACTTTCGCAAGGTAACAGTTGTAACAGAATCCAACTCTCTTATCTGTATTTAATGCAAAAATAATAGATCTGAATTTCTTTGAAAACATTTGTGGTACATAAACGTTTTATGAAGGATAAAAATTTAAAAACAACAGCTTCTTTACTATAAGAGATACCCTTCATAAAGCTCCCGCCGAAAATGATAAATTTTCAGCTTTATGCGCTACAAATTTTAAATAAACTTACTGCTAGCATATTTGCCTCGAAAGTAATACCACCCCTGCCACGAAATGTAAGAACTGAACATTCAAACTATTATTTGCGCACTCGAATTTATTAGTCCCGTTTTAAATAAATAACCCATTTTCTTTCAAGAATGTGATTGTTAATAGCAACCATTAAAAGCTCGAAGCTTGTACAGGAATTCAAATGAAACTGTCCGGATGTTAATTAAAACTTTTATTTCTACGCTTCCAAAATCGTGGGATGTTTCCCCGCAATCGATTCACATTTGCGCTCCCGGCAAGAATAACTTGTCTCAAACTTTTCCGCAAGTAAATTAAGCAAACATCGCGAAACACCCAGAGAAAAATGGAGCGCGAACTTTTAGGACAGTTTACTTAACACCGTTTCTTCGAAGAGAGAGGGGTTCAAGGGACTGCGTATATATATAATTTTTTAGAGTTGGCTGAGACTGTAATGAGATTGAAAATTTGCTCTTTTTAAGAAAAATGTTGGCTTTATTAAGTACTTCTTCCGGATTACTCAGGTGCTTTTGAAATGTGATCATCTACGATGGATGTATATATAGAGAGAGAGCGTGAAAATTTCTGAAACTGTTTCCCTCAAAATTGTAGGTTTCCCCATTATATAGTTTTAAATTATAATAATAAGTTTTCCTATTAGAACTCAGTTGCTGTTTAAACGACATATTTAGATGATTCTGAAGAAGAGAAAACATCCAGTTTCTTCATTTATTAGTATTTTTGAAATACGCTTTATTATAGTTCTTGTTGTTTGGCAATGTTGGGAATTTGTCAATGAAGACAGACTTTAACCGCGAGAATCGTTAATTGCTTTCAGTGGGGGCACAGTATAGGTCAGCCAACACCACACCCTGGTACCAACTCTATTTTGACAGTGCAAGCCCATGGGTGACATCCCAGGGGCTGATACCTTTTCTCATCCTCCTCATAGAAGGACTTTCCGGTCTACAAATTTAACGTGTCCGTATACCCTTCCTCAGAGTCTAGACTATTGTAGAATAAGGTAAATTTTAGTTTTCATTTCGCCAAATCAGGTTGCCTAACGTCCAGCTAAATATTCCGTTTAATATTTTTCAAATCTATACGTTTCTCTTCCATTGACTTTTTATTTTAATTCCTTTGACGTTTATATTGAAATATTCATACTTTCATGTTCGAGATCGAATACTAAATCCTCCCCATTTTGGTAATCTTTCCAATGAATTAGTGATCTAAACATAATATAAGGCTGAAAATTTTAGGCCAAATAATATATATATTTAACAATATTTCAAGGAAAATACCTCTCCCAGCAGAAATGCTGTCTAATTGGTTGGGAAATCTAAAAGTAGTTGGTAAATGTTTCTGTACCAGCTTTTTTGTCACTTTATCTTCGTCTAACTCTTAAGCAGACAAACTTATAATTGGGAATTTTATCTGCTATTGTTTAATTTTTTAAACGATAAAACAAATTTAGTATATTAAGTTCTTGTAACGATATTTTCCCCTTTACTAGCTAATGTTGTACATTTATAAAATTAACATTTATGTATATTTGTCTAAGAGTGCGATAAATTAATATGCAATTATAGGTTAAATCTATACATGACTGTTGCTTAACTGTTATTTATTAAAGAAGAGTAAATTAATTTATACTGTTTTTTTAGAAACTTAGTCCAAACAACAGGGCAAGTGTACAGGGCAAGATAAGATATTTGACTTATCTTTTTCATGCTCTTCAAACCAATACTTGATAGATTTAGCTGTATGTATAAGGGGATTATCATCCTAGAGAACGACATCTCCTTCAAGAAACAATATTTGCACCATAGGACTGACTAGTGAGCTAAAATTTCGACATAATCCTTCCCATTCAGTCTCCCTTTTAGGTTACAATAGGGCCTCAAGAAAACCATGACATGCCATCCCAAACCCTGATAGATCTACCTCCATGACTGACAGTTGAGATTAGATGGACAGAATCTTACGCTTGTGTAGGTGTTCTCCAGACATAAGCTGAGTTGCGAGGAACAATGTGAACAGGGATTCGTCGGACCAAATGCCGTTTTTCGACATATTACTCGACCAGGATTTGCGCTAGTGGCACCATTGTGGACGATATTTTGTATTGGCATCTATTACAAGTGACTTGGGAATAGCTACTTTTCAATAAATGTTTTGTTTGTGAAGTTCTCTTCTACCTCTAATGGTTGATACCGAAACATGCAAATGCAGATTGAGCTCTTCGGTCACTTTGGTTGCAGTTGTTTTATTTCTTCATATCACAATCCGCTTTCATACATCATCCGACTCTTTCACTCAGCTTTCCCTTTCGTCCCTTAATCTGTTTGGCAAAGGATGTTTTTCCATTCACTCTGTATGCTATCATGACTTTCGATACCTAAGCTAGAAAACAACCCATTATTCTGGAAGTTGCAGTAGCAGATACTCCAATTTAAACGCGCTCCAACAGTTTGTCCTTTTTGCAAGGTCTGCAAGGTTTGACATTTCACGCTGTTTCTCCCAAAAGCACGATGCCCTTACCTTCATTACTGCTACCTGACAGTAGAATAATACATACATTATATTATATAAAAAAATACCGGATGCCAGACTTGTTTTTTAAGGATTACGAAGCACATTCATAAACACCACTAATATAGATAGGTGTTTCCCATTATTTTGATAACCACCTGTATATATATATATATATGTGTGTGTGTTTGTGTGTGTGTGTGTGTTAGTTACGCCGAAAAGTATTTATCACTCCCTAGCTAAATTTGACCGATAAGTTACTAATTTTACTACCCCTTTTTAAGCTTACCGTAATTTTTATATCTACCCTCAGGCGGGCTCAGATCGAAAAATGACCTACGAGAAAATAGCAGCCTCTAAATAGCAGTTTTAGACTACAGAACAATTCCAAATAAAGCATAGAGTACCTTCGAAATTTGCTAACCTAATTGACAATCCTGACCACAGGGAATGTTTGCATTTAGTGACGTTTAATTGCGTTTTTGCATTGACTCTCTTCAAGGATATAATAGTACGTGAGGAACGGACACCTCCGTCGTCTCTCTCTCCGAGTTGGCTTAATAAATGCGTTTTTATTTATGTTTTACTTTTAATTCTCAATACTCAAAAATTTCCATCAAATTTGCAAAGGGTCCAAAATTAAATAAAATGGGAATCACTGGATTCCCGTTACCCCTTCATTTTGCTTATGTTAACATTAATTTAAAATATCAGCAGGCAGTCATAATAACTAAACGTCATAATAACTAAAGACTATTCTAACTTCACTGCACCATGATTGGCTAAACACGAGCCAATGTTCAAGTGCGATGCCGTAGGCTTGGATAAATTATTTAAGTTCCTCATTACCAAGGAAATTAAACAAGAGTTTACATCGCGAGGACCCGAAAGCACACATTTTCTTAAATGTTTGCGCAAAGTAGCGTCCTAAAAGAGGGGGGATCTTTGGCACGAGACATCATTGTTTTTTTTTCGTTCTTGATTTCGTTTCGCGGGGGGGGGGGGGAGAAAGGCTGTTATTTACATTTTCCATTTCAAGGAATTCCTCAATGAAACCGTTGATTAAGAACTCCAAATAAAGTGTTTTAATTTTTCGGTGAACGCACAGAGAGTGTATTACTTTAATTGGGTAGACCGAAAATAATTCTAATGGGGAACTGGAGTTTACTAGAAAGCGATTTAGGAATTTAAATTCCTGGTAAACGTGCACAATTTTAGCAGTAACTTATTTATTTATATTACAAGGAAAATGTTAGCTAGGAGCTGTGAATTTCATGGAAAATGTGCTTTGAAAAACTTTATGTATTATTTTGATTTTCATCTTCATTATCAGCATACAAGAAGATTTAAAATGACTCTAATTAGAAACTAGATTTCACTAAAACGCAGTTTAATAATTTATATTCTAAGAAAGCACACAAACATTTGGTAATATCCTATATAATTATATTTTAAGAAAAATTTTTGCTAGGAGAAATGAATTTCACGGAAAAGTTACTTTAAAAAACTTTATGAATTATTTTGACTTCTGTCTTATTTATCAGCGCATAACAAGACTGAAATTCACTGCAAATGGAATCTAGATTTCACTAAAAACGATTAAAAAATTTATATTTGAAACAACCATGCACATTTTTAGGAATAACTTATTTCCTTTTATTTCAGGAAAATATTAATTTGGTGCTATGAATTTGGTGGAAAAGATACTTTAAAAAACCTTATTTGTTTCTTTGGCTTCCATCTGATTTTTCCAATTTATCAACGCATTATAAAGCATGCTGCCATAAGTTTTGCCTTTTTATGTTTTCTACATTAACAACAGTTTTGGCATTAAAAAGAATAAATCCGTGCATTTCCTTTTGTTCCGCTTCCTTTTATTTCAGGAAAATATTAGCTAGGTGCTATGCATTTCATGGAAAAGTTACTTTAAAAAATCTTTATTTTTTCTTTTGCTTCCATCTGTTTTTTCCAATTATCAGAGCATTATAAAGCATGATGCCATAACCTTTGCCTTTTTATGCTTTCTACATTAACACCAGTTTTGGCATTATAAAGGATAAATCCTTACAACATAGAAGTAGACCATCAATTGGATGTCTTTGTTGATTGAAAGTTATCTGTGGAAGATCATAAGACTTTAATTCTTATTATTAAAGAAAATCAAATACTTTTTCTTCTGCACTTCCCCCATAGGATTAAAATTCAGGGTATCAATTATACGAGGATGTACCCTTAGTAAGAATAGTTAACTGGTTCAATGTTGCACGGTATACGGAAACCAACAACCCCCCCTCCCTGGTGCTCCCTTAATTTTGACCAAGCACTCCCAGGGTCGACATATGGGAGGCTCGCACCTTCTCCCACCCATTCTGACTTCATAGAAGGACTTTCCACTCTACAGATTTAACGTGCCCGTATCCGGTCTACACTTGAGGCTATTTAATAATGTTCTTATGGACACGGTGGCGCGGTTGGCAAAGACGTCGAGCCAGTGATCTGAAGGTTGCGGGTTCTTTGCCGGTCGCTGACAAAATCAACCGCTGTGTTCACAAATGGTAGCCGATGCACGTTAAATCTGTGGTGGCTGCAATGTTCTCCAAGTTCTCAAATTTACCTCTGGAGGTGCGGGGTCAAGTGTTTCGGTCTCGTCATATGATTCAGTTCTAAATTACGGGACCGGCATGTAGGGGCTAATGTTGGCCACCTGTATGGTACCACTTAAATGAATGGCCAGCAGTCTCGCCCTTTATTGAGAACAAATGGCGTCATATCCAATCATCCTGGCATTTGCAATAAATGAATAAATAAATAACGTTCTTTGGGATTCGAGATGAGCACCCAAGTTCCAAGCTGAATGTGCTACCACTAGGCTACCATGGGCTTATAAATGTGTTAAATGAGTTAATAAATTCGCCTGGTATCAAACTCAGTTACGGGCGTAAAACTTTCCGTTTTTCTCATTATATAGCAATCAAAAATTATTCTTTCAAACACATTAACTTTTACGTAGGAATTTCCCTTTCATCAGGCATCTATTTCCTAACGAGACGTAAAAGATCACCAAGTTAAAATCATTTAAACATTCGTCTGATGTTCCTGTAAATACTGCAGAATTATATTCCGATTTTATATATCGACTAAAACTTTAGCCCACTAAAACACTGATTTTTTTTCGTTTATTCAAAAACTGCCCTCTATGCACACATTTTATATAAACGTTTCGGAAGCATCGAAGCCCGTTTTAATAGCACTTCAAAGACATTCTTACAACGGAGGGTTTAATTTAAAATGCTTCCTTAGGTCGGTCATCTTTCTTACTTTTATTGAAGGTGTGTAACTTTAAGAAGGAATTCTTTAGAAGAATCTTTCTGTAAATCCGAAAATAAAGAAGTGACTTCATATACATTCCAGGTCTTTCCTCTTAACGGAAAAGTCGAAGTGTTGTTAATGGTATACCCTAATTGCTCTTAATTGGAGTTACGCTCACGGTCTTTGGTGTACACTTCATCGATTTTTCCCTTAAGGAGAAAAGCAATTTAATCCTTTCTTTACCGATTTTCTAACATTTGGTGTCAAAATGAAGTATCATTGTTCCGCTGGTTACTGGATCAACCAATGAATCGGTTTCGAACACAATATTCCCTCGAGGGGAGGAAAATATGGCTTCTTAATGCAGGTAGTTTAAAAGCGATGGAATTCCTTTGATAGGGTTCTTCAGTACTATACTGCCTGAAGCAAAGGATCTCACAGAGAAAATCTTTTTCCAGAATGAACAGGGATAATCCTTGTATACCATTACCATGGGCATAAATACGCTGTTGCAAATGAACTTTTAAATACAAATTTGTTGATATAGATTTTGTGTATGAGAGTTTGTCAAGGTTATATATTTACTCTGACGACTGAAAAAGAATTAGGAAATGGGGAATTTAAGTGTTACTGATGTGCAAGTACTAATTTTTAAATTTTCGAAAAAAGGCTTAGTAGAAGATGAATTCGTTCACATTTGTCTATTGACGAGAGGGAGAAGCATATCGTTAAGGTAATTCGACAGAATGCTTCGTAAAACTTTCACTGGGATATATATTTAATGCAGGTGCATGTGAATGAACACTCTATTTATATAATCTATAAATGTTTTCTTTGAGTAGATTTAATTTCTTCTGCACGTTGAACTACTACTTTTCATCTAAATGTCAGACAAATAGGAACAGATAAACAGCAAAGGGGGATAGTTGGGAAATAGTTTTTGCAGCCTCCGTTACACACATAAACAAAACTGGAGATAACCCTAGTACCATATCACAAAATTACAAAGTCAGTAAAGAGTTTTAGTTTTCGTACTTCACATCCATGGGTAATGATGTAAGATTCTACTGCTGAAAATACTCAATGGGATTTAAATGATGATATATATATGTGTCTCTGTGTGTGTGTGTGTGTGTGCGCGCACACACACAGTTAAGTTTGATAGAATTGCGGTCGCACTATGAATTTCGAAGAGGAAATTAACTACTTGAGTTTACGTTAGTTAATAATGGTATTTATTCTTCCCAAGAATTTTATACTATTTATACACAGACAAAGAAAGCTGAAGAATGATTTTCTGATGTCCCCATTCAATATTACAATTCAATTTTTCTTTCAATATAATCTGTAATTTCAAACAACTACCATGTGTTGCCTATCATGATTTCTCTAAAATTTGCAACTTTTTTTCCTAGTTTAAAAGTATGTTTTATTGATTTTTAAATTTTAGTCAGAGTTAATTGGCTCCATTATAGAACAACTGCTACTTCTTAAAAATATATATTGTTGCTTATGTTTCATCATGTATATTTCTTACATGAATTTTAAATATATATTATAATATTAATGTAATAACCGGGATACTTTGTAGACTCTTTATTTCAAATTAATGTTAGCATGAAAAAATGTAGTCACACAATATAATTTTATCTTTTATCTTGATTTTTCTAAGTTCTTGATTTGTTCTTGATAACATTGGAACCAACGATTACGGAAATTTTATTTTTTTTATCAAATCTGTTCTGTATGTTACTCAAATCAACAGTGACAACATTCCATTTCGTACCGAGTGATTATGACAACATCAATTGTTGAGCTTTGAAAAATTCTAGTAGAATATCCCCTTCGAAACTATTTCTATTTGCTTCCACCTAATGCATAAATGGACAGCAGGATAATTTAAAAAATCCATCCTGTCATTTTGAAACCATTCTGTCACGTAAATAGAGGGTGGTTATAATTCAAGTTCCACTTTGAAATGGTCATAAAAGGAAAACTACTGGACCATATGTTATCAAACTTGGTAATAGTTTAAAGGAGGTCATGGGAATTTCTTTCCCGCCAAAAAAAATCACATCTCACCACCAGGGGGGAAATGGCGCTTTATGCAATATTCTTAAATGAAATAAGACATAAAGACATCGGTCCAAAATGTGTTTAATCGCTTCAGAAACGCGTTACAAAGCATGTTCAATGTGACGTCCACCATTTTCCGAAAGCAAGTTAAATCGTATTACTGCATTCTCAACAGTAGCTCTTAGCATATCAGGAGGAATTTTACGGACATATCGGTGTATCGCATCTTTTAATTCCGCCAAATTCTTTAGATTCAAACTATGCCATCATTTTCCTCAAGCCCTGAGGTGTCATTGGCCCTCGGCGTATTCCTCTTACTGAACGATACCTTTTCAAAGCACGCCGTTTATTGCTAACGCATTCATAATAACATTTAACGAGAAAAGCACGGTCTTGCATGGTTAGAGACATTGTCGATTCGTAACAATTAGAACTTGAACAAACAGGCTCACTTTCATCTGGAAAATCAAATCACGTGTGAAGCGCATCTCCATAAATCATTTGCTTCTTCCTGCCGTAAGCCAATTACAAGCCATTGCGGTTTTGCATAACCCCACAAACAGTTTCGTTTTAGAAACGATTAAAAACGTTTTAAACCGACATCGTCATATCTTAGGGCCGAATCAGACTTCAAAATTCACAAATTAGCGATCTGTAAGAAAACAATTTCCGGAATGCGCACACTTTAAATGGTAATTTTGTTTAGGTCAATGTTTCTTAAGGGTATACAAAATATTAAACCCGTGTAAAAAAAGGTTAAGTTAGATTCCGACCCTTATTTCGTTTAACGACATTGCATACAGTGCCATTTCCCCCCTGGTGGTGAGTTTTTAAACTATTTTTTGGTGGATAAATATTCCCATGACCTACTTTAAACTGTTACCAAGTTTGATAACATTTCGCCTAGTAGCTTTCCTTTTATGACCATTTCAAAGTGAAACTTTAATTATAACCACCCTGTATTAAAAAAAAAGAAACATGTGATATCTTTTAATTCAATTTTGTTTTAAAAAATTAAGCGAAATTGAAAAAAAAAACGATATGTAGACAGTTTCTGTTTTTCACAAAATAATAACACCACCATCAATTTATCTATTACGAGACATTTTTGAGTTTATCTTGTGTCTACTATGTAAACTGACGAATACGTATTTGTGGATGCTTAAAACTATTGTTCTAACTTCATTATAGCTAATCAAAACTTTTAGTAGTAATGAGCGCTTTCATATTTTTCTTGTTTTTTTTGTATGCAAGTCCTTTAAAATCGGCGGCGTTCTCCATAATACACCCAAAACAAAGAAAATTACAGTACTAACGTATTACTTCTATCGATCTGTGTTCTTATTACTTCTTGGCCTTGTTGTTCCTTTAGGACTTTAGCCTGCCATAGCACTGAAC
Organism: Dolomedes plantarius; assembly: GCA_907164885.2. Classification (NCBI taxonomy): domain Eukaryota; kingdom Metazoa; phylum Arthropoda; class Arachnida; order Araneae; family Dolomedidae; genus Dolomedes; species Dolomedes plantarius. The sequence continues at coordinate 103,887,498 of OU015496.1, forward strand.
TTCATCAATCCCGGTTCTGGGCTTGGTTCATGCAGTTTTTTTATTTTATTTTCTCTGGTCATCTACAATATGATCAAGTAATGTTTTTTTATGGATGCCCTCTGAATGTTAATTGCTTTATGCTTTATTGTCTCCTTGGGATCTGATCCTGTCTCAGAATTGCATACCACTGTTTACTGTCCTGGGCTTTATTCCTCCATTTTTTTAATCTTCATTTTCCTCAGATAATCTATTACAAATTCAAGCCATCCTTTTCTTCCACGTCCTTGAGGTCTAAATTGTTCTTGACCTTAACGTCCCTGTAGGACTTGAGATTGCCTCAAGATTTCACACCATTCTTCACGGATTACGGCTTTGTTCATCCAGTTCTCTCCAGTTCCATTTTCCTTTTCTGAAGGGTATCCACTTCATTGCCAAGCATTCATTTTCGTTGATGTCCTCCGGGTCTGAATTGTTTTGCTTTATTGTTCTTCTAGGACCAGAGTCTGACGGAGATTTGCTCTCTATTGCCATCTGCGGAATTTTATTTTTTCGTTTCACGTTTTTAGTTACTTATTTGCTTTTTATTAGGATCCTATACTACGTACTGGTGTCCTTTTGCTTTTGGCTGTGCTAAAGCGGTCTAAAACCTACAGGTCCCAGAATGAAGACCTTTTATTCCACTTCTGCTATCTTTCAGTTACCGAATTCACCTCCGTCATGTTTATCTCCGTATTTTCATTTCGTGTTGTCTGATGAAACGTGCTGTTTATTTTAATTTCAGGAGTCTCGCGAAACTGAATGAGACGATAAAATACAATCACGAGTTTTTCTCAAACCAATTTGTGTGAAAAAATGCACAGTACACTCCTCGTGGGGGGACACATTACTACAAATATATAAACCTCCAGCCTACCCACCAGCCTTAGCTTTGGTTTCGCCTGGGTTTATAAGCAAGATATAGCTAGGGAGCCCATAATGAGAGTGTAAACCATGCATGTTTTCCTCCTCAATCAATGTTATACCTCAATTCGTGATAGATGATGATTCTATCCCTTATGGGCTGGACTTCAGTCTCGAGGAAGAATTCATAGAAATTCCGCATTTGAACTCAAATTCTCTGCAGCGTACTTATCGGTAATGCCTCGGTGAGGAGTCCACAGCAAGAGAGACCCCTAGATCCAGGACTGCTGCGCACAGTGGTGCTGTATATCGGTGGCTTGGTTCTAAAAGGGCCAATGTCAATTTTTTCAGATATTTATTTATTTATAACAAAAGTTTCAATTTTAGTAAATCTTTAATTCAAAAAAGGCCAATGTCAAATAATAAACAGAAAGAGATTATATTTCCATTATAATATCAGCCAATGTCATTTAAGATGCAGTAACTTTAGATTCAAAACGGTCCAAAGACATATGTTTTATATAAAATGGTACCAGACAAAAATTTTTTATATGATAAAAATAATGTTTTTATAGGTGTGTCTTATGGTCCGAAAATTACGGTACTCAGAAAAATTGTAAAAAAATAAGAAAATGTCTGACGTAGACAGTCTGACTATACATATTTCTTAAAATCAGTCATTAACGGATTGAACAACAAGTGTGGACTATTTACCGTGTTGTAAACAAATGATGAATGAAATGCATATTGGTGTAAAAACTTTATGATTCATTGAAAAGAAATATACTTTCAAATATAATATTTACTGACTTTCTATGTGCCAAAATGCCGAAACTTTCCAAACCATGGTTTAAGTTCCAAGTTGTTATGTAAATTGCTGCTTCATGAAGTGATTTCTTTTTTTGGAAATTTTCTAATGCTTTAAATCTGGATAAAACGAACATGTTGCTTTAGCTAAAAAGTACTTTGTACTTTTTAGCGAATTAAAACTTTTCGTTATTATTTTCATAATTTGTTTCATATAAGAGTCCCGCGTGCTTAATTAAAAGTGCATCTGAATTGTTTTGCATTAATTTCTAATATTTTATTTGCATAATTGTTTTCAAAAACTCGTACAATAATTAGAAACTTTCTACCATAGAAAAACACGCTCTGATAATTGGCCTCCAGCAGTGCGTATTTAAATATTTATTCGATAATTAAACTGTTCACTCTTTCAAAACACGCAATATGTGTCTATAAATAATAATTATAAACTGTGCATGCAATAATTTTAACCTGAAGCTATATCTTAATGCCATAATATTTCGAAAAATGTTATAAATTATTTATTTTTGGCCTCGCAATTCACTTTCATACTTTTGCAAAATTTAATGTCTTCAGTTTGGCGACATGACAAGTTTAGCTTTATAACTTTAAAAATCAATTTTCTTTTTCCTTTTAAATATTAATTTGCATACATATATTAGAAATTTGAAATTACTAATAAGTTTTTCATAGATACTAAAATAGGTCTTTCATAGTTTTCACGCTTATACGAAAATTGATAAATCCTGAGATCTGTTAAACATGAAATTACTGTGACTAACTTTATTCGGAAGTTCTTGAACACCACGTTAACTTAATATTTAAGGGGGTCCAGGACACAAAATTGTTCGAATTTTCGAAAAAAATTTTATTGCATTAAACATTTGTGTGTTCGTTTAAAATGACGTTTAAACCATGTTTCTATCTTAATTAGAACCGGAGAAATTATTAGTTTTTTTGCAACATTCTAATAGTAGCCAATCGTTATTTAAACCTGTAAGTGCGTTTTTCTGCATGATGGATTTTTTCCCCATTTCTCGTTTTTAAATTGTTATAAGTCAATAACTGTTAAAAATAAATGGTTGAAACTTGGAACATGTCTTTTTCAACTATTTTACTTTAATTTTGATTCAGCAAATTTGAAAAAAATATTTACTTTTGAAAATATAATTTTTTAAAAATAAGTTACATCATTTTAAAAAAAAATTTTAATCTAAATATTTTTAATTTAAAAAAAAATTAATATTTAAAAAAATGGTGTGTCATAATTAAAACTTCAATATTTCTGTTTAATTAAATGAAAAAGAATTGAAATTCGACCAATAATATTTCGAGTTATAATGATTTTAAATTACCCCACTTTTATTAAAAATTTTAAATTAAAAATTTTTTACAAACTTTTTGAGAAGTTTTGTGATGTGATTTTGCTTACAAATTATATGGTTAAGCATCACAAAAAAATTCAAAATTTTAACTCAATAAATAAAATTTTTTTCAAAATGTGCCCTGGACCCCCTTAAGAATATTTTTTACAACTGAGAAAAGAGGAAAATATGGTTTTGCCCAGATTAGCCATTTTGCTTGAGCCACATTATGTTTCTTAGAAAAAATTCCATGTAGTTAGTGTTCCACTAATGGACGTTCCGATAATGGTTGTTATTTGACAAGGTGGGGCCCTTGTTGCTGAATACAATCGTACATAATCCTCGAGAGTTGTTGTTTGTTTTCAATGGGGGATATATGTGACCGAACACCATCTCACTGTGCCACCTCAATTTTGATCGAGTACCGACAGGGACCAGATCTGGGGGGAGATCTGGTCATACCTTCTCCCACCCTCTCTGACGTCCTTTCTGAAGAACTTTCTGATATTCAGATTTAACGTGCCCATAATCGGCCTCGCCACAATGGTGTTTAATGGCGTTCGTTGGGGTTAGAACCGAACACCTCCGTTCGTAGACCGATGTCCTACCTCGAGCCACGCTACAATAATAGTTGGTTTTCACGATTTGATTATTTTTTTCTAGAAAGTTCCCAGCTTTCAGTGCAACCGATAATTAAAGCGAGGGTTTACGCACTTTTCGCAGCTATAGAAAGAGAAAAATGCAATTTTCGCACATATTAGCCTTTTTGGGGGGGGGGGGCAATTGATTTTATAATATTTAATTGAATTGTTTGATTAGCCTTCGTGTGTCCTAGGAAAAGGTTCAAGTAATGTTTTTACATACTTATTTGTATGCAATTATGGTAGAGTTGGTTACCGATGTATTTGGGATAACGTTTCCCATTTTTGATTGTAAAAGTTGGTAAGAGCGAGGGCTTCCGTACTTTTTACCGCTATCGAATGAGTTAAATATAACTTTCCCACTGATCTGCGGCTTTACTTGTGCCAAATTATGTTATTTAGCAAAAGTAACAAGTAACGGCCGGAGATAGCCTTGTGGTAATGCGTTGACTTTCGGAGCCGAGGATGCTTGGTTTGTATCCCATCAAGCGCATTTAAATACCTTCGTGTCTAGGTCGGATATGGGAACGTTAAATCCGTAGACCGGAAGGAAACTATAGAAATTCAGAGAGGGTGGAAAAGAGTACGGTCCTCCCACATGTCGCGCCTGGAGTTGCCCGGTCAAAGTTGAGGTGGCACCTATCTAATATGGACTCCGAACCTTGTGGTTATATTGAAAACCGGAGCCGCAGTCCTCAGCTCGCAAAGCCTATAGGGACCTGTTCTGGACCAATTCTTGCCAGAGGGCATCAGCAACAACAATATAAATAACAAGCAATGTTTATACAGAATGGTGGAAACTCAATGTTGGTAGATTTGATGAGAGGGATTAATTTAGAGGACCGTTTCCCAGTTTCCAGAGTAATTGTTTGTAAGAACGAGGGCATGCGTATTTTTCCCTGATATAAAACATAATAATAGTATTTTTACATGGATTAGCCAAGTTGCTTGAGACAAAATTTGCAACTTGGCAAAAGTCGAGTTCACACAGATGGACGCTCGAACATTTATCAGCTTCCACTGTAATTAATCATTAGTAAGAGCAAGAGCTTCGGATTTTTTCCTAGCTATGCAAAGAAAGAAATTTGATTTTCACGCGTGTTCTTTGAGACAAACTATGTATCTTAACAAGTCGTTCGTTTCACATTGATGGTCGCTAAATTATGGTAGATTTGATGACAGCGATTATTTTTCAAAACGTTTCCCAGCTTCGAGTGTAATTGTCGATGACAGCGGGGACTTCCGTAATTTTTTCCCAGGTAAGAAAGAGAAAAATGCAATTTTCCCATATATTTTCCCGTTTGCTTGAGACAAAGTACGGTCTTTCTGAAATATAACAAGTAGTTTTTATTATCACCGATGGGAGTTCAGGAATGATTGATAGAATGAAAGATATTTTGTTTTTTATTAATACGTTTCCCAGCTCAGAATTAACATTAGTAACTGCGTTAGGCCTACCGATTTTACAGAAGAAAAAATATATAATTTTTCTATACATCTTATTAGCTTGCTTGAAGGAGACTACTTTGGAGCAGCCTTACTAAAGTACATCTCTTTGCTTGAAGGAAATGCACTTTAGTAAGGTTTATTTGCTGGCTTATATAGCAAATGTATCAAGCAATCCCATTAATGGATGGACAATGATGACAGATTTTATGAGAATGGCTTTTTTAGTATGTTTCTGAGCTACCAGGGTGGTCCCTGGTAACAGTGGCGGTTAGTAAAGTTTAGAATGTATGCACATCTACTCTTGCATCAGACTAAAGAAAATACATTTCCATAAAAAGTATAGTATGACTCTATTACTAAAATTTATCCCAAATAAATGTTATGGAAATCCTAAATAAATTAATTAATCCCCAAAAAATTTGATTTGATTTTTTTTCACGTTGTATTATAAAAGAAATAAAAGAAATAAACTGGAAGCCTCCATTTTGTGCAATATTTAAATGCGCTAATAGCTTGTTAATAAGTAGCTAATTAAATTATATAATTTTTAGTATTCATTAAATCACACAGCAATTATTATTCAGAAGAAATCTGTGTAAAATATAAAGTTGAGACACACTGCTCCCAAATATTCAAAATATAAAAAATAAGAGTAGCAATTTGGTTTCGAACTAATATATAGACATTCTTTTTTCTTCAATTTTTAGTTTCTCTAATAATTAGCTTCACTTTAAATCCAATTTACTCCTCTCTAATTTTTTTATTGGGGACATAACGAGGTGATGGTGTGTTCCTACTACACATTAGAGATAATTTTCGGTAATTTAAAAATCCAGCCAATAATTTTCACTGCGAAAGTAACTCGTTTAAAATGCATCTGAGTCAACGTACTTGAAACATTTGATAGCGGTTTGCCAATTGTGCATTACAAGTTCGGTCTTAATTGGGATCATTATGACAATCAATCAATTTTTTTTTATGGATTGCTAAATAAAAATAAAATTTGTATAATGTTTCGTTCATTGCGCGGTATTAATTATTTTTTCATAGAAACATTATAAGCCCAGCGCTACAACTAAATAAGAACGCTGATTAAAGTTTCTTACTTCACTTAGTTGGGTATTTACAGAGAAAATATACAACCCCTTATGGATTTTCTTTATTGTGCTGGATATATCAGGATTGTAATACAGTGTGCGGCAGAATGAATTCCCACATTTATTCACTGGTACGGGTAACTGGTACGGGAGTGGTGGAGGTAGAGCGCGCGGGAGGCGGCAACAGTTCGGGAAGATTTTCTAGTTGACAGTGCACCATAAGTTGGTACGGTGAACGTCGAAGATTCGTTATAGAGTTGTTCTTTTAAAATAACGATTCTGTAACCGCGACATGGAGGACATTTAGGGTGCGCTTCGGGCTCTATACAATTAACGCCGTTCCTGATCGAAAAAAAAAATGCAGGTAGTCTCTTCTAACGAAACTACAGTGGGTTATTAATGTAGGATTACTTATCATTGCTTATCTCTTTTGTTTCTATATATGTATGTATGGGTTATGTATATATGTATATATGTACGTATCTATCTATCTATCTATCTATCTGTATATCTCTCTCTCTCTCTCTCTCTATATATATATATATATATATATATATATATATATTTCTTACAAATGTAAATAGTGAATTTTAATAATTCAGGTAAAAAGCTAACTATGAATGAGTACATAAAATTTAGGCTATCAATAAGGTAAACAGAATAGTACTAAAACAGAATGGAAATGAAGGCGTTATAGTTGATGACTGGGGAGGGGGTTGTGACCCCTCAACCCCGTTAAACATGTTTTGTATCCGGATAACACTCCCGAGGTCGGCTACAACACCAAAACATCATAGATCAATTAAAGTGAAAAGACAATTAAAGGGAAACAAACATGTTAAACCGGAGATTATCATTAAATAATAAAACTAATTAGTTTTATTTAGGTACTTTTCTGTTTAACTGTTTACTGCTTGCCCTAGCGATACAGATTTCGTTTGGCGCCAAAATTATAACTCACGACGACGGACGGATTTAGCGTCTGAAATTTTGCTTTCCGGAGGACCGTTATGGAGTAACGTAATCCTACGTTAAAACAATCCTGTGATAGGTTTCAAATGTGACAGCAAGTGGGTATGCATTACGAAAGAAACCAAGCGGTCGTCCTCGGAACATTAGAACGCCTGATAATGTACAACGAGTACGCGAGTTCGCTATTCTTGAGATTAGCCCACTATTCTCAAGAATAGTGGACTCGCGGATCTGATTCCAGATTTCCCTCAGAGATGACCAACTTTAAAGAACGGCTTCGGCGGTGTATCGCAAATAACTTGTGACACCTGAGTAATTTTATTTTCATAACCAAGCTAAAAAAACTAGATTTTATGAGTACTTTTGAAAATATGAAGCTTTTTCTTTTCAATTGTTCCATTCGATTTTTATTAACCTTGGAAATATTTCAGTCCAATGTTTCTGCCGCATCCTGCATTTAGAGACCTAGTAACTAAAGGCGAAAGAACTGAAGAAAGCTGATCTGAATCTTCAGAACAAAGTCAATCCATTTTGCAAAAGACCCCGGAGTTAAGGATACATCTATCATTTTTAATCTCGGAAAATTACACTTAACAGAGGAGAACTGAAATATACATTACTAGTATAACGTTGGGAAAGGAAAAACAAATATTTCACTCTTGAAAAATCAAAAAGGAAAATTAAACCAATGTTTTATAAAGAGTTAAATTTTAATTTTTGAAAATATATTTTCTTTGTTTTCAAAATCAATTCAAACGTGTCTAAATTTATTAAAATAATAAAATATTGTTGTGATTTCTAAGACAGTTCAATTAACGTCATGAAGTCGAGAAAATAAATTTTAAAAATGAGGGAATTAATATGCATAACGCATTACCCGTTACGTAGTTCCTTTTAGTAGGTTTTTCCTTGATTTTGGAATATTTTATCTTAAAAATGCTTTTTAAAAGGAAATTTCATTTGTTCAATGTGCTTCAATTTGGAAAAATACTATTTGCTTTCACATCGCATATTTTCAGCCTTCAACATTTTTCATTTCTTCAGCAATATTTCATTCGTACCATATTACACTTACTTCATATTTCATTTATATACGATATTCGGAACTCTTTTTTCAATTCTCGACAGTAAAATATCATTCATGCACTATTGTATTTAGTTCTATTTTGAATTAGGTGCAAGAATAGAATTACATTTTAACTGATTCAGTACAATTCAGGAACAGCATAATAGCCTCAATATTTAAATTTTAAATGCAATCATTTCATTTAATGGGGTATTATGGATGATTTTTCTGTAATGAAAAAAATCTTTGATAAATCAGATATAGGAATAGTTAGTTACCATCCCCGATAAATTTCTTACAATTTAAATTTTCAAATGTATGTAAATTCATCAATACATGTTTAAACATATTAATACAGCTTTATTTATAACAAACGTAATTTTTATTTATAACTTATTGGGGAAAAAATGTATTTCATATATTCAAATTATAGATAAAATGGAAAAAGTTAGATTTCAATGCTAACATTTTCAGTGTCTTATAAAAGACTGTTTATGCCAATAATAGAAAGGAATAAATTGAATATATAATTACATATGTATTGAACTTGTGTTTATGTAATTATTGTTATAATCTTTTTAACAAAGCGAATTGTATTAAAGACAAAGAGAGTTTGAATTCAGTAAAACAATGCTGATATTTAATTTACGTGATTTTGTTTGATTTTATTTAATCAGCGTAAAATGACAAATTCTTTTTCTAATGCTGTTAATAAAAGCGATTCAATCCTTTCTTTAGAAACATAATGGATATGTAAAACCATGCTTCCCATATTTTTCCTGAAAGCGGGGCACATTCTATTGATACTCAACAAAAAAATGTCTCTATTACTACTAACAATGCCATGGCTTAAGTGTTATTTATCCGAGAGATCAAAAACAGCGTTATATATATATAGGAACTTCGTATATATATATATATATATATATATATATATATATATATACGAAAAGTAGTAAAAAAATAATTTTCGCATTAATTCGCTCATATCGGCAAATTTCGCATTTATTCGCATCTAGTTCGTAAATACGAAAATTACGTATCCCTAATTATAAGCCAATATAGTAAACTGATTTTGAGTATTGAATTTTTAAAATTATATATCAGTTCTAAAGTGAAATTAAAATCAATTCTTTATAGAATAGGGCTGGGAGAACTGGGTTGTGTTTTGTCTTATAATATTACACCACCAAAAACAGAATAAATTTTTGCAGCATAAATATTTTATTATTGATGATATAAAACATTTGTAAGAGAAATAATACTAAAAGTAAGCTAACCAAAGCAACGCTTTTCCTTTCACGTTCACTAAACCCACCCTTTCCAAAATGCAATTTCGGTGTCTCATTTCGTTTATTTCAAATCTTTCATTACATACTTCTAGACATTTCCCATTTCTTTCATCCCCTCGATTTGCATAATTATGATTAAAAATCAATTCACAAAATCTTCACAAACTGCACGAGAAAAACAAAAGTTAAATAAAAGATGAATACAATGAATAGGACATTTTAAACTATGATATTTTTAGCTTATTCATCCTTTCAAATGGAATTAGATAAATTTTGCACTGCATAAAAGAATGCAATGCATGCCTTCTTAGCGGATACCATCATACATTGATAATAACGAAGAATAATTTTATGATTACTTTCGACCCCCTGAAAACGAAATCCACAAGAAATCTTAATTTTTACCATGACTTGTACTTAAGGGAAAGAAATTTTGATGAATTATTTATCAGTTATTATTTTCCTCTTTCATTTCCAGCGCTTGTTTTAATAATGCGCAGTTATTGTTTATTTTTATTATATTGAACAGCGGACTCTCATATTTTGTATTTTAATCCGCGCTGCTTAAGTGATCTGAACAAAATTATTAATGGACGTTTCCTATTTCTGCATGAATATCTGATTAAGCACAAATATTTATTATTTTACTTTAATAAATTTTAAATGAAGTTTAAAGGGGATGAAGCATGCATAGTTTCGAATACGGTTATGCAAATTTCTCCACACTTAACATCAGTGGGGAAAATAAATTTTTATAGTACTAGCTGAATACCCGTGCTCCGCTACGGAGTACATTCAAATTAAATACAACGGTCAATGTATGCAATTAATGCCAATATATATATATATATATATATCTAATAAATACAATGGTCAATGTATGCAATTTATGCAAGAAAAAAAATATATTGATAAAAAAATCGTAATGGATATTTTTATGGACAAAATAATATAGAAGAAAATATTCAAATTAAATACAACGGTCAATGTATGCAATTAATTTGTATGTTTAATATCCATAAAACCTACTATTTTGAATTAAATTCTTAAAAAACTTCCATCTCAATCATTCTAGTGGTTAAATTTTATCTTTTACCGTATTTCAATATATTTTTTGTCAATTTATTTCGTTTTATGTACGTGACGCAAAATTAATTTAAAGTATCACAAAAAGAAATGAAACCACGTGATCAGCATTTAATAAATGCAATTCTCAAAATTTATCTTTAAACAATCACCAAAAATCAGAAAATAGAGGTAAAAATTCGAAAAAGATTTCATTTTAAAGAATTTTTATGATCTTTCTCGTGATATAAATTTTTTAACTATTAAATAATTATTTTAAATGCAAACTTAAAAAAAGTTGTAAAACCAGCCTAAAAATTTAATTTAAAAAAAATCTAAGAAGAATTTTTGAAACATTTTCTTAGTGCACCCCTACACTATAAGAAGAATCGCCATGCAGAATTTCAGGCCTTTAGGTCCACTGGTTTGGTCTGTGCGTTATCTGCCAGTCAGTCACTCTGTTACGGAACTTATATATATATACCGGGTGGCCATAATTAAACTGACAGTGCTCACAGTGTTCTGTAGCGCGATCTATTTGCGAGAATGACGCCATATTTTGTAGGAAGATTAAACAAGACGGGGGACGAAGGATTCCGCGAAAAAATAAATTAGTTCCAAAAGTCACCGCTAGGGGAATATTTGGCGCTGTGTAATAGAAAATAAATTGTTAACAAATGCAAATTAATACGGAATAAAATTACCTTTTATTATGCACATTTTCTTATTTAGTTCAAGTGCAATATGGCAACACTTTTAAAAAAGCGTAAAATCTACATCGTCTCGTGATATTGCAGATCACGAGACTTTATCAAGTCTCGTGATCTGCAATATCACGTACGCTGAGCAGAAGAAGTTCTTTATTCAAATGTCACGTTACATCCATTGGCACAGTGCCAGCTGCTTGGGTTTTAAAAGGCAATGTGTTACGTTTCGAATCAATCGGATTGAAAGTTTATGTGCAATGTCTCCTTCTTTAGTCGAGCGTGCGTTACTGGTCAAATTCTTTTACCTCAACCAGTGCAACGCGTCAGCCGCTCTTCCTGCTTTTAGAACGCACAAAAAATGCGTAAAGGTAACGGTCCTGTGTCAGTTAATGGGCTAAAAGCAATGGTTGCGACGTTTGAGAAAACAGGTTCTCTGAAGGTTCAGTCAGGCAGAGGACGAAAACCTGTACCACAGGATACAATCGAAGCAGTTGCCACGGCGATTGTCGACAGAGGACCAGACAATATTGCTGCCACCTCTAGCGCTTGTGGATTAGCTCGGAATATGGATATGCCTTACAGTACGGTATGGAAAATCTTACGAAAGATTATCAACTTCTATCCGTACAAGATCAGCCGTGTACAGGAGTTACTGTACCCCGACCATGATAAGCGATTGACTTTTGCTCTCACCTTTCTTGCCAGAATAGAGGTGGATGATGCTTGGCCGTGGAAAATCTTATGGGGAGACGAGGCCCACTTTTACCTGCATAGAACTGTGAATACCCAGAACTGCCGAATTTGGGATGACAAATCACCACATGCAGTCACAGAAATTCCCTTACATTCACCAAAGGTAACTGTTTGGTGTGGGTTCACAGCGGAATTTATCGTAGGTCCATTCTTCTATGAGAACATTACCCCGACAGGACCGGAAACCTGTTCTGTTACCGGAGAGAAATATCGCCACATGTTGAACAGCTTTGTCATTCCGGCACTTCAGCAAAGACAATGCCTGGGGGAAATCATTTTCATGCAAGATGGAGCCCCCCCACACGTTGCTGTACGGGTGCAACAGCTGCTACGACAGAAATTCACAACAGAAAGAGTCATTAGCCGCTACTTTCCAACTGCATGGCCACCTCGGTCGCCTGATCTTACCCCATGCGACTTCTGGATATGGGGTTACCTTAAGTCCAAGGTCTATCAAGGAGTGGTCCAAGACCTGACTACGTTGAAGGATAACATATCACGGACTGTACGGGAGATTCCTGCAGACATGTTACTTTCTGCTGTTGTGCATACTGTGCACAGAATGCAATATGTGGTTCACAACAACGGCAGCCACATTGAACCTCATTTGAATGCAAAATAAAAGGTAATTTCCGTATTGATTTGCATTTGTTAACACTCTATTTTCTATTACACAGCGCCAAATATTCCCCTAGCGGTGACTTTTGGAACTAATTTATTTTTTCGCGGAATCCTTCGTCCCCCGTCTTGTTTAATCTTCCTACAAAATGTGGCGTCATTCTCGCAAATAGATCGCGCTACAGAACACTGTGAGTACTGTCATTTTAATTATGGCCACCCGGTATATATATATATATATATATATATATATATATATATATATATATATATATATATATATATATATATATATAATATATATATTATATATATATAATATATATATTATATATATATATAAATATATATATATATATAGAGAGAGAGAGAGATTGTACATGCATTTTCTGAGTTTAGTGTTTATGATAATTATTTAACTGCATTTATAAAAGGAAAATAATCTATCCATTGCAACTCGACCGAGTTTTTATACTGGTTACTACAACTAGTGTAGGTCAAAAAATGGGCGTACGGTTTGTTATCACCTAGTTTTGAATTTATCTATAAATAAAATAGCAATAATAAATTTTGACGCGAATTCATAATGGTGTTAATATCATAAACATATAAAAACGTATCTGATAATGAACTCAAAATTTTGATATTTTCAATCTTATAAATGGAAATGCGTCAATCTATTAATAAATATATAGTTATGTTTTTCTGTTTGTCACCTATACATTTTTAACACTGACTTTTCTGAACGAAATTTCTAATAGTTACACTCGATGCCTTGCGTAAAAAAAAGGTTGCCTTGTCACGTGGATATTCCATTTTCGACTTTCCGCCTTATATCTTCAACTCTCATTTTGAGTTCTTCATCTTAGCTTTTCGTCCACTGATAGTCTAATAACGAATTGCTGACCTAGTCCTCTCAGTAGCTCAGATTCTGAAATTAACTCTATTTTGCTTATACTGTTGAGATTGGTCAAAAAGTACTATACCTTGTGGATACGAGAGTTAAGTCGATACGGGAGTTAATGTATTACAATGTGTTAAAAAATAAACTTTTTCCAATAGAACATAGTCCTATCGGAAATTTCTGTTTTATAGTACAAGTCACACGTGTTAACTATAGCTGGATAAACATGCCGAATTTGGGAATTAAACATCATTCGTGAATTAATTTGATTGCGGTGTTTTTTAATTATAAAATTTCCACGAACGAAGTTGTTCCTCGTATAAGCAACATCATGTAGTTAAACCGGGAACTGTGTAATAATGAAGTTAAAAACTAGAAATAATTCTCTAGAGAGCTTCTCTTAAATAATAGCATTTAAATAACGAGAAAACACTAAATGCGGAAATAGTAGAAAAAAAGGTTGTAAACCTTTCATTGTTTCTTTTCCTTTTACGTTTTCACATTTGTTGCTGTATATCATCATTTTTCAAAGAGTATGTAAAACATTATTTACTCTCTTTTCACTACACTACTTAACTGTCTACACTACACCAAAATTGAATAGTAAAAGTATTTTTAAGAAGTTCAACCCAAAAGCAACTATTTATTACCTCGGGGTTGTATTTTGCAACTAAACTTCTGAACTTTTAAACGTCAGTGACGTATTTTTGTAATACCATCTCAGCTTAAAAACTCTTACAATGGATTAATAATTCCTCTAGTATTGTATTCAAAGCATCTGAGACGGAGCATTCCAAAAGGCTTTTTTCTTTGCTTGAAGGGTATTGGCATTGTAAAATTATTTTCTGTCTTTTTCCGTTTGCTAATTCCCTGACTGGCGTCTTTAAAGATTAGTTCTTCCGCTAGCTACAAAACTGAATACTATTCAAATGCATTCTGTCCCATCGCCGGAACTAAAATTTCACTTGATGAGCTGCTGTTGCATGTCTGGTCGGATGTCTTATGGTAATCATTGAACATCCATCTAATGAAAATGGTGGAAAGTTGTTCTCTTCAGCGTTTTTCAAGTAACTTACATTTGAGCACATTTGTTTCCCCCCAAAAAAAAGTTTTGAGAGTATTTAAGCAAACTCTTTTAAGAAAGCTTTTTTGCGAGACGTCTTAAGGGGTCGAAACTACAACGATTTCAAAACTAGATCAGTCTCGTATTTCTGGATCGGACATATTACAGATTCTAAATTAAAACTTAATAAAAATGCCTCCGGCTTATGTTCTTATTCACTTTTTTCAATCCCACGAACAACAGGTAATCGTGAACATATTCGACTCCTTCATTAGGCACAGGTGCATCACCATTGCATGTGACAAAAATAAATAACGGTTTTTACCTTATTAGACACTTTTTAATGCAACATAGACGTCGCTTTGGTATGAACCTGCATTTCTACTGGTGATTGAATTTGCTTCCTTCATCCGCTGTTTAGGGAAATGATGTCATACATCAGACATTTCAGCAAGGTGTAGATGGCAAATTATTGATCTCCATAGAGTACAACATATCCATTAGTCTAGTTCCTCTATATTGAGCCCGAAATTCAGAATTGTTGGATATGCATCGATAGTTACATTAGTCTCGTGCGTCTAGACGTTATGAAAACGTTCTATTGAATAGGAATACATTGAAATTTATTGGACAGATTTAACACTGGTCAGACTGTTTTATTACAAATGTTTTCCAAAAAAATGTTTCCGTATAAATATTACGGGTATAGAAAATTTCATTACTTAACCGACTAGTTTCCTACGTTATCTTCAATGTTGAAGTCAAGAATTCCAATGGTAAGTTCAATCTTGTTGAATGACCACTATCAAGATATCTTTCGCTACATAACTGTTTAGACTACATAACTGTTCAGAACAAAGAGTACCTTTTTTTACCAAAATAGTATTTGAAGCCCAAATGGGAAGTACATCTGTGGAAATTAGCATCTCACTGTAATACGACAGTAATGAAACGATGATATGTAATTTATTTTTATTTATACTTTGATTTTTCTGTAGTCATTTTCGTCTAATTTTTCTTCCTTTTATTTTCTAATGCGTGCGTAAAAAATCACGAGGACTGTAAAAGAGTCGAATAAAAAGATGCATATGTGTATAGTTGTTATGGAATAATGCCCTAATTTTCAGCAACTTATACTTTGATTATCTCTGTTGATTAAACATCAGTTGGATCACAATTAAAGTTCAGTTATCGTTATAATGTAAAGCGATAGTTTAGTTACAGTCTACGTATTAAACGGGAGTTGTAACATACCTGATAAAGTTCAGGAAATTAAATTTGTTTCATTATGTATTTTAATCTACCCTAACTTGTGGTCTTAACAAGTATTTATGATCCTTGCTGTGACAACATGCAAGGGAAATTTGAATGACGTCCAAGGTATAAAATACTCGGAACTGATAATATTTATGTCAAAATCTATCGCTCAAGCTCTACTGACCTCAGAATGCAGGTCGTTTTTTATTTTCATCACAAGATCAAATTGCGGCTCATCTTTCAATTTTCACAGTAAGCTTTCTGAATATTACTGGCGTCTTTATTATACTATTTAGTCTTTTCTGGAAACATATCTCTCTACTGTATGACAAGCAGGGGAATGGATGTGTCGTTTTCATTGCATAGGTCTAGCTCTTTAATTGAGGGCTTTTGACCCTAACTGAGCATTAGGGCTTGCATACTAATAGCCATTCGGAAATAACTTAATAGTTGACACAAAGGAGCGATGATATGTAATTTTTTTTATTTATACTTTGATTTTCTGTAGTCATTTTCGTCTAATTCTTCTTTCTTTTATCTTCTAATGCGACAAGTTAGCATAAATTTAAAATGTCTGAACCTGATTGACAGTAAAATTAACTTACTGGATTACCAATGAAATAAATGAATTGAAATCTTAAGAGGAAATTCGAAACAGAAACCCAGTAAAAATTGCAGTAAATAGACATAATTTTATACTATTTATATATTTGAAATAAAATATATAAACAGAGGAAAAGTGAGATATCAGATAGTTCCTGTTTTTAATATCCTTGGACAATGCGCATTAATTCTTTTGCTTTTTTTTTATCTTACGACTTTTTGGTCCGAAAAAAACTTGATATGACGTCATGACCAACAAAGGTTACAAGATTATGGATTGCAAACATAAGAACTAACTAGCCACTAAAAACTAAGCTATATCTCACATCTATGTGAACCCCATTCTATATTAATTCTCGAATATTGACTGACATGTTTTTAATAATTTATTTATGACATGTCTCTTAAAAGATTTTCTTGTATGCACCAGTAATCCATTATATTTTAATATCCTAGATGTAGTCTTATACAATTACTTGAAATTAAAGCTCGCAAAAATGGAGCGCTCTGATAAGAGCTCATGAATGAAATTGAAATAAATTGGAGCTTTTACGAAAAGGGGAAAAAAGTCTAGTGTAAGATAATTTTGTTTACCCAACATTGGATCGTTATCTTAATTGCTTGAGTAATTAAATCAGTTTCTGTGATTAACATTAACTTTTTTCCACGTAATATAATTGAGGATAACATACATTAATTGTTCTATTAAAATACATTTCATCGGGCACATTTATTATGGGATTCAACATCATAACTGAAATGTTTTCTTCTGATGCAACCCAAGACTGACATATTTACATTATAAAATACAATATTATATATTTCTGTGTAAATCATAACATATTGGAATTTCACAAATGAAGTAATACAGGGTGCGACAGGAAGAACGTTCTGATTTGAAACGTCAATAGCAAAAATACAAAGCAAGATAGAGAAAGAAATGTTTTATACCGTAGAAAAATAAAAAAAAAATAAAAAATATGTATTTATTTATTATTAAATATTATTTTATTATTATTATTATTTGTTTTATTTATTTATTTATTTATTTATCTACACCTTAGGATTCTCAGGGCCTATCGTACGGTTCTTTCTGCCGCACCCTGTATTTTACAAAACATCGTCTCATTCATAAGGAAACTTAACGTATTATTAGAAGAATATTCTAAACATCTGCATTATGGACAAGAATTCAAAATTTTACAAGACAAGATTTTATTGACAAGAATTCAAAAGAATTTGAAATGTTTAATTAGAATAGACATTAGCTTTTAAAATAATAAAAAAATTTTACTTTACCAAAGATAAAAGTAAGAATTGAGACTTACCTGTTCTACCCATACATTCGTTGTCATCACCTGTTGCTTCAAGTTCTGAAAGAGAAGGAAACAATTATAAATATCTACATGTTAAACAGGTAAAACGTTCATTTAAGTAATATTCTTCTGATAACAGGCAGATGGCTCACAGAGCTTAAAAAAATCCATTGCAGTTAATTGACATAAATACGAAATTAATTAATCATGTGTTTACTTTTATAATATATGGAATTTAAAACGCACAGCAATAAAATTTAGATTACAAATCTACGTAATTTTTTATTCTTATTCATAAAAAATATTCTTGGTCAAAGAATATTTTCGTTGTTAATAGTTTACTTACATTAATGTCTCTGAATATAAATGTTTAGGAAAAATTGGCTATCAAAATGCTATTAGGTGTAACCATTATAAAATAAAGAATACAAATATTTATCCTATGTGGCAGAATTATATAGCCTATATGGCACGTAGATTTTAATTTAAAAATTTCAAGAAATAAAAATATCTTTAATTTTTTTATAGAAATTTTATTTTTAAGGTCATTTTGCATGAAATGTTAATTCGTCTTAAAAGTTTGAAAACAATATTTTAACAATTTTGACACTAAACTAACCTTAAAAGTAAACTCGAAGGTATCATACGTTACTTCATAATCGCAAATATTATTGCAAGGCATATAACAATATTTTTGAACTTGTGAGTCATCACACATTATATATATATATATATATATATATATATATATATATATATATATATATATATATATATATATATATATATATATTTATATATATATATATATATATATATATATATATATATATATATATATATATATATATATATATATATATATTTATATATATATACATATATATATATATATATTTATATATATATATATATATATATATGTGTGTGTGTGTGTGCGTGTGTGTTTCCTTGTGTGTATGTGTAATCAAAACAAAATATTTAGCATGTAATGAAATGCATAAAAAATCAGCAAATAGATCAGCGGCATTTCTTTCTCAGTCGCTCACACAAAAGCAGTAAACAAAATAAGTGATTGCCAAAAGACTTTCTTTAAGTACATAAGTTCTGATGGTAAATACCCTTCGTGACTTAATAAAAAATCGTAAATCCGACGGAAAAAAACCCCTAAGAAACAGATTCCCCAAGCGGGCAAGATAAACTAATCTGTCAAACCCATGGGTGTAACATATTTTACAGGATTTAAAACAAAAATTAAGCTCAGTAACGAAATACACAATGAATAAAAGAGAACTGGGTATCTTAAATGTCCCATTATTTCCTAAACATGCACGGTATGGCTCAACGAAATTGCCTACAAAGCAATTTTCAATAACAAGAGCTCACCAAAATATAGCTTGCTGAATTTCAATTTTAAAGATAACATAAAATAGATAAGTTAGATATTCTATAAAATATATCATAATTCAAAGATTGAAAAAGAACCGAAATTATTACCACCTTTCTTAGACATTAAGTGTCTAATGATAATGATTAACTTTTTTGGATACCTAAATTAAATAATACGGGACTCTCAATCGTTCACACAGTTTGCTTAAGAATGTGAGAACCAGGTAATAATTGAACGGGTGAGATATATAGCTTGGAACATTATTCCTATATTGATCAAAAATTAAGACTGGGAAAACAATATCAGGAACTTTGATCTTTCTTGTATCATCGTGACTCTTCAAGGTTGTAGAATGACAAATTACGGTAAGGGATTCATGTTTCCTTGGAAGTAAGGTACTTCCAAGGAAACATGGATCCCTTACCGTAATTTGTCATTCTATAGTGTCTATTCGTGAATATTCTTTTTTTCGTGTCTGATATTCACGAAACATTTTCAAGAGAAATTTATGATTTATACCGATCATCAACGCCGATTTTTGCTTCTACTGGTGGATCGACACAGTGGTGATAGATAATATCATAATTGGGGGAGTCTTTTGCCATAGAACATTACATTGAATAATACTCGATTTTCGAACTTGATCCACGCTTTTCTTTCGAACATTGATAATATCAATGTCTGAACTAATCTATGAAAAAATTTACGGACGGAGTTAATAAGAAGTCTTAAGTAGCTTCCACCAACGCATCAAGTAGTAGTGAAGAAGCTCAAATAAGCAGAATCTCTCAGATAATAATTTAGAAGAAATGTTCAGGCATTTCGTAGAATTCTTATCAGTAGAAATTCAAACAGTACTAGGAGGGATATATTTCACTTAGAAAACAAGATAAAGCGATCATATTAATTTATCTCCTGAATATACAACAAGCATAGTACATTCGTTTATTTTATAATAACAAAAGCATTCTATCCTGGCATTCCCTACAGATGCCTGTAAAGAATATTTTACACGTTCTGCGAAATAATAAATATTCTACAACCTGTTTCATTCTTAGATATATAATATCCTAGGAAACTAAATCATCAAAATGCGCCCCGAAAAAATTTCCGAATGAATAAAAAAACCGAAAACATTCTTCTTTAAGGGGCGAAAAAAGGTATGATCACAATTTCAAGTCAAATGTAAACTATGCATTGTTAGTCCTGTGGGGGCATAAAAAATTTTCTATAAAGAACGAGAAGTATATGCTCTAGGAAACAAGAGTATAATATTTTGGGTTTGCATTAAACATGAATGGTGTTTTCGTGAGTAAAATGGTATACGGGTAAATTAGATCATATTTTTGACGTTCTTTGTATTCCGCGCCGCAGAATATAGTTACGAACTCGAGAAATGAAATCAAGTGAACATACACTTTTATCATAATGGTTTTGCACAGGTGCCAGGTTCATATTACATTCTCTATCCAAGCAAACAAAATTGGGTAGCTCTTTTGTTTTGTATTCGTAGAATGGTACTATAAATGATCTGCAGGTGGCATGCGGATTAATGAAGTGACCACTCAAAAAAGAAAAGTTTAAGTAATAAACAATAAGTCAATTATTCTTCAGATCATCTTGAACATGTAGTCTGATATTTTTTTCTCTTTTATCGAAACAACTAAAAGTGCCCCGTTTCAAAACCAATGACACGATATTAAGCCAAATCAAGTTTTTTTTCTAGTTTGTGTAGTTTTCATAAACTTAGGGGGCATTAAATATTCCTACGTGGCATAATTTTTTTAATATTATTAAAATATGCAATACAATGCAGTTAAAGTTACATTGTCTAGAGAAAATTCCTTTTGTTATTAGTATAGATGATCTACCTGAGGATTAATGGATAAATTTGTTGAAGTAGTACGTAAACAAATATTTAAATTAATAATGTAATAAATATGCATGATCAATAGTACATTTTTTTTGCGTGGCATATGAAAGCATACATGTACTGTGCATAACTTGGAGTTCCTGTGTTTCATCCATCTAACAATTTTGCTCATAATTGCTAAAATGGATGGAAATTTCCATTTACTCGTACTATCGAATGAGAGTCTTACAGAAAAAGAGACCAAAACTGATGGGTTTTATAAGATTTCTATATTTTGAGCTTATCCTGTGGTGGAGAATTTAAACCCCGTTCTTCATACCAGCTCCTTACCATGGCATAGACAAGTACGCTGACGGCGACGAGATATCAAAAGAGAAATTTCTCTAATTTTTTTTTCTGTTACCACCAAATTTTCTTAATCTAACTTAATACCTTGGAAAAACCAAACGTCATTTAGGATTCGGGATTGAAAATTTTTACATTTATGAAAGTAAATTTAGTTATGAAAGTAAATTTAGTTATGAAAGTAAATTTAGTACTACGTGAAATACAATTTCCAAGACCATCTTCCGTAGAGGGCTGCTTTGGATAGAAATTGAAAGTCACCAGTTAAAGCCTAATAAAATTTAACTTTTGGGGATATAGGATAGTGAAAGAATGGGATCTATGTTTTTTTAATACATTGTTATTTTATTATTCCTTTAACTAATCTCTCTCTCTTTGACTTTTAATGAAAGCTATGATTGGTCTTTTCTACTTGGTATCCAGTATTGGCTTCTTTTTTTTCGTTTTTTTCCTATTCGTCGTTACGTTATGCACTGGATGTACTAACTGCAAACTGTTTCTCACTTCCAAGAGAGTAGTTTCCCCCTTACTTTAAAGTAGAAAATGTCTCTCCTACAAACCACAGAATATATTTCTGAATCTTACAAGCTTATCTATAATTCTCGGGATATTAAACGCTCAGTTGTTCAATTAGGTACAGTAAAATTTTGAGGAATTTGAAACTTTGTAAATTTCATTTCTGTTTGTGAACCAGATTTTTAAGTCCACTTTCCAATTGAATTTGTCATTATCCTTCTTATCACTGGACCGTCTATACTTCAGTTCAGCTTAATTAAGCAGTATTGGATATTATTAGTCTGAGGTTAAGAGTTTGGATAACTACATTACCTGATCCAAGCCCTTTAACAAAGGTATTAATGACGGTGCTGGTATGTTAAGAAATTCCAAAAAATATGGAATTGCTTTCAAAACTTAGAACAATAGAACAATTTTTTTAAATCTGTTAAACTGGAGTATTTATGGATACGATCCGCATCGTTTCTAAGCGTTTTGATAAACCAAATCTTTATTCTACCTTCATAGCTTCTTGATTATATATATAGTTTAAAAAACTGTAAATATTTTCCAAGGTCATTACCCTAATGTTTCTGCAAAGTATTAAACTGAACATTGTGATACCCAGTGTTGGCCTACATAAAAAAAAAATGGAACCTGATCCTTTTTTAAATACAGCCATATACTGCATAAAGAATGAAAACATAAGAAATGAAAAAGTAGTTTCTTTTTGAACAATAAAGTCAAAAGTTTAAAAAAATGCAATTTCGTTTTTCTACAGTTTCGAGTCAGATGTAAATTGTGTTTTATTGGTCTCTCTGGAGGCATAAAAGGATGGTTTCGTTTATTTTGCCTGTTTCTTTACAAAATAGGATATTTTTTTAAAGTAGATGTATCTTATTTTGAGTCGCCTTAAATATGAATGTGTTCCCTAGCAAAAGTTAAAAGAGAGAAATTGGTAATATATTCCGTGCTTCAAGCATGAATTATCGCATAGAAAGGAAATTATGCTCTAAAGGTATCATATATGGTAAGAATGTTTTGTTATTCGATTGTTTTAGTGAGTCTCCGGAAACGGGACGTATTGGAGGTTGAATATCTGGAAAACCCTTATCGAGGAGAAAGAAAGTAAATGGGTGTACATTTATTCCTGATACAAAAATAAGATTCAACTACTTTTATTGATTTTTCAAGTAACAAGGAATATTAAATAAAAATTTCACCAATCATGGTATTTAATTTTGCTTTCTATCAAAACATTATCATTTGTAATATAAATTCTTTAATATTTAGTAACAATAAGAAATCTACATCAAATTTAAATCTGCAAAACATTGGTACGAACAAAAACACCTTTGCTCTTTTGGTTTTCCTTGAGTAGCTAGAAGAAATTCCCAAGAAAAAATTTAAAGGTAAAACATTTTACTTTTTCTCAGATTCTGTGACCCAACGTGACACATGACAATGAATAACGGCCAACAGCTGTCAGAAACTACCTCCAATTTAGATTGGAAAAAAGTGAATTTTTCAGTCTAAATGAGACAGGTCAGTCTGTGACTCTCGTTAAACGCACGGAATCTCACATATAGCGAGATGTGATGAATCGGGTCATGATTTCAGGTATAGCCATCAACATAGTTTTTTTATTCTTTGCTGAAACATCAAAAGAATTTTTTCATTTTGAACTCAGGTATCACGTAAAAGCATTTTAGTAAAATATTGTGATACAAAGCTGAATGAATATAACACATTACTTTATGCTTGCTTATTATTTTGACTGAAACTATTGCGAGTTTATTCATAATTATTTTCTTGACGTAAGAACACCAACCAAATCCTCCAGTACCTTTTCTATCGTTGTAACAGGTAATAAATATGCTTTAAATTTCTTATAAGTGCATATTTAAAAATATTTTTATATATATTTTTATATGTTAAAAAATATATGAAATGTTAATGTTAAATAAGGTGTTAACATAATTTTCAATATTTTAATATGAATAATATTGAAATCCTGCCCTTTTTATTGTTGTTATACAAAGTAAACCTATACCAAAAATCTTCGGTTCATTGATTTTCAAAATAATTTGTCATAGTTCGCTTTTGTTCTATTTCCTACTCTTTTGTTAACAATTTCCTATGTAATAAAAAATTGATACAACCGAAAAATTTTCATTGCGGTCAAGTGAATTTTTTATTTAACGATAGTGGGCCACGGTCGATTACAGTTTGCTCACCATTGGTGTAGGGCAGGGGTGGCACACTCGCGGCCCGGCCAATATATTGGCACACAATAATAGAAAATAAAATAACCGACGCAGAATTATAATAAGTTAATAAGAATTCGCTAAATGTTTTATTATTATACTATATATATATACATACATATAAACTAAACTAAACTAAACTCACGGCGCAACAGTCCGATGTGGACCAGGGACGGCGGTACCCATCTTCACTTTCTTGACCTTAGGGTGCCATACAGCATATGTCTCAGTCAGGTGGTCAACCTGACGTGGGACCCCCAGAGTTTAGTTCCCAAGCATGCTTGGTCCTCATTTTATCGACCTACTGAAGGGATGAAAGGCTGAGTCGACATTCCCCAGTCGCAGGGTCGAACCCCGGACCTGTGGGATGACAGCTTGACGCTTTTGACCACTACGCCACCAGGCTTTTTTATTTAATTATATATATATATATATATATATATATATATATATATATATATATATATATATATATATATATATATATATATATATATATATATATATATATATATATATATATATATATATATATATATATATATTTTTTTTTTTTATATATTTTTTAGTTTTATTTAGGCATAAAAAATTTACTCTTTTATTCAGCTCTTTTTGTACAAATGATTTAGATGAACTCTTTCATCGAATCTTCGGTCTCGCGATGCTCTGGTCCACTGGGAGTGTTCGCCTTGGCAAGAAAACACGTTCAACCAGGGAAGAGGGGTCACAACCCTCCCTTGCCATTTGTGTGCATCGCTCCATTAGTATAATTCTTCTTATTTATTTTAACTAAATGTATCCGTATTGTGATCCGTGTTGCTGTACGCGCAGGCACTTCTGTTTTTCAATTCTGTTTTACGATTTTAGTGTTTTCGCAGGTTTATGTGCCGCTTATATATGTATATATATATATATATACATGTACACATATGTACGTATAAGAGTAACATTCTAAATGAGGTACGGAGCTCTATTAGTAGGTTTTTCTTACAAAAAATTCCTTTACGTTTATATTAAGTACAGCTCGCAGATTTTACAAAGCACACCCATTCCCCCAAGGAAACTTAATAACATTGTATTTGTGTAAAATAAACAAGCATCATAAAGCATTTTTTTTAGTGCATCTTCATTGGAGAAATGTGCATTTCCAAAAAAGATTTACAGAGGGTCGTAATTCATTGAAAGCACACCAGCCCTAGAGAATTTCCTTAATGGCCTTTCCTTCTGATCGAAATCACACACGCAAAATATATAGCACGCAGATAAATAAAAAAAATAACATTGCTTAAAATTCTAAATAACAAACTCGGGACACTTTGCCATAAAATATTACCCCCGATTTGCTCCATGCTCGTTTTGGAGCTCAAAATGTGCCGTAAAAAATGCATTGATAGCGTGTGAAATAACTATTTAACTGCATAAATGGTTAAATAAAATATGGAAAAATACTCTCTTCAGATGTGCACAGCGAGAGTTGGAATCTGATACGAGATTAATGAATCTCTGAAGTCGTTCTTTTTCCCTGTATCAGTCATGTAGTAGTAACTAATATAGATGATCGATAGTCAATGCGAAATTCTTCAAATATCTAATGATAATACGTTTCACTCTGTTTATTTTGATACGTCGTCGGAAACGGCTGCGACGGGTTGTCTAGTAAGTAGGTTTCCTATCCCAATTTCATCCAGATTTTTACATATTTAAATATGATACATTATTTTTAGATTAGTAGAAAGGACACAATTATATTATAGGCCACTATGATACTTTAAAACAGCATGCCATACAAAGTATTAAGAGTAATACGCAAATAAATAAATAAATAAATAAATGAATATATATATATATATATATATGGCTCGATTTGAGGCAGAACGCTAAGAAATGGTGTTCCGGTACCTCTCTTTAGGAAAAAAATTACAATAGATAAAAACATTTATTTAATCACATATTACTCTGTTGTTAGTGAGTGGACCTGGCATATTATATATATATATATATATATATATATATATATATATATATATATATATAGAGAGAGAGAGAGAGAGAGAGAGAGAGAAAGACATTTGTAAATGTCAAATTTAATTATTTATTAGAGACTATTACAATTTCAAAGAAAAATTAAAGATTTAGAGCTCTAATATATTGATGTGTACATTAAATCGTAGATCGCAACGTCATCCTGTGTAAGAAGATAAACATATAAGAGTTGAAACTGCATACCAAGACATCAAGGCAACTAAAACAAGATAGCTGGAAATAAAGCATTTTCCTGATACGATCTCTTGGTCAACAGTTTTTGACACTGTCATTAAAATTGTGATCTTCAAGATAGACAATCATTTAACAAGTGGAGAGATGAAAATAGCCCAAAAAAAGAGATGAAACATATTTCTTGTATGCTTCCCGTCCAGTTACAAGGAAAGACGTAGTAGACGATGTTTCGTTGACGAAGTCATACGAAAGCTATGAAATATGGGTTTTACTTGCAAGCACTTGCGCTCTGACAAACAATTTAAATTTAGTTTATTGTTATCTAAAATACCAAAATTTATAATAATAGGACATTCTCATAAAATTTTGAAAACTGTATTGTAAGTTATATTTCCACGAGGTTTATCAAAAAGAAAAAAGAACGATATCTTATGCTTTTAGTATTCACTATTATTATTAATATTTTAACATTTTTTTATTGAATTTTTTATTTCTTGAAATAACGTGCGGCCGAAGATTAATTTTTCTCTCATTTTACAATTATTACTGCTATAGCATAAGTTTTATAATAAGTGCTATTTATGTATATTTTGGTTCTTTAGTTAATTTAAACTAATTTTAAATTGTTTGTCAGAGCAAAATTATTTTCAATATCATTTTCTAAGTTTTAGGATAATATGCTATTTGTATATATATATTGGTAGTTTAGTTAATTTAAACTAATTTTATAATGTTTGTCAGAGCAATGTGGATGAATTATTTGCAAGTATGCTGCATGTTTTCTGTCTTTTTATTTGACTTCTAAACTGTGTCTTCCTAAATTGTTCGGAGTGATTGTGCGGATCGCATACAAGTGACTTCTCTCTTGTGTTCTTTGAGTTGTTTCATCCTTTCATTTATTAGAGGATTGTCCAAAGCCGAATCTTGTCTGTCGAGAAGATCGCAACTTTTAGAATCAATCTTTCGCTTAATGATAAGGTCGGTACTATCAGATGTTATCATCGAACTGTTTTATTTCAGATCCTCTAGTTAGGGTTTGCCTTCATGTTTTGGTAATCAGTTTCAACTTTTATATATTTGTCTTCTAAAGTAGGAAAGTTCTGTGATCTACTATGCAAGTTGTATTTATATTACTCCAATTCTTCATTGTTGGTTACTCTTTTTGTTTTCACAAATAATTTTTAAGAATATCATTTTTCCTTTAATTTTTATTTTTTTTCCTGTTTAAATTATATTTCAATTTCTATAGTTTAATAATTTTTTCCTCGTCATGTTAACTTTATCCCAGTTATTTATTTCTTCATATTTTTGAGCAGAATGGTATTGTACTTAACGCTATAAATGAAGAACAAGGTAGGTGAATGATAGAATGAAATTTTCAGCTGATCAGGTAGTCCAATCAAAGAAATGGCTGGGGCGCTGGTTTTCTATACACTAGTCTGAAGTTTCGAGTATCACGGTTGACCAGAGCGTTTTCAGCTGTCTGGAATATGTTTTATGTAGGTCCAGGTCTATTTAGCTCTAGTCTGGCTGCAGTTTTCTGTAGCGATCCAGAAACTTATTAACCAACCACAGATAGCAGAATGATGCTAGTACATTATCGGGGCTTCTTATTATATCCAAAGTGCGATTTGATTATATTAGTCTGAGCATGATGATCAATCAAGGTATGTGAAGTTTGTTTCAGTTTAATTTTGTGACACAGTGAGTTCTAAACTGATGTCATCTAGGCAAGTGCTGCAGACCAAGAAATGTGAAGTCGCCAATCCATACCAGAGTTTGACAGCAACACCGTTATCTCCTTAAGTTTCAAATAAAACTTCCATTACTGGACAGCTGTTTGTTTCTCTAGCCTTGGATTCCTAGTAAGTCAATGGGAAAAGGGAAAAATACATGCATATTGTTATAACCGCTTTTCATTTCCATTTAATTACGCTATCTTTCGAGGTTTTTTCCTACATCCGAACAACGCTTGAGTTCTACGAGGCTGGATATTAGTGAACTTTCAAAGAATGCGTAGTATTATGTTTCCAATTTTCTTTTTTTTTTTATGTGTGTGTGTGTGATACAGTAAAAACCCGACTTACGCAAACCCGGAGTTACACGGTTTTTAATTTCCCCCTTTTCCCCCCTTGTTAAATCTTGGAATGAAATTTTTAAAAAAAACTTTAAATCTGTCTAGAAGAAACTTTGTTCAATATTTTCTGAAAACGAGATGGAAACAGAGCCTGAAACTGATAATATTGCTGGTGTGATAGAAGAATATTCTAGGTGGCTTTTTTTGGGGAAAATACCGCAATAACTATAATTGTTTACTCTTGCTGAATAAATGGTTATGTTCAATTTTTGGTAATTTTACCCGTAATTACCAAAAACAAGGTAGTTAATTAATAAACAAGTAACAAGGTAGTTACAAGGTAGTTAATTTTGGGTGTATTGCCAATATATAAATTATTTAACATACTACCTGATTGCTTGACCAATTAGTCTCATATTCTTGAATTGAGTTGTGTTTTTAATATAATCTAATCATCTGATTGAAATTGTAATGGATAGATTTATTAAACAAACAAAGCACATATACATACATTACAATACATATCATATCTATTATCTTAACTACCTTATTTAATTCTTATATTCTTCACTATCTATACGTGGACTTCATTTTACTCAATTACATATAATTAACTTATTCATCAATGAGGTATTATTTAATTCGTTATGGATGAGCGGTAGATAGGCAAACACAGTATTATGGGATCAACAATTGACTGCCACACGTACCTTCACTGACGCTTCATTTGTAGATATCGGCACACGTCTGGAATCACGTTGAACCTCACGGCTATAGATCAAGCGGGGGGGTCTAGCAGGTTGCTGATGTCGGAACGGCCTACATTAGGTCCCCTGGGAATTGGTAGTCATTCTTTCGTCAAGCGGTAAACTCTCGGGAATCACCTCTTTCCGCGGTCACTCTGTCATCCGTATGGGAGGGCTTTCGTCACGTCTCCGGACTCTCAGTCATCCTTTTTAGCCAAAACAAAATCTCTGTGTCTAATCCTTATCCTGCTTCTTTTTTATATCTTTCTCTTCTGTCGCTACCTCTTCCTATATTCTCTTGATTGGGCCATTATTTTTCCTGGGAGTTTCCATCCCGCCCTGCTAAAGGCGTTTATTATCATCTCATTATCAGCACCTTTCTCGTGACCACATTTGATCTATCCCGCTGTCATCTTGCTTCCGATCTCTTATTATTTTGGCTAAGACATATATTTTCTCCCGTCTTTCATGCCTCTCTATTCACCTTCTTCTTTCTTAAAGACTTATTTTTCTTTTTAAACGTTTACCCTTCTGTAATCTCTTTTCCGTGCCATAATTGCTCCGTTCCACCTGGACCACCTTGACGTCTCCTCGCAGCGTTTCTTTTCATACCATAATTGCCTTTTTACTTCTTCAGGATCTAGCTACCTCCACCGCCTTTTCATCCCTGTATTCATCAATATTCTATTTTAACCTCTTCTATGGTCTATTCTTTCTCCCCAGTTCGTTTCATCCACCGCTGTCTTTCAAAGGTTTATTCATTATCCTTTTACTCTATATAATGTCCCTCTTTCACCGTGACAAAGAAGTTGTCCATCTTGCCAGGCAATTAGATATGGAAGTCGATGGAAATGTCAGCGAGCTGTTGTATTTTCCTCTTGAGGAGCTGACAGTTAAGAATCTCATAGAGATGCGCAACCAAAGAATCCCTGAAGAATCTGTCACTCCAGACCCTATTTCACAGGAAATCTTTATGCCAATTATAAACTTGACGGAAGGTCTTAGCGAAATTGAGAAAGGGCTGTTAAATATTTGGGGTTGAATCGGGAGCTGGGCAGTGAGGGTGGATCACGTGATCACAGGATCGCATTGACCACTATCCCGCACTCGTACGCCTGTGGTAGTACTTTCTGTGGAAATACGAGAATGCCGCGTAGAAACAATCTCTTTGTGTAGAGATTTTGTAAGCACATCTTGGTGCTAAATTAACTATCGCCGTATCGTGCCAACGGCAATTCAATGCGTTGTACATATCTTGTATATAAACTACCTTAGGATTTTAAATAAAACTATTTTGAGTTCCCAAGTGTTTGTCTTCGGGTAGAATAAGTCTATGTGTAGTAGTATTTTTTACAAGGGCTACAGATTTTAGAGAATGTAGACTAATACAGATCGCGCTATCACGGCTAAGTAGGGAATGAAATATAATTATGATAGTATACTATGAAGAAATTCTTCGCGAAAATAAGGGGTTAACACGGCGGACTTCTTTATCGTATTTTTCAAAACCATCAACAGAATTTTTTTAATATCTTGTAAATATCTATAATATTAATATGTAATAAAATATTTTAATTTGAATACAATATTTTTCCTTTAAACTGTTGTTTTTGTAAGTTCTTGGTCCCAATTACACAAAATTTATATGTATTTACATGCAAAGTATATATATATTTAATATATTATAAAATATATTTAATAACTCACCGAATATATTTAATAACTCACCGAAATATATTTAATAACTCACATTTAAATGCTCAGATCATTTTATTTTAATTTACTCCGTCCCTACCCAAATTGCCTGCCCGCCGATCCGGCATGCCTTACTATCTTGGCGGTCACATTGTCTCTGAAGTTAATTTCTTTTTCTCAAGCTGTTCAAAAGCACATCGAAAACTTCTAGATCATGCTATGACGTATCCACCGGAGATGAGGCTGGAGCGTCAGACACTGTTGACCCAGTCCGATTCTATTAATATTTTAATGACCTTCAATTCGCTACTCGCTTATTCCCCTTTCGCCCTCTCAACTGTGATTAATCTGGCGTTAAATGTTTTAATTACGATTTCTTCTAGAAAACCCCCTTTTGGACCCCTTACGGTTTGCCCTCCATAAAAAACCTTTACTTACACACACACACACACACACACATATATATATATATATATATATATATTATAGTATATATATACATAGGTATTTATATTACTGTACTTGTTATTTTTAATTCTATATTTATTTAACCTTGGAAAGTGGTTTTTGTATGATAATTGTCATATCAGAAATTTATACCATAGCTTTTGTACATTGTAGTTATATCTTAAAGGCTCAAAATATAGTCTCTGGTAGAGTTTTTTCTGTGTGCTTTTTAAGAATACGTTTACGGGCAACTAAGTATAAAGTGGAGAAAATATTTTCAATAGTATATCATATCTGCTTTTCATTTTTAACTTTTGTATTTTGTCAGTAATAAAATTATATTTTCTTCAGTGCTTCAAGTTTTGATGATAATTTAACATTATCTAAACCACATTTTCTCTCAATAAATTCAATCACATAGAATGTGGTTTAGATTATAATGCTCCATAACGTTAAAAGAAATTAATTTTGCTTTTAATTTCGTTTATATTTTTTGGGATATTTCTTTACACCGTAGCAAATATTTGTCTATTTATAATAATTTGCAGAGGAATTGTTTTAGTAATATCTTGTATTCGAATTTCACGATTCGACAATTGTTATATTTACTGAAATTATTATTTCTGGAAATTAAATTTTATTCTTATTACATATGCACTCTATGCTAATTATTTTTAATTTAATTATTTTTCTTGTTTACATAGGTTAATTTGGGTAACGGTTATCGATTCAAAACCCAGTATTTGGGATTAAAGTCGTTATATGTTTCCGACCGCTTCTTTCTGTCTACAGCCGAGATGTTGACTTTATGTTTCAGATGTAATATGCCCATCTAATAAAGGAGATAAAACAGGGGAAAAACTGTGTGACTAGAAGCATCAAGGGATGGTGAGTCCAAAAATGAAGACAATGAAATAAACTGATGGCATGATAAGCTTGTTAATGCTTTGGGATCGTTTTCATCGTCTTTGGTCTTAATTTACTTACACAATAGATTCAACTGTTGAAAAAATGGATCCTGAAGTTTTGAACTTTCATTATTATTTTATTATTGAGAATCTTTGTAATGGTAGTGCTTCTTCTAAAATGACGAAACCTGCTAAGCAGCAAACAAATTTGCGATACTGATTAAACATTGCTTAAAGAAAATAAATGAGGACGATTTAGGGGGGGGGGGTACTTAAACTAAACTGTTCTCGGAAAGCGTGTGTGTAACTTGCTTCTAGTATTCAAGTGATCCACCAGACGGAACCAATTTTTGGAAGAAAATCTTCCTTAATTATATTTTATTAGATCTGCTCCTCATTCTGTTACACTTTGTGCCATTAACCTCATACTCTTCATTCTGTCACACTTTGTGACATTAACTGAGTTCTAGAGTCTAAATTGAGAAATCGGGTCATCGAGTTAAAATATCAGATCTGCGAACTCAACTTCCAACAGAAAAATTACAAAAACCTTAACAAAACTGAGAACTCGGCACTTCAGAGCGATGAGAATCCAACAGGATGGAACCAGGACTTATACTAATTGCAGAAACTGCCCCGACACCAAACTGGGACCTGATAATGTTTTCTCTTGCCCTGCAATGCAGCAGATTAATGGTTGTCCCCAAGAGGACCTTTATGCGGACAATTGCCTCCAGATAGCTGAGGCTGTGTGTACCCGCCCATGGTTCCATTTAGCTTGAGTCTCCATGAACACAACAACCAACCAACCATTATATCTGCTGTTCAAACCAAAAGAACATAGAACTAATTGAAGTATGCTAAGTTTTCTAATTTTTACTTTAAATCTGTTATTGGTGATGATCATGACAAGGATATTAATATGGAAGGCGGAGAATAACGTTCAGTATCATGCTCACCAGACTAATGATAAAATTTTTTCCCTCTTTACCTCATATTATTCCTCGCAATTGTATTTTTGCATCTAAATTTTATTCTACTTCTCATGCATCCGTCAGTAATAACGTTGATATCCTTTGTAATGAAAATATTGATGTAGAGAAAAAAGGCAAGGCGTTCTTAATTGACGGTTCAATTGCTCAGACACATAATACTTCCTTATCTTTTAAAATATCAATCCCAGGTGTCTCGTAGCTGTTCACGCCAATGTAAATGTTAAACGCTTTATTTTTCCAGCCAAAACATAGGAAATTCTAATCTGTCTCCTGTTCAAAAGCAAAATTTTTAGTAAGAATCCCACTATGTTGAGAAGATCCGATTCCTGTGCGCCAGCGCTTGGCGGCACTTTAATTCAGCAGAATTAATGGGGAAAATAAAAACCCGTCTACGTGTCTGGTTGAAGGAGACATTGTCTGGATGGTGGGAGGAACAAATTATCTGAAAGTAATAAAGTCAGTTATGCAAGAGTTGTAAAACCATCAATAAGCTTCATGCGCGCTTAAAGCTCCACGTTAAAAGTGTGGATCGAGCATAGCTACCGTTAATGCTCTCTTCATTTCATTCACATATGATGTTAATATTCTAAAAGAAGTATTTATGATTCTCCTGTATTTGAATGTCTTTTATAAATACTTTTCCCCGATAATACATCTCATATAGCATACCGTTACGAAAGCAATTAATATATGATTTCCATATCATATACATACTGTGTATTATTACATTTCCGTTTTAATCACCTTTTGTTAAACAATATAAACATGCTATGTTATTTCATATTATTTAATATCTTTTCGCAAATAAGGAATCACCATGTTGTATCTGAGTTATGGTAGTCCTCTCTCTGTTTATGTGTGTGTGTGTGTGCGCGCGCATGTGGGAACATGTGTAACTGTTATTAATTTTGTACACAAGGAGTACATAGATGTACAAATAACATTCACATGCACTTGATTACACTGGCTTAAATTTATTAGCATTAAAAACAAATTGACTTAAAATATCGTTTAAATAACCATTTTGTTTACTTTTTTTACTTCGGTATTTTTATTTGTTTTTCACTCTTTGCCGTAAAGCGATTTCAATGCATGCTATTTTCTGATTTTATTTTTCATTCCTCTTTCGAGTCTGGGATTGTATCCTTTTTGGGCCCCGCTGAGTCTCTCAGCGATTCGGAACTCCCTAGAAAATTATCAAAACTATAAACAAGATCTAACTTCCTCACGAGACTTACTTCCAATTTTGTCTCGCATCCACGTGGCCTCTTAAAACGTGTGAAACTTTATTTCGGGGTATTGTATTTTTTGTGCAGTCGGTGATTTCTGTTGCGAAGAAGAAGTTTTGTGTTTTCTTTAGATGTGATTAGGTCATCGGTCAGACGAGATGGGCCGTAAGGCTCGAAGAGGAAAGTCCAGATGGAAAATGGCTTTGGATGCATTAATTTTCAGAGTATATTTTCTGTGTGATTTTTTCAAAGTTTATTGATAGTAAACTAAACCCAGTGAAATCAAG